>MU225772.1:2132795-2178888 GCA_018584345.1 Thuja plicata | reverse complement strand
ATCAGCAGTTGCTCAAAGCTCAACTGAAGCAGAATACATGGCAGCCGCCATGGGAGCACGAGAAGCAGTATGGTTAAGGAAATTACTATTTGGCTTATTTGGAGAACCCTTGAAACCCACTATTATCTATTGTGATAATCAAAGTTGTATCAAATTATTAGTTAATCCTGTCTTCCATAACCGATCTAAACATATTTAGATTCCATATCATTATATAAGAGATATGGTAGATCAGAACATCATAAAGTTGATGTATATTAGTACTGAAGAACAGAATGCTGATATATTTACCAAGCCCCTTGCAAGAGTGAAGATAGAATACTTCAGGAGTAAACTTATTATGATTAAATCTAAATGAGAAATTAGAACTAAGTTCTAATATTAATTGTAATTTATTCATGAATAAATAAATAAATAAAATATTGCAATATTTAAATTGGTGTTTTGAGAAGGTGATGATCTTCTATGTGTTAAGGTTACTAATTCAAGGTGACGATCTTGTTAATAGTTAACCAAGTGTCAAGAATGGATTTATCAAAGTTAATGATCCGCATTACACCGGATATCTTGAACACTATGTTATTACTTGTTGTGTAATAACCATATCATGGCTAGACAACATTAAGTTGTTGGTTTCAAATTGTCATGATGTGTTCTAGACTGTATTATGTTCATGGCTAGACAACATTAATTTGTTGATTTCAAATTGTCATGATGTATTCCGGACTGTATCGAATATTATGCTCATGGCTAGACAACATTGAGTTGTTGGTTTTAAATTATCATGACTGAGATTTTGACTTAAATCTTCTTTTACTAAGAGGGAGTGTTGAAATATAGTTTCAATCATATTTAATGTCTGATGGAATTACAATTAAATATGATTACATCAGTTATGTAATGCTCTGCATTAGCATTATAGTCAGATTATAATCTGAATTGTAATGTTAATGCAGATCACTCTTAATAGTTAATTATGTTTTTTATTTTCTAAAAATTCCTCCTATAGATGATTAGTTAAGAGATGTTAAGTAAACTAATTATATTAGTTAGTAATTAATGGATATCATGAAGGGTCATGATCCTCCAAGTTGCTAACCCTTTGTATAATATATGTGGTTGATTGGAATGAGGAATCAATCAATCACAAAGGTCATTGCTTTCCTCAGACCATCAACAAGAGAAAATTATTCACTTACCTATTCATCCATTTCCTTAACACTATATCTGGTATGGTATGAACAACATACATTAGTTTGCCAATCATTGATCTATACAAGGTCTGATTTACCTCATTTGATTTGTCTTCTTTATTCATCTTACATCTGGTTGCCATAGGTGTTCCAACTAGCTTGGAATCTTCCATCTTGAATATCTTCAACACTTCCTTGATGTATTTGGATTGTGTGATATATATGCCTGCATCTTGTTGAAGAATTTGTAGACCAAGAAAGAATTTGATCTCCCCAAACATCGACATCTCAAACTCTTTGCTCATTTCATTAGCAAAATATTTACATAACATATCATTACCTCCACATATGATATCATCAACAAATATTCCAGCAATCAGAATATTACCATTAGTATCTTCTTTTAAGTACAAATTGTCATTTTCACTTGTTCTTACACTTTCAATGCTTATGACATAGGAGTGAAGTCTTTCATACCAGGCTCTAGGTGCTTATTTCAATCCATACAAGGATTTGTGTAGTCTACATACCATATTACTCTTGTTTGGATCAACAAACCCTTCTGGTTGTTCAATGTATACCTCTTCTCCTAGTATTCCATTTAGGAATGCAGATTTGACATCCATCTGGTATACCTTGAATCCTTTGAATGCAACATAAAAAAGTAAAATTATTACTCCTAGTCTAGCAATGGGTGCAAAGGTTTCACCATAGTCAATATCTTCTTCTTGTGCATACCCCTTGCATACTAATCTTTCTTTGTTTCTTGTGACTTCTCCATTCTCATTCAGCTTGTTTCTGAATATCCATTTGGTACAAATGACATTTTTGTCATCTGGTCTCGGTACTAATGTCCATGTTCTATTCTTCTCAATCTATTATATTTCTTCATTCATAACACTGACCCATTCTTCATTTTCAAGTGCAGTATTAATAGATTTAGGCTCAAAATCACAAATTAAACATCTAGTGTTCAGTGACTTACTTCTTGTTCTCATTCCAGCCTTCTTGTCTCCTATGATCTGGTTCTGTGGATGGTGTCTTCTGACATACTTGGCAAGTATCAGTTCAGTTATTTGTTCATCATTCAGATCATCATCTAGACCTTCATTCTGATCTCCATCGCACAGAACATCATCTTGAGGATTTTCCTGATTTTTGGTGTTTGCAGCCTAACGCTCGGGTGCAATGTTCTATTGCTTGGGATCGATACATTGTTGCTTGGGTAGAGTGTCAGATTCTTCAGTATAAACAAACTTGTTGTAGTCTTCTGGTTCTTTTCTGCTTTCTTTATCATTTTTCTCTGTATATTTATCTATTCTAATATTTGCACTTTCAATGATTTTTTTAGAGGACTTGTTAAGACATTTGTAAGCCTTGCTCTTGGTAAAATACCCTAGAAAGATACCTTCATCACTTTTGGAGTTAAGCTTTCCATTTCTATCATCTTTCCAAATATAACATTGACTACCAAAAATTCTGAAGTAACTTACATTGGGTGTGTATCCATACCATAGCTCATAAGGTGTCTTCTTGGTTTCTTTCTTCAATTATACTCTGTTCAATGTGTAGACAACAGTATTGACAGCTTCCCTCCAGAATGTTTGAGTGATGCTTTTCTCTATCATTAGTGTTCTTTCACAATCAACAATTGATATGTTTCTCCTTTCAACAATCCCATTTTGCTGTGGTTTTCTTGGTGCAGAAATTTGTCTTTTAATTCCATTCTCATTGCAATAGTTAGTGAATTTATCAGAAACAAATTCTCCTCCTCTATTTGATCTTAAGCATTTCAATTTCTTACCACTTTTTTTTTCTACCATAGCTTTATACCATTTAAACATCTTTGAATGCTTCTAATTTTTCTTTTAAGAACATAACTGTTATCATTCTAGAATAATCATCAACAAGGAGAATAAAATATCTATCACCATAGTAATTCTTTGTTCTCATGGGTCCACATAGATCAATATGGACTAATTCTAGAATAGCATTAGATGTATGGGCTTTGCTCTTGAAACTAGACTTTTTCATTTTACCTTTTTGACAATTCTTGCATGTGATATGCTCAGGCTTTGACATGCTTGGTAAGCCTTTTACTTTCCTTTTATTTCTTATCTTGATCATGTTGTCAAAATTCACATGACATAATATTTTATGTCACAACCATATGTCTTCGTTTCTAGCCATTAAACAAGTAGTATTTATATCATCAAGATAAAATAGGTTAGCTTTTGTCTGTTCACCAGTTCTGATCAACTTTCCTAATTCATTAAATATCTTTGCCCTCTTATTCTCAAATGCTACTCGGTGACCTGTGTTATTCAACTATGAAACACTCAATATATTATAATTAAGTCCTTTTAACCAGTATGCATTTTCACATTTGATCAGATTATTCAACATTATACTTCCTTTACCTTCAACTGGACAAGATGTGTCATTACCCATTCTTACTAATCCACCATTATAATATTCAAAAGTTTCAAAATTTTATTTATCACTGGTCATTTGGTGAGTGTAGCCACTATCTATAATCCATACATCATTCTTACTAACCTTAGATATGAGTGCAGTCTCTACATACCTTTCTTCTTCGTCTAAATCATCCTTCATGGGTACAAATACCATCTCAATGTCTTCATCATATTCAGTGTCAGTATCTCCATCTATGTTCTCATCTAGGTAACAAGCTTTCTTCCCTTTGTCCTTGTAGTCTCAGGTATCTCTTCTATCAGATTTTTAGTTGTTTTGGTAATATATGTTGTCACTTCTATCAAACTTCTTTTCAAATGATCTGTCATTACTTCTGTCATCTTTTCTTCTGTTAGGACATCTAGTATCAAAGCATCCAATCTCTTTACAATTAAAACATACAAGTGGTAATTTACCTTTGTTATTACCTTTTCCTCTCTACAATCTTCTATCCATTAGTGCTTCAATCTCATCAAGATCTTGGTCATCACCATCACTTTCACTATCATTTCTAATTGTTTGCTTATGACTTGACTTACTTATTTTCAAAGAAGATTTGAATGCAGACTCAATAGATGGTAAGACACTGTTATCAAAGTTATTCATCTCAAATGAAATCAGTCTACCAACCAAACTATCTAGAGTGACATTATTTTTTTCTACTGCTCTCATTTCTTGTAAAGCAGATACTCTAATAGAATATATAGGTAGTAAGGTTCTTAGGGTTTTACTTACCACTATCTCTTCTTCAAGTATGCCTCCAACTCCTCGGATAGCATTGACTACCTCTTTTATTTTGTAGCTGTACTGAGTGATATTTTCTCCTTCTCTCATTCTTAGGTCATCAAATTTACCTCTTAGGCTCTCTACCTTAGCTCTTAGTACATTAGCATCTCCTCCATGTACCAGATTTAATTTATCCCACATTTTCTTTGCAGAGGTGCAAGTTTTGACATCTTCAAATTTAGCATCGGAGAGTGAGGAAGCAAGTTCTATCATAATAGAATTATGCTCATGATTTTCTCTTAATTTCTCAAGTGTGTGAGGTCCTGTAAGAAACACATATTTAGTATCCAATTATTGTGTAACATCATTTCCAATACCTAATAGGTGGAGTCTTATCATGCTTTACTATGATGCAAATTTGTCCTTGTTCAAGTTGGACACATCTCGTTTTCTCATCTTGTGATCTTTTGCTTAGGTTTTGAAACCTTCCTTCTAAGCACACAAGATCTGATACCAATTGTTAGAATAACTGAGAGGGGAGAGTGAATTAGTGGCCTAAAAAATATTCCAATAAATTAACCCAAAACTTGTTACCACAATTATAAGCCTCTAGTTATCTTCAGTCCTACAAGATGAATGCCTTCAAATAATCTCAACAAATAACTACTGCTCGAAGTTCACCGTTTAACCTTATTCTTACTGTTTGCTGATTAGCAGTCTTTCATTTACTGAAATGCCGTAAATAACTTAGTGTATACCGATCAATCCATATTAGTTATGTGTAATGCAAAACACTAAAGTAATGACTCATAAACACATTGACACATGAATTTTTAACGTGGAAACCTTGTTAAGGGAAAAACCACTTGGGACAGGTAACCCAAAATTTTCACTCTTTTGAAGTGAGCTCGGTGAAGAGACAACCCTATTAAAGGTTACAAACACACTGTTAGGTGTGACCTTGTTAGAGGATTTAAACAAAATAGTTTGTCACTTGATATCTGGCATCTCTATGCTACCTTTTATGACCAAACCCAGTATAGTTTGTCAAATGGTATCTGGCATCTTATGCTATCTTCATGATCAAACCTTTTGATACTCCTTGGGATGTATCTCAATATAGAAAGGGTTGTTAAGTACTTCTTGGTTAAGAAACTTTCTGATTCAATGGTTAAACTAAAACAGTAAATGATCTGTTCATACATACAACTATACTATGCATATTTTTAGATCTATTGTAATATCATAATACCTTTATGATAAATGTATCTTTTCAATACCTTTGCTCCACTTCTTTCTGCTCTGTGATGTTGTGCTTCTCTATTTCTTGGTTTCCACAAAATTATAGCTCTTTCCTTAGCTTGATTGGTTAGGACTGTATGAAGTCTTCCTTCACTAGTATCTCCTTCAACATCCTCTTCTCTATACACCCCTTAATTCACAATGAATTAGCTTGTCTCTTTATAGGCATGATTCACCATTTTTAGGTTCTTGACTTTCTTGTTCTTGGTGTGATCCACAATTATATCCAATCTTTCTTTAAAGCTATACTTTAGTTTTATCCCGTAGATTTATCTTTGACAACTGGAATAAAACAACTTTAAATATTTTACTCGGGTATCACTGTGACTTTCTTCTCAGGGTTCTCTATCCGTCGGGGTGCACTGCCCATCGGTGTTTGTAGTCACTTAGTGAATACTAAAATTTTATGCATTACTGAAAGCATAACCTTAATCTTTATGGTTCTCTGAAGTCTTTGACACTATGTATATAACCAATCAGATTATATCAAGTTGACATCAATGAAAATAAAATACATTAACTGATTTAATGTCTTGCATTAACTTTTTTTTAGCTTGGTGATCATCAACTTAACATCTTCAAATATTCAATCAGTTATATTTCATCAAAAATATCTCTCACATTCCACTTGATCCCAATGCAAGCAATAATCTAATCCCACCAAAAGGAATAAATTCATCCAATCATTCAAAAGGAAAATTACAATTGCACAAGATGTTAGAATAACTGGGGGGTGAATCAGTGGCCTTAAAAATAATTCCAAAAGATCCAACCCAAAACTTATCTTTCAAATATAATACCTTCAGTTATCTTACAATCCCAATTTCATCAAGATGTATGCCATAAGATATAAATTGCTTGGTAAGATATAATGTTTATCTTTTCTAGAATTTACCGAGTAGCAACAAATAAATTTAGTGTTAACTGACCAATCTAGTTTCAATAATGTGTAAAACAAAATATCAATGTAATGAAACATATACACATTTGACACATAGATTTTAATGTGGAAACCCAATATGGGAAAAACCACCTTGGGACCGGTAACCCAAAATATTTTTTCTCTTCTGAAGTGAGCTCGGTGAAGAGCTAACCCTGTTAAAGGTTACAATACACACTGTTAAGTGTGATCTTGTTAAAGGATTTAAAACCAACAGTTTGTCTTTTGACCTAGCACTCACTATACTGTCAACAAGAAAACCTTTTGATACGCTTGAGTATCTCAATACAATAAGGACTGTTAAATCCCACTCGGTTAAGAGATTTTCTGAATCAATGGTTAAACTGATACAATAAATGATTTGTTCAAAATACAACTTTGATTTGCAAATATTCATATCTATGGCTAGTCCAATAATACCTCTCTGATCAATATACTTCAGTTCCTTTTCTTTCTTTCTTTATTCTTCTCGGTGAATGCTTTGTCCTCTGTTGCTCGGTGTCTGCAGAATTCCTTGGCTCTATTCTTCAACCTATATATTCATATCTACATGAAGATTTCTATCTTCACACAAAATATAGTCAACATTCCAATTTTGATAATGAATTCCTTGTCTCTTTATATAGACATGATTAGCCGCTCAATATCCTTGTTTTTGTCATAGATCTCTCCTTGATCCATAAAAATTGCCATGCTTTGCTTTATCCCGTAAAGATCTCGTTTAGTTTTATTTTGTAAATCTCTTCTTGATAACTATGAATAAAACACACTTTTAATTTCCTTCCTTGTTTTAGCTTAATTGATCATTGATAATAAAACAATCAATCAGTCAATCCCTAAATTGTAGCTCTGCCAGCTAAATAATTTTGTCATTCTTTAACTCTAATTATGCTCGGTCATCAACTTCAGTTATGCTCGGTAACACTTGCTCAGTTATTGTTGTGCTCGGTATACACTATGAACTGCTTGGGGTTCACTTTCACTTGGTGTATACAAACCTTTCATGTTTTACCAACCACATAAACTTTGTCTCTTCAGCTCTTCAAGGTTATGAAAATATGTGTATGAACAATCAAACCATATCAAGTTGACATCAATGAAAATACAATACATTAACTGATTTAATGTCTTGCATTCACTTTTGCAGCTCGATGATCATCAACTTATCATCTTCAAAAATTCAATAAATTATAACTCATCACAAGAATGATGGTACATTAGACCAAGAAAAACCATGATACACCATACTTGAGGACACCAAACAAACTAATACTCATGAGTCACTTTTCAATATAATCCAATTCCTTGGACAAAAGGAAATCAGTATTGAAGCATTAACTAGTCATAAAGGAAGAAATCAGAGAGGACATTCATCAGCTTCTAACATGACCATTTATATAGGAAAGACTAAATCATCTCCATCCTTTCATACCATTTGAAACTTTGTAAATAACTTAAACTATTGTCTTGTTTAATCAGGTGCATCCAAAAATGTCATGCCATATTAAATTTGCAAGAGAATTGATCTTGCACTTGTAAAGTTAACTCAAAGGTAGTGCAATAGAAAAAAATCAAGGTGAACATGGTTGAAAAGCTAAAAAAATGTCCACATATATCTTTCTTATGGCCTTCATAATCACAAAAATATAGATATTTAATTAATGGATATCCTTGAGAACTTTGGCATTTGCTTAAGTCAAGAGTAATCCAAAAGACTTAATGATTATATGACCATTGATTTCTTGCATATGTGGCTTCCATGGAGAGGATGTATTAATAAAATTTGAATAGAAAAAGGAACCTCACATGAAACACCTCTTCATTGACTATAACAAGCCCCAAAAACACTATATGCTAAACTTGAATTGGGAGTTTATACATTATAAATAATGAAGCAAAATGGGTAACTTCTCTATGGTGTTACATGGAATTGAAGTTAACCCTACACAAAGTGTGGACACTCTAAATAGATGAATCCAAATCCAAACAAGAGTTTGGGACATGAGGTAAAATCAATGATGTTCAATGGTAAAAGTCACTTAGTCACTTACTAACTGCAATTTATATGCCCAAATAATTTGACAAAATTTGAAGCCTTTATCTCATGGCCAAAATGCATATTAAAGGAAAAAGGTTAAGTAAGTTATAAGTATTTATTGATTTAAAGATAATTTCAGTCACAGTAATCGTTCCATGATAAGAAATTATTTTACTATTACTCCCATGCATATAACATAATTGAAGTCTTTGATGCTTTCAATTTATACCTTATATCAGAAAGAGAAAACCATGTAGCCAATTTACTTGTAGAAACAAGTTCCTTAGAGACAATTGAAAACATCAGATTGAAAATCTACATGATTGATCTCATTCCAATCCCATCCATTCCAAAAAAACATTAAAAAATTCCAAGTGTTCAATATGACAAGCATATCATAGGCTTCATCACCAATTTTGAGATGTTTGAAATCCAAATAATTAAGAAGACTTACTAATATGGGAATTAGATGAAAATAAGATCATGGACTATAAAAATGCAATTAAAAAAGGCATGGTAACATTAGAATGGTTGTTAATGAATTAATAAATGATCTCTCTTGCTCATGTTTGTCCATCGTATGTCGCAAACACATGGTTCCTCTATGTTTTGTATTGGTGCATCATTTGGCATTGGTTCTTCTGCTACTAAGTTTCTTCTATGATGGGTAGACTTCCCACCAATGGGTCATATGATGCAGGTATGCTCCCTATCTCTGGTGCAACTATGAGTTCTTTTGTTCCTGTTACAGGGTTCCTTGGTTTCTCTATGTTTGTTGTACCTACTAGTTCTTTTGTTATCGGGGTTTCTTTTGCAGTGGTTGGGATTCTTGTTGGAGATTCTTTTTTTTTGGTGTGCTCCCAAAATGTGTTCCTTTGTATCTATTGTTGGTGTTTCATTTGGTCATGTCTCCTTTTCTACATGGGTTTCATCTACTGTGGGTATGCTTCCTATTTTCACAACTATTGCTATACCATTGGGCTCTATTTTGTTTGTCGTCGGTCTTCCTACTATTGTTGTTACTGGTGTGTATTTTTTTACAGCTATCGTTCCAAGTCTAGGCCAAAATTTTCTATTGATGGACATAAATTATCTCAAGCTATTAGTTAAAGTGTTGCACACCCTTTAAGGAAGTAATATTGTCCTCTTCTTTGTGCCAAATAATATTTGGTGGTAGTTTGGGCATTGATGTGTTGGAAAATGAGGATTTCTACTAGTGTAGGGGTTTAGTGTGAATATTCTCTAATCTATGTCCCTCTCTTCTTGGTCTACATAAATATGTGTTGGATTCATGGAGACCTCTTGTGGTGTGTATGATTGAACTCTTTTGATGTGGTAAAGGTTTTTTAATTTCCTCCTTTACCTCCTTTGAGGATAGAAATTTGGTGTTGGGAAAGTCATTGGCTTGGTAGAAGCACTCTCTAGGTTAAGCCTTGGTCAAACTCCTTCAATCCTCTTTTCGAGCCAATAAATGTGTGCATAGTGTGGGCTAGTCTTCCAAACCCTTACATTTTTAAGAGCCTTTTTTTTATGAGGCCATTGGTAACTCTACTGGTGTCTTTTTGAAAGTTTATGAATCTACTTCAATCATGGGGCACTCCACGTTTGCATGCATTGTGGTGGATGTTGAGATGTATGATCACATTCATGAAGATGTGGTTTTAAATGGTCGGGGATAGGCCTTAGAATCAAATTAATTATTATGAGGGCCCCCCCTTTTCATGTTTGTTGGGATCAAGCTGTCTCAAACTTAGAGTTGTAATATGTTGATTATTTAATTATTAATTGCACCCACGTTGGAAGTCCTAAAATTTAAGAGAATGGTAACATATGTTGCTATGTTGGGACTATGATGGTGTCTTTGAATTACTGTGACAAGTACTAGTTTAGTGGAAGAGTCATGAAGAGTTAATTTTAAACTTGATATTTATGGTAGAGTTAACTTTTGAAAACTGGTGTGAGGTATGAAATATGTTTAAAATAGATTTTTTAGTTTCTATGTAGTAGAAGCAACGTGTATGAAAAGATGACCGTTATGGGTGAGACATGAGTTAGTGCTTTGGAAATTTCCTATGTGCAAAATTTCATGAAAATGGAAACTTGTTGTTTTGACACCACTTACCTCTTGAGTGTATGAGTTAGTTTTGGAAACCATGGGTACTTTCCACTCATGTGTTGAGATCTATAAATATGTGGCATCTTAGTGTATTTTGTATGATAGGTTAAATATTTTTTGAGAAGCTATTATGTGCTGAAATTTTCTCCTAAATTCTTTGTTGCTATAATTACTCCTTGAATAACATTGGCTATGTGCATTGAATTATCATTCTTATTGTTAATAATATTTTTTTTGTATATAATTACTCCTTGAATAAAATTGGCTATGTGAATGTTTAGGAATTTTTTTATTCAATCTCCTATATAGATCAGTGTAGAAAGTTGGTTTCCTTTTTCATGTCATCGATGCTTCTCCATTGATCACCTAGCTACGGATTGTCCTCTCTTACATCATAAGGGATTTACTATGCAGTGGAAGGATGCTACTAATGTTTAACTATCAATGCTTCTAATTCTTTGAGTGACTCCTTCAAGGAAGATGATGATGCATTTATTTCTTTCATTGCGAATCTTATGCCCTTGATCTGTTTTGTGGAACCTCCTGCCACTCATGTGTAGATTGGGATGCCTTTGGAACCTCCTTATTGTTCCTCACATCCCACTTGTACCATCCTAAAAAGTAAGCACTTACTTTTATACACTTTTTGGGACTATTTTAGCCCTCCTTAGTGTGTTTCTTACATTAGGACCTCATGTTATATTTAATTATATATATAATTTAAATCAAGGTCCTCTTTCTTCCTCCAATCTTGCTCAAAACTCTAGGATGGCATTAATTTCATGTTTTCCTACTTATCTGTATGTTTCTCCCTATTTCCCCCGACACTCTCAAACATTATCCATCTAACTAAGTCGTCCATCTAAACATCTATACAAATATATACCCATTTGCATCCATACATAAACATCTAAGGTAAATGCATCCATACACCCTGCATGGAAAAACACAAAAAAACATACATATAGAGAGAACCATATAGACATGCACCCATCATAAGTATCACTGCATCATATATATCATCAAAATCATAAATTCCAATGTATAAAGACATCAGTATCGACAAGGGGGTAAGAGAGGTCCATCAATGTCCATATCAATAAGGTACATCAAGAAAGATTAAAGACCATATCAAAATACATAAAAGGTACATCAATGTCAAAAATCACAGGGATCACTACAGGTATACATCAACAAAAATATATATCATCAATGGGATCACTACATGATTTGACTCCATTTTTCAATGCATGTTTGGTGAAATGTTGACGAAATATTGTCAAATTAGCGACAAAACCTTTACTTAAATTTTGTCATAGAACTTTCATTTCTTTAATGACCACTTAATTTGATGTAAAAAAACCCAGAAATGTCGTTCAGCACCAAGGAAAATGATTGCGGTGTTTGTCACAAAATTGATGAAAAATATATTGTTCATTATTTTGTGAAATAGCGAAGCCATCGTTGTTTCACAAAGACAAAAAACAAGGGTTGCGAAATAGCGAACCCATTTGAAATCTAAGAAAAATATATTGTTCGATGTTTCTTTGTTCTCTGTTTTACAAAATAGCAAAGCCATCGTTGTTTCTCAAAGACAGAAAATAAGGGTTGCGAAATAGCGAACCCGTTTGAGATTGTAAAAAAAACCCAAACATTTGTCAAGTTTTCGAATGAGGTGGAGAAAACTTTAATTTTCATTACGATGTAAACAACATTGCGATTACAAAAACCTCATTGCACATTTTTATGGTTCATCGGGCTATATACATCGCAATTTTGACAAAACCCTGCAGTTTTTTTTTTTTTTAAATATTCAGTATTTTCTTTTAAAATTTAAAAAAATTTAAAAATCTCTACCACCATCCATGATTGATCTTCCCCAGCCACCATATCCCCCTCCACCACTATTTGTGGCTGAAAATTTAGTCATTTAATATTTCCACATAGAATTTGATGACCCCAAATAAGCGTAAGGACATCTTTGAGCATTCAAGGGACCATAATTTGAGTCAAACAAAAACATAGATGGGGTTGGTAAAATCAAAGTCTTGTCTACAGTAGATTTGAAATCAGCGGAATCTGACAATATTTCCTTCTACATAGTTAGAGATCATTGAGCGAAAACATTTTTTTATATTTATTTCCATGTTATTATATCCCCACTTTATTAGTGAGTATCATAATGGGGGAAGCCTACAAGGAAGATCCTATGAACAAAAATGAGAGGAGGAAGTAGAGAGAAAAGGTGCACATTATCAAAGACAAAGGGATTCAGTTGTATATAACCACATCCAATAGCAAGAAGGATGACACAAAAATAAGGAAAATGGAGAAATGTAAATCTAATTCAAAAACAAAGATAGAATGAAAGTGAATGTAAATTCAATGCTAATAATACTTGCTCCCTCATAATTATACAAAAGAAACAATTATGCCAATTCCATTAATGAAGTAATCTCAATAGTATATAAAATAGTATAAATATTTAATCAGTTAATAATTAATAATACAATGGGTCAACTACCATGAACCTCAATATAATTATACTGAGTACTTAATGAGACTGTCAAAATTTTGAAATTACAAAAAGCTATATTGATTATTTGGAATAGTTTTGATCATGATCGTCCATTCTAATGTCATCAAAACATGTACACTACAGTAGACTTGGAACATAAGTTGAACTGTCAAGGAAGTCAAAATTGAGTTAAATTAAAGCATGGGCACTGTTATTTGACAATGTCATCTCATGACTCCCAACCACTACCTCCAACACTCCCATTACTACCTATTTTTGCATGATCCCATCCACTGGGATTTTTATCCCATTCTTTTGAAGTGTTCAACATGTCATCACCACCTTTACTGAGACCCTCTTGTCGGCCTATACTATCTTTCAATGTAGCATCATGATCACTTACTTTAGAATAATTCCATCCATCACTCAATTTTGTAGTATCCCACCCATCACTTCCTTTTCTATTCAACTCACTTTCCTCAGAGCTCACGGTCATATCTCCTCTGGTAAGAGATTCGAGAATTCTGTTGCCAGAATTGTTGCCCCATTCCTTAGTTTTTAATCCTAATACATCAACACAATTTTTCCCCCACATATTGTTAATAATTGATTCATTGGGACCCCTTCTGGACCCTACAACTCTTCCCTCATATATTCCCCATCTATTACTTCCATCCCTAGTCCACCTACATCTCATACCTCCACCCCTGCCCTCATTTCCACCTCTATCAAAACCACCATCTCTTCCTTCGTTCCATCCAACACTGCTACTGCCACCACCACTTCCTCCCCTTCCTCTTTATGATTAAAATGTCATTCAATAATTTCTATTGTTGTCAAACTTTTTTCTACATTAATATACTTGATCACTTTTCATACAGAAAACATAATTCATTTATAATTTAAAACATACCTTAATGGTTTCATCCTCTGAAATATTCAGGAAGCGTGGCTACACAATCATCCAAGGTTTTAAAGCTCTTTTTGCAAGCTCCTTTGCTTTCCCTGTGTTATCTTGTTCACTTTGTGAAATGGAATCCTCTTTCGCATAATAAGGATCCTTATACTCTTCACGCTAAAAGTTATCACTCCTCAACGCACTTGCTTTGCAAATCAATTCAACTAGGTACTTTGCTTTCTGCATAGATTTCACCTGATAGGTAAGGATGTTGCATTCTCTAATATTTTCTACTGAATCTATATCTATATCATCAGAAAGCTTGTCCTTCAATAATATTCTTGTAAATCCTAATTCCATATCACAAATTATACGATTATTTAGGACTCTACGAGTTGTTGCTTGGACAATTTTTCCCACTGATAGGATCTCTTCTTTTTTTCCAGTTAGCATATAAAATTCCTCATCTTAGGATGTGTTGGAGCTCTAAATTTTTGGAAAAATTTGGAGTCCTATAAAGTGATAAAAATCTAAAAAATGGAATCCTAAACTCCATGCCCAATAATTAATGATATGATGGAGTACATGAAATGGGATACAAAATTATATTACTTTTCAATTAAAAGTTGAGGGATTAAGGAAGGAAGATCTGTGACAGGAACAATCAAAATTCTGTAAGCGAAGGTTTCAGAGATGCTCGAATTTCAACCTGCTATAAAGATGATGTCGACAAAGAATGAAAATGATCAAACATTGAAAATCTAAAATAGACCCAATTCAGAAATCAAATTTCCTGTCTCCAATAAAAATATTATGTTCGTACAATCTATTTTGGATTTTTGTCCAAAGCCAAATCTGAAAGATAGGTAGTTACTAATTAGTTTGTTGATTAGTTTTTTCAAAAGAAGTTTTTAAATTTTAACATAGGGTAGTTCCTCTTCACCCTAAAGGGGTGTGAAAACCATTCATCCACATATATATGTGGTGTAAAATGTAAACAAAAAACAACAACAATGATACAATTTTGATAGATTGGATAGATTTGGATCAACAACTGTAACATAAACCTGGATGTATAATTTTTTAAAAATCAATAAAGATTAGTGATTTTTCTTTCATCTGTGGGAATAGATTCAACTTCATTTTTGATTAGTCTCTTGTATAGAATCTTTTGATTTTCTTTAAAGTGATAATTAGATATTGCATACTTTTGATTAAATTTACAATATTATTATCAATTGGTCTTTTCATCTTGCATAGTTAAATTCAATTGATTTATGGCCACAATCAATCGGTCTATCATTTGAAAAGTTAAATTCAATTGAAGTAGTTGTAGATTTATCTTAAGATACATGCTCATTTGAATGCCTTTGAAGTGATATGTTTCTTGCAAACTATCTCTAAGGTTGTACATAGGGTTGGGATGATTTTGGCTCTATTGCCCGTGACAGAATAAGCACTGATCTATTCATTTATTGGATTATGGTTATTCAGTTCATTGTTTAAGTTTTGTGACATTCTATCCATATGTTTCATTTCAATTACATACATATCTACTAAATATCTTTCAACTACTCAAAGTATTTCAGTTTTGCAGATTATAATATATTGTGTTCAATTTGATTTCTTTCAAGTTCTTTTGCCATATCTTGAGAGAGAAGATTTGGAATGTGTTCTATCTGCTATAAACTTGAATTATAAGCTAAGGTGTAGGCCTACCAGCCTTGGTTCTGTAGAGCCAGAATTGCAAAAGGTTCAACCTTTCCTTGGCTGAATCTTGTTAGTTGGCCAAATTACTTGGGTTTCCCAACATTGGATTGGTAATTCCATAGGAAATCCAATCTTTTGATTTGAGCACCAACACATCCTTAGGTTTTCTAAGTTCACAAATATTTTTAACCTTATATGCATGGTATGATCTAAAGAGATGGTTAGAATGGGTTTGAGTTGGTTGAGGGATAGAAGGCCAAAATAAATCAAGGTCAACTGAGTCACAAGGCACAGAACGATAGTAAAGACTATGGTTAATAGTCATGATTTCTCCACTATCAGGAAATTTAACACATTTATCAATAATATAAGCCATGGATTTCATGGAGGTAAGCCAAGGAAACCCAAGTTTGATTTTAAATTGATCAGAAGTTGGAATGACAGTGAGGGTAACACCTAAATTTTTACCACCAAATTCAATAAGGAATGAAATGGAACCATGGGAAGGATAAAGGAAACCACTGAAAGTTTGAATCATAACATCACTTTTATCATAAAATTATTTTTGCAATTGTTTACTGTAAAGATTTTCTTCAGTTGTCACATTCACCATGCAAGTGGGATCAACAAGGGCACCATGGGTAGGAAGGCCATTAACCTTTGTGACAAGGTAGAGAGGACCATCGGGTGCTTTAATTGTCTTAATAAGGTCAAAGGTAATGCAAGGACGAGATAGAGGTTGAGTTTTGACTTGCTCAACTCGGTTAACAAAATGATTGGCTTCATTAACTTTTTCATCATAGACAATGCATTGGGAAGAAGAAGGTTGATCAATAGTATTGGTTGAATGAGATGGAAAAGGATTAGTGTAGATTTGAAAGTTTTGGTTAGGATGTGAGAAATATTTGTTTCCTTGATCATGGTCACCATCAACATATATAGCCTTAGAATCAATAAGATCTTGGATAACAGATTTTAATCGGAAACATTTTTCAGTATCATGATCAGGTTGAAAATGATATTGGCAAAAAGATTTGGGATAAAAGTATTTGGATTGAGGTTTAGACGTGTCAATGGGTTGGATAGGAGGAATTTTTAACACATTAGCATTAATTAACTTCAATGTCACATTATGAAAAGATTCAGAAAGTTGAGTATAATTATGAGCAGTTTTAAAAATAGACAACAAAGGAGCCACACCTTTAGATGTTGCTGCCACTTGTTCATGAACATTGTTGGATGATTTTTTTTTATTTTGATGTAGTTGTTTGATTTGTGAAACTTTTTGAAATTTGATGAGGAATCACTCTTATCAATGGGAATAGGATCCATTGGATTGGTGCTCTCAAATTGGCTCACTTGAAGTTTATAATGATGAAGCATTGCACACAATTATGAAAAAGAAGAGAATTTAGAAAGAAGTATCTTATCTCTAATGTTACTTTTTAAATTAGTAATAAAAATTCATTGCACCTCAATATCATGCACATGATAAGAAATGTGAGCATACAAATGTTTAAATCTACCAATGAAATCACTAACTTTTTCTTTAACACCTTGTTTACAATGCATTAAATCAATTAGAGAGATTTTGGGACCAATGTTTTTTTTAATTGGTCAATGAAAGCATTGGCAAGTTTTTGAAAGTAATCAATTGAATAAGGAGGCAATGAACAATACTATTGCAATGCTTTGTCTCAAAAGGTTCTAGTAAAAAAAATTTCCATGAACCTATGGTCATGAGAGAAATCACTACAAAAGGTGGGGAAAGTTTTAACATGAGTCATGGGATCACCCTTACTGTTATAACTGTCAAGATGAGGAATCTCAATGTATTATGGGATAACATCATAGATAATATCCATAGATAAGGGACTAGAAATATCACAAGTAGGAATGTTAAACTTAGATTGATTCATGAAAACTATTTGTTATTTCAAATAAGACACAGTTTGAGCCAAGCTATTAATGGTAGAATTGATAGAAAGAATGGTAGGAGGAGAACATGTTACAAGTGTGGTTGTCGTTGCACCAAAATATTGACCTATCAATGCCTGATACAACCACTAGACTTATAGAATCCATAAGAGGTGGTTAGTCCCTTGTCACAAATACCGAGGGGAGTACTAACCATTTTGCCAATAATATCCCCCTCGGCATTACCCGAGGGGATTCAAACCTATGACCAAGCTATGATACCACTTGTTACAAGTGTGGTTGTTGTTGCACCAAAATATCAACCTATCAATGCTTGATTCAACCACTAGACTTATAGAATCCATAGGAGGTGGTTAGTCCCTTTTCATGAATCCCGAGGGGAACACTGACCATTTTTCCAAGGGAAACATGAGAAATGTTAGGAACATTGTTGGAAATTGAAGGAATTGTTGAATATTAAAAAAGGAACACTATGATAAGTGGGAATGGATTATGGAAATGAAACACATGGAACACTTGAAGGGATAGAAGTAGCAGTAGGATTAGGAAGACTCACATGTGTAGGATTGAGATTTTGAATTGAAGTTGTGATGATAGGTGGAGCATAAGTAGACACACTAGGAATGGAAATATAGATAGGAAAAGAGGTCTCAACACTTGTAGTGGGTGGAGTAAAGCCTAAACCTTGAGCACAATCCCTAAGGGCTTGTTTGTTTGCTGGAATTGACCTGGAATTGGAAAATGGGAATTGGTGAATTGGTATGCCAATTCCAATTTTGGTACAAAATGAGCATTTCTCCAATTCCACCTCTTGACCTAGAATTGGAATTGACTCATGGAATTGGAATTGAGAATTCAATTTTGAGAGTGGAAACTAATTCCTGTTTTCCAATTCCAGGTCAATTCCAGCAAACAAATGGACCCTAATGGGTTTGACATTGGCCTCAATAAGATGAGAAATGATACACAAGATGTTAATACCATGTTCATCAATGTGAATAAGTTCCTTAAGTTCTCTGTAATGGAAAGAGCTTTAGGATTATTGTTTTCTTGACCTAGCCATTGTTCAAAATTCTCAAACTCGTGGGAAAGTTTTTGGACTTAGAGAGAGGAACCCTTAATGCTTCTTCTTCATCATGATAAGAATGAGAAGATTTATTCTCCATGATATGATTGGGATCACTAAGATGCATGTTGGTCTCATCAAGATTCGTAGGAAAGAAGGAGGGCTTGGGATTAAAGGAACCCATAAGTATACGACTTCTTCTAACTGGAATACTATAGGTTGGACTCAAAGTAATAAAGCTAATGCAAAAGGGAATGAAAGGAAAGGTAAATATAATACAATTTGAAAGAAATTTGTAATTTAACTATCAAATTTAAGCATGAAACTATGATTTAATGGAAATATTTACTAACAAAATGCATACAATGAAAGATATGATCAAACTTTAATGCATATAAAATAGAACATACAAAGAAGATCTAACTACTAAATCAGAAGGTATAATAAATGAAAGAGTGAGGTTCACCAAAATGTATAATAGGTGAACCTATAATCATGTAAAGGCAATCTAAAACCAAAATCAAAAGAGTAAATGTCATAAGTTAGGTTCACAAAACTGTATCATAGGAAATGGTGAGAAATGCTATGGACGAAGATCAATAACCAAATCAAATGGATGGGGGTATGATGAATTAGGAACACCCCAAAAGGCTCACCCTCAAACCCAAAGTAGATTATCACAACCCAAAAGGATGAAGGGGTGCTAATACAAGATCTAGATTTGAGGATGGAGTGTGATTTGGGGATGGGTTCCTTTAATGTCAAATGTATATGATATGTAAAAATGATATGCAAATATATGAAAGGAATTGATACTATGAAAAATGAAATGACAACTAACAAGATATAATATCAGATCTGATGTATAAAAGTAAGTGCAAGATAAAAGAGGAATAATTAACTCACCTTGAAGCTAGGAGAAGAGGAGTGAACTTCAGATCTAGTTTTAAATGTTGCAAAACCGTCAAAATCATAAATGGTTCTGGATCTGGGACTCTGACACCTATAAATCTCAACTTTGAAAATTATGGATCCAAAGGACTATGTCGAACAAAGTCAACCTTGTCCAAGAAATTTGACTTAGTCCTGGAGACTCTAAATGTGATCAAATGTGAAAAGAATCTCCCACTCGTTCTGTAACTCCCAAAATTTGGATCTGAAACTCTAAAAATTTGTTTATGTACACAAGAAAGATGGGAAAAAGGTTTTGGAAAGGATATTTCCTTGGGAAAACCCATTTATAGGAATCAACCTTGCAATGAAATAGAAATTGCATAAGGAAAGTAATGTAAACAAGATAAATGTCTGATTTACCTTGCATTAAAAACCCTCATGGATGGATATAAAAATCAGTGAAATCCATGAAGATTATTGAAATGTATGTTTCGAATGTATTGTAGAATCAAGGATGCCTTCACAAATGCATGGATCTACACTTTCCAATCCTAGATCTTGAATGAGTGTATGCTTTAAATCTTGAATGGAGAAGAGGAATTGATCTTCTTGATTGCTTTAGAATTCCTCTACTTTTCCATCATGGGAGCGAAATTTGCAACAATGAGAAAATATTTCCTTTTCTTAAAAGGATTGAGACTTGGAGATCTTGAGTAGGATGGTAGCCTTCAAATCTTGAATCCAAATCCTTAATTATCTTGATTGCACTTGCTCTTGAAACCACCAATGAATTGCTTGCACATAATAGTCTTGGATTGCAAAAGAATGGATTGAAAAAGAATGGATTGCAAATAATGGATGTCAAAATTAGAGGCCTTGATGCCCTTTTATATTCACTTTAGGATTCAATATTGCCTCACCGACCACAAATAAAGATCAGGAAGAAAAACCTCTGCATTGGGCCCAAAGCCCACTAGGATTCAATTCCCTAGGACAAGGTCAAATTGGGTCAAACTTGTCCAAGACAAGGCCTACTTAGTTAGAAATAGTCCCAACATTATTAATCTCAAAGTAAATCTAGGTCTTCGGGAGTGTGAAAATTGCAAGGAGAAAAAATGAAAGATGTGGGAAATCAAGTATAAAGACATTCGGATCTTGAAATCACTAAAATGAGGTCTAATAGGTCCTAAAGACACCAATAATGGGTGCTAAATTTTTAGGATGGTACAATCTATATCATCATTTTTTTGTACATTTGAAGCCACAACATCCATGTCACACAAATCCAAAATCTTCTCTAAACCAACTCCTTCAACACCGACAACAAGAACGTTCATTTCAACCTCTATAGGGGAGGTATCCATCAAAATAGTGCCAATGTTCGTATGTTCATCCTGAACAGTATCAATGTTTTTCTTCTCTAGAGGAGAAGATACTATCTTCTATATTCTCTCAATCATTTTTGTAGTTTTCTCCTCTATTTTCCTTATTATCCTTTTCTCATCTTTTGGGTATTTACCCATCAAGGTATTGACCCTGTCCTTTATTCTAAAATTAATTATCAAATATTTAGCAATCATAGCCTTTAATTCCTCTCTACTTAAGTAGCCACTCAATTTATCCAAGGCATGTGCCCAGATGTTTGCTTCACTCAATGTTGCATCCTTCTTCTTTTTTAGGGCATCTTTTAGTTCCTATCAAATGTTGTTAGTGATATCATCAATATGCAAATCATAAGTGATAAACTGCTAGATGATAATTATTTCTATGGTTTTCTTGTCTACCAAAATGGCCTCCCTGTATAATCATGTGGCCACCTCCAAGGAGTCATACTAATTTAATGCACTAACTAGCCTATTCAAATCAAGAGGTTGATATTCTATATCAACCGGAGGAGTGTTTGATATCTTATTCTTTCCCTTCTCCTTATCCTTTTATTCCTTTTCTTTTTTTTTCCTTTTCCTTTTTCTTCTTTTTCCTTTTCTTTCCTTTTCTTTCCTTTTCATCTTTCTTTTCTTTCTTCATCTTCTCTTTTTCAACTTTATTTTCTTTTTCCTTTTTCAATTTTATTCTCATTTTTCTTAACAAGGGTCTCTACCAAAGAGAACTTAGCTCTTTTCTCCTAATAAGAGGGGAGCTATCCTCTTATTCATCATCATCATCATCATCTTCCTTCTCTATCCTCTTGGACCTCTTCTTCATTACAAACTTATATTTTTATTCTTCCTCATTTTATCTATTGTTGCTGCTACCCCATTCCTCAAAAATGGGTCCCATACTTGTTTTCTCCTTTGTGGCCTTGTGATTTGGCCTATTTCCTATATTTTCACTAACTGCAACCATTGTATGGGTTCTAGAGGAACCAATATTTACTAGAGGGAGAGGTAGACCTAGCCCTTCTTTGTAGTTTCCTTGAGTTTCCTTCATCTAGAGGCACTCCAAAAGCCTCAAACACTATTGGCAGATTAATCTTCTTATTGAAGTTTTCCATCCTGTTTCCATAGTATTTTTTAATCTCTTACATATCATCTTATTCAATATTTTAGCAGCTATCCCAAACCTTTCTTCTTCCAGATCAACTGACAATTGCAACAAAACATTTATGTTCCTTTCAACCTATTATGTATTAATCTCGTAGGGCAACGCTAGAAGCCAAGCAACCCTTGGTTGAACTAACTCAATATAGAAATGGTCCTTGCTGACTAGAAATTTAATTTAATCCTTATAATTCTAGACCAAATCTTGGGGTATTCACTCTCTTTCCTGCATTTTCCCTTGGTGATTCTTGAACCACCCACAAAAAAAGTGATGTATGCATTTGTATTCCCTTCAAAACTCTTGACATGTTATTTGGTTTGTACTGCAACTGAGGAAGACTTATCCCAAACCCTATTATTGAAACTTAGAAGCTCATTTAGAAATATGAATGCAAGACAAGATTATCAGTGAACCATACCTAAACTGATATTTGGTATTCTTTGTTTTCTCTAAATTGACCAATAGCTATTGTTGGAGGAGCTCACATAGGTAAAACCTTGCACCTTCAACCGCCATTTGATGTGTAGTGTAGCTAGCAATGGCAACGTCAGAACCCTCATGGTTTTCATAGTAGAATTTGTATTCAAACCCCTTGGTTACATACTTGACACCTGAATCAATAATATCTTCCATGGGCATAGTCTTTCCATTAAATTAAGCGCTGGTTAACTATGCAACTTCATTCTTAACTGCCTTTAATACTAAAAGAGTATTGGAGGAGAACAATCACATCAATTCCCTAATCACATCCTTTGTGATTCTGTCTAGCTGGTCAAGATACATAATATCTTCTTGAAATTGGCTTAAAATTATTTGATTCCATGCATGTTCATAATTGAAATGTGGAAACTCCTAAATATTGAGACCCATCTCATAATATGTTTCTACTCTAGTTTTTATGTTGTTAGGTCACCTTCTAACATCACATCCTACGATAGATCATTGAATTTGACATGATAAATCTTTGTTAAGTGCACATGAATGTATTCCTTAACATCTTTCATGTACACAACATCCAAAAGAACATATGAAAATGCTCCTTCCTTGTCCATCTTCATAGCCACAAAATGAGATGGCTTGTACTAAATTTTTGGCTTCAATGCGGGATCAAATTCAATTGGTTTGGTCATACTAATCAAAAAATAGAACTAATAGCACAAGAATGAAGAATAACTTTTGAACTCAACTATCACTAGGGTTAGCGCAATGCACTGCACAAGAAATCACCTTTCCTACACCAAATCTCTAGAGTTTGCAAGATCACAAGCAATCAAAATGAATTCAAAAAATCAATTATCCTCTTCCACCAAACACGTAGGGTTTCACAACGAATGCACATAAAGTGGAGTAGTTAAACTTCACAAAGTTGTGTCTTTGTTCTGATAGTAAACACAAAAACCTTTGCGTGTCTCCGCAGAAACTTGGAATGCTCTGAAAATTCTTTAAAATTGTTTCCATATTAAAAACTATTTAGCATACAAACCATCAAGGGGTTCTTAAGATTTGCAATCAAATCTCCCACCAAATAGTGCTTATTGTTTAGTTTTTGGAGGAAACATCTACACCACCAAGGGCTACACACACATTCTTTGACTTGTCTTCCACATTCTCGTGAAAATTATTTATCCATGTCTTTTGCATATTTTCTCTTTCCTCATTTTCATCAATCTTCTCTATCAAAATTGAGGTCTTCTCATTCTTTCCTTTTCAGAACCTAGCAATGTGTCCTATTTTTTTGCAATTGTAACTTGTAGATCCTTTTTGTGGACCATATCCATTTCTTCTAACATTATATTTGCACTCAACAACCGTGTACCCATATTTGTTGCAAGCATAACAATATCCATTGGAGCACTTAACATTTCAACCAATATTTACATTCGCAAATCCATTCATCATTCTACTTTTGTATTCATTTGTCATATGTCCAAACGTATTGCATGCATAACATTGACCATTAAACGGTTGAAGATTCTATCTAACTTCTATATTCACTAGCTATATGTCCAAACTTTTTGCATGCAAAATATTTGTCATTAAAAGATGAAAAGTACTTGGTTTTAGTAGGGACAGGCTTCTTGAAATTCTTGTTCTAGACTAATGTGGAACACTTTTGATCTTCACTATCCTTCTTAGATTCATCCTTGACTTTTTATTTTTTCTTATCATCTCTACTCGAAGTATTAGAACGTCTTCCTTTGTCAAACCCAAGACCACCTTTGTCTTTAGAAGGATTATGAAAACCAAGCATCTCCTTAAGCAAATCAATGTCATCTTTAAGCTTCAATTTCTTGTCAATTTGTTCCTTTGCTTCTCTCAACTCTTTTCTAAACTTTGAAAATTTCTTCTTCAATCTTCATGCAATCTTTGGACTTACTTGTTCTTTTTCTTCTTTCAATTCCTTTCTCAACATCGTTTCTTCTTCTTCAAGCTTGGTATATTATTTGGATTTGATTTGTAGCTTTGCTTCAAGATTTTCAATAGTCTTCTTTCCTTCTTCAATATACTCCTTCAAATGGGGTAATGTGTTATCTTGCTTTCTTCCATTTTTCTTGATACTAATTCATATAAACAAGAGAAAGTTTAAATTGACCTTTAAGATCCACTATTGCATCATTATATCATTCATGTGATTGCATAGCATCCAAATCCTTCTCAAATTCAAACATAGTGTTCAAATCCTGGATCAACCTTAGATGTTAGATTGTTTCTTTAGAAACCTTGCTCTTATAGAAATTGTTGAACACTCTCAGAATAAAAGGGGGGTGAATTGGAATGTATTAAAACTTAACCATTAATCAACCATTCATTCAATTAACATGTGCACAAGTAAATAACTAAAATAGAAAGAGAAACACGCAAGGACACAAATATTTCTACGTGAAAACCCCATTTTGAGAAAAACCAAGGTGAGAATCACACTCATTATATGAAAATTGGTTTTAATATTTTAGGCCAAAGGCTAAGGAAGCTCATTGATCCTAATTTGGACTTGTAGGCTAAGATACACAACCTTAGGGAAAGATACGAAGAGTTGAAAAATATTAAAGATAACTTCTTTAGGGAAAGATACAATAGGAATGATTACAACAAATTCATATTGTTGAACTGAAGAGAAGAACATTCTTGAAAATTTTGATTATAATTAATTATTTTATACATCTAAAATTGACTTCATCACTTCTTATTTTCACATTTTCATCTTTGAACTTATGCAACACACCATACACAATCACATTCACAACTTACATCAATCTCTAAAAGATGTATGTCTTTATATATCATCCGCAACACAAAATAACATCAATTAAGTTAGCCTAATTAGATGTAACGAGCAACACATAAACAACCAGCCTTGAATTCATTCTCTAATGCATGCAGAAGGAAAAGAAGACATGTGAAGCATCACACCTTCCATTCAATCCCAAATCATCACCTTCATAAGTCAACTCCCAGAAATAGAACCGCTAATTCACGTTGGCCAAACATACCCAAAATGTGGTGCAAACCTCAACAACAACAATTATGAATGTTCAACAAAGCATCACCTGGCACCAAAAAACCAATATCAGGTAATTGTAACACTTAGAACAGCTAATGGCAGAGGAATGCAAATTATTCCTACAAATTGGTACATTGTCTTGTTGGTCCACTGAGAGGGGGTGAATCAGACAAAATCAAATCTAAATACTTAAAACTGAACTCACTAATTCACTCGGTAACACTGAATGCAGTAATAACCAATTCACCAAATAAATTAATAACTTAAACAATCATACATCTCATATATGTAAATCAATCATTCAAACTTAGTAATATCAATTTAACACAATTGACTCCATATTTAACTCAGTTGACACAGATTTAATGAGGAAACCCAATTTAATAAAAACCTATGTGGAAATTGTGACCCACAATAAAATTTTACCCTTTTGAAGTACGCTTGGTTACGAACTTATCCTGTTAAAGATTACAAACACATTTGCTAAATGTGACCTTGTTAGGGGATTTACCTCAAACCTGTTAAGATCTTCACCTTGTTAGGAGTTTCCTTGTTAGAGGTCTTTAAACACTCTTTTGGAATGTCACCTACTTCTAGGTTTTACAAATAGGATGGTTAAATCCACTCAGTTAAGAGATTGCTCTGTTATAAATACTAATAAGCAATAGTAAAACTTTGATATATAAATATAGAAACTACCTTTTCTTGTGTCAGATCATTTATGCTCAATTGAATACTAACATCACATGCTCTATTTATCTCTTTCTCAGACTGTAGATTCTTCAATCTTTGTTTCTCTATTTAGCTCGATAAATGTTGTTCTTCAACTTCTTCTTCTTCTCTGTTCAATTCGCCAGCAACATAATATTTGTTAATTTTTCATTATTTATATAGACATACTTTTTCCTCTTAATCTCCTTAATTAGATTTCCATCATTTTCACTCATTCATTCGATCATCTTCGGTGATCGATGCTTGTCTTTCACTCAATGTTCGGTAACTATGACTGACTTACATATCTTTCTACCGACTGACTCTGTATAGCTCGGTAAAGTAACTCTTTCAGTCATAACTTTAACTCTTTGCAATTTTTTACTTAATCAATCAATTATACCAATTTATACCAATTTGTTAACATCAAATATATAGTAGCAAACAACTATATCATCATTACTTCATCATTTTCTGATCTGTATTTTTCACCCATTTTACTTCTCCTCTTAAGATATGGTAATATAATAAAAATCAATTAATCAATTGCTTGACATCAGTGACAAAACAATAGTTGATCTAACCATTTCTACAATCATGATACTCAATATCACTCATTCTTCATCATCTCCATTAGATCTTCATCAGTTGATTAACAATCTCCTTCCTTGGCATTGATGGCAACCACTATAACAATGTTATAGCAATTGATGATGGCAACTCTCAAATACATAATTGAACTCCCTTTGAGTTGATATTTATGTTTCCACTTTGATCTCTGAATCTAAATCTCCCTCTTGGATAAATCTTTTGTTTCTTGCAGCATACATTATGATTCTCCTTCATGAGTATATAGTAGCAATTCATTTATTATCTCTATCATTAATATCTCCCTTAAGGATAAATGTCACCAATTCATTCTCTCCCTCTTTGACAACAATGCCAAAAATTCATACTCCTAAAAACGTGTTCCAGTAGTGGATTATGCCTGACATGTACTCATAAAACATTGTATACAAAAATCTTTTCACAACTTCAGGAAACTCCTAAAGTATTTCATAGTAACATCAATTCAATAATAGATATTCTAATGAAATATATAATTGATGCAACATGTCTCATGCTCTTTAGTGAATATTGGATAGGGGAAGAACACCTAATTTACTCCTGAGATACTCAAAATCATCTTTAGGTAGTGGCTTTGTAAAGATATCAACCAATTGTTCCTTTGAATTAGCATATTTCAATCTCACATTGTTCTCTTGAACCTTTTCTCTCAAGTAGTGATACTTGATATAAATGTGCTTGGTCTGTGAATGCATAATCGGGTTCTTTGATATATTAATAGCACTTGTATTATCACAAAAAATAGTTACCAGATCTGTGATCTCTTCTTGCATACCTTCAAGTAATTGTTTAGTCCATACTATATTTGCATAATTCATAGAAGCGACAACATATTCTGCCTCGGCAGTGGACTGTGAAATGCAACTTTGCTTCTTGCTCAGCCATGTAACCAATCTTTCACCTAGAAAGAATGCACCCCACTAGTACTTTTCTTGTCATCAATGTTTCCAGCCCAAACTGTATTAGTGTAGACTTGCAGATCAAAATTACCTCCTTTCCTGTACAATAAACCAAATTCTTATGTGCCTTTCAGATATCTCAAAATTCTTTTTACTATAGACATACGTGTTTCCTTTAGATTAGAAGAAAATATTGCAACAATCCCAAGAACGTGTGCTATATCAGGTCTACTATGAACAACATATTGCAATTTACCAATCATGGATAGGTAAAGAGTGTTATCCACCTCTTATGTCTTATCTTATTTAGATAATTTATATCCAGTAACCATAGGTGTTCCAACAGGCTTGAAATCTTCCATACCAAAGGTTTTGAGGATTTATTTGATATACTTAGCTTGTGTAATGTAGATCCCTCTAGTAACTTTGTGTATCTGTAGACCTAGAAAGAACTTAATCTCTCCAATCATTGATATTTAAACTCTTTTCTCATTTCATCAGCAAGTCCTTTACATAAGGTGTCATTGCCTCCAAAAATAATATCATCAACAAAAATTTTAGCAATCAAAACTTTGTTGTCACTGTCACACTTCAAGTAACATTATTGTTATCACTTGTTCTGTGAAATCCTATTTTGATTAGATAAGAGTGAAATCTCTCATACCATGTTTGGGGTGCGTGTTTCAAACCATATAAAGCTTTATGTAACTTACATACCTTGTTCTTGTTAGTGTTCTCAATGAATCCTTTAGGTTTCTCAATGTATACTTCTTCTTCAAGTTGTCCATTAAGAAATGCAGAATTAACATCCATCTGATATACCTTGAATCCTTTGCAAGCAACATAAGCTAGAAGTATTCTAACTCCTTCCAATCTAGCAATAGGTGCAAAAGTCTCCCCATAGTCAATACCTTCTTCTTGTGCATAACCTTTGTTAACCAATCTAGCTTTATTTATGATTACTTCTCCATGCTCATTCAATTTATTTCTAAAAATTCATTTAGTACCAATAACATTTTTGTCTTTAAGCCTAGGTACTAATGTCCATGTCTTGTTCTTCTGAATTAGATCATACTCTTCTTTCATTGCTTTCATCCAATCTTCATTATCTAGTGCCTCTTTAACTTTCTTTGGCTCAAATGTAGATATCAAACATGTATTGTCTCTTACCTTGCTTCTAGTCATCACTCCAGCATCCTTATTTCCAATAATCTTTCTCGGGGAATGGTGCCTCCTCGCATATTTTTCCAAAATAGGCTCGGTAGGTCTCGGTCCTTCAACATCAACAATCAATTGTAGAACTCCTTGTTCATCTTCCTTCTCGGTAGGTGCTCTCGGTAAGGTATCAGGAACATCATCTTATACATATACAAAATTCTCATAATCCTCAAGTTCCTTCTTGTTATCTTCATCATTCCTTTCTGCAAATTCATTAATTCTTACATTTTCACTTTCCACCATCTTGTTAGTAACTTTTTTCAATCATTTGTAAGCTTTACTCCTTGTAGAATATCCTAAGATTATTCCTTATTCTCCTTTTGAATCAAGCTTTCCTTCTCTAGAATATTTCAGAATATAACATTTGCTTCCAAAAAATTTAAAGTAACTAACATTAGGTTTGTGTTCATACCATATTTCATAAGGTGTCTTGTTGGTACCTTTCTTCATTTGTTCTCGGTTCAGTGTATAAATAGAAGTGCTCACAACTTCTCTCCAAAAGTTCTGTGAAATTCTTTTTCCAATCATCAGTGTCCTAGCACAATCAACAATAGATATGTTTCTTCTCTTAGCAATCTCATTCTTCTATGGTGTCCTCGATGCTGACAACTACCTCTTAATTCCATTTTCATTACAAAATAATTTAAACTCATCAGAAGTAAACTCACCTTCTTTATCAGATCTCAGACATTTCAATTGTCTTCCAGTTTCTTTTTCAACTCAGGCCTTATACCACTCAAACATTTGAAATGCATCAGATTTTTCTTTTAAAAACATTACAAGCATCATTCTAGAATAATCATCCACAAATAAAATAAAATATATGTCTCCATAATAACTTTGAGTTCTCATGGGTCCACATAAATCAGTATGCACTAAATCAAAAATTCCTTGTGTAACATAAGTCTTGCTTGAAAAACTAGATTTAGTCATCTTACCCATCTGACATTCTCTACACATAGCATTCTCAGGTTTCTCTAATCTCGGTAGTCCTCTCACTCTATTCTTATTACTCACTTTGATTAAGTTATCAAAATTAACATGACAAAGCCTTTTGTGCCATAACCAAACATCTTCAACTTTAGCAAACAAACAACTATTCATAGAAGTATCAAGATAAAACAAATTAACTTTAGATTGATCTCCAGTAGCAATCCAAGTATCCTTCTTATCAAATACTTACACCTTTCCATATTGAAATTCCAGTCAGTGACCTGTATTGTTTAACTGTTCAACACTCAACAGAATATACTTTAATCCTTCAGCCCAATAAACATCATCACATCTTGTGTTATTCAATAGAATTATAGAACATTTTCCTTTCATAGGATATGGAGCATCATTACCAAATCTAACAAATCCTCCAGCATGCTTTTCCAAGGAAATAAAATTAAGTGTTTCACCAGTCATGTGATGTGAACAACCACTATCTATAATCCATGCTTCATTCTTACTTGCTTGTGATATTAGGGCTCTTGGTTCTTCTTCATCAGAATCATCTTTAATAGCAACATAAATAAATTCTTTTCTATCATCATTGTCAAATTAATCATCATCACTTAGTCCTTCATTAGCAATATGACAAGATTTCTTAGCTTTTTTTTTCTAGTCTCTAAATCTCCTGAATCTGTTTTCTCTTTTGTCCTTATCTCTATTATCTTTCTTTTCCTCCTTATCTTTCTCAGGATAGTTAGATGCAAAAGGACCAAATTTATCACAATTAAAAAATTTCAAGGGTAACTTGCCTCAGTATTTGTCTTTTCCTCTTTGTATCCTTCTAGACAACAAAGCTTCACATTCTCTTTCGTTCTCATCACATTTAGTAAAAACTCTTCAAGACTTTTAGTACAACTATAAAATTTCTCACTAGCACTGCTCAAATATCCAGCTCTGGCTACACCTTCCCTAGCTTTTCCAATCTTTAAAGTAGACTTAAATGCATATTCAATCTTAGATGTAGAAGGAAAACTATTGTCAAAATCATTTAACTCAAATGTAGTTAACTTAACAATAGTAGCATCCAGTGAAACATTCATCTGGGGAATAGATATTAGCTCTTGTATAGAAAATACACGAATAGCATAACTTGGTAGCAGGGTTCTCAACATATTCCTTGTAACATCTGTCAGGATTAAATAATACTAAGATGGGGGTGAATCGGTATTACAACACTTTAAATATGAACTTAATAAATTTCAACTTAACTAGATAAATATCGAAATGAAAAGAACATAAACACAAAACACACAACTCATAACACCATAAATTTGTCCTATGGTGAAAACCACTTCTTGTAGTGCCTTGGATAAGTACCATGATGAAAACCTGGAAAACAAGCATCATGTGTAATTCCTCCTACATGCACTCTTCACTTGGGGGCAAGTTACTTCAATGTCATCTTATCCATCATATCTTACATCCAACTAGCCTGTGAGCATTCATGTTCCTTCTGGTGATCTTGACAAGGTTGAACATATCCATGAGCATCAAGTATCCTGACATTCATTATCCTTTCCATCAACCTATTCACTTGCTCTCATCCATGGTACCCTATCGTGATCTTGCTTATCCCAAGTCAATACTCACTATCCATAAACATACTTTTCACTAATCCCAAAAAATTCACTTATACCTCCATCACACCTTATCCCGATCGTGTTATCCCATCACTATCCTATCTAATTGACCCCTTGGTCTTGATCAAAATGAAGAACGAAAAATGTAAAATAGTTTCTCAAAAAAATACTTCTTGACATGTCCACTCTTTTGGACCACATACTTTTCATGACATCAGGTCATTATCATATATGCTATCCACCACCGCTCCATGAGCCTAATTTTCTATATTAATTTTTTCCCTAGCTTGGGTAATCTTGAGGAGACTCTCCTTAAGGGTTGCATTCTCCCTCTTCATCCACCATTTTCTATTCACCTCATCCATCAACTTGCCAAGTAGGTGAAAACCTCATAAACAGGAACCTCTAGTACTCAACACTCCATCTATCAATGCTCAGTCTTGGCAATCCTTTGCTTCAATTTTTATATAAGCTTTCAGTCACTTTCATGACACTTTGGTTCTTCGGAGAACTCTCCTGGCTTGAAACCAATCCAGAGTCATAGTTTAGGGGCAATCAAATCAGCTTTGTCCCTGTAGTATGAATCAAGTCAGTTATCTTCAATTGATGTTTGTTACCAGGGGGCATAGGTCCCAAAATTTGATCACATCTTTGGCTTACACAAGAGTCAGTTATCTTGTCATTTCTGAAGGACATCTCACTACTAATGCAACAAGTGTTTCTCAACACCCTAATCAAAAGTGCTTCTTAGCACTATGTTTGGACATATCTGTGTTTCTTAACACACATTGGCTAACACAAACATAAACAATAGATCGATAACACTCAAACACATTGCACTTATAAGAACAATAGTGTTTCTCAACACCTCATACATTTACACATCTGAAAACTTTGAAACTGGCTAAAGTATGTTGAAATTCTCTTTGTATGTTATCTGTTGTTCATTTATTTTTGTTAATCTTTTCTTTTTCTGCTTCTTGTTGGTGTCGTCTCGATGATCCTACAACATCAAATAAACAAGGTGTATGTGATAAGAGCTCTTGCATTAAGGCAGAAAAGCCTCACATCCCTTGATCCTATTTACTTGCATGCCAAGGTGAGGTCAAAACTACCTCATTGACTGTTATTGCTCTGCTTGTTTACACAAGATCACACTCATGGTTATCTTGGCTTTGAATGCCTCGATACTGGTGTACTCTTGCAACATCAACTAGAAATAATGTTCAAGTCATCTCAACTTTTGTGCCTCGATACTTACGTTAGTTTCTCATATCTTATCCAATGAAGTTCATATTCATATTCTTATGGTCATAGTGGCACCAGTAAGGATTGAATTGACGTTGATGTTCCAAAATGCTCAATGATGAAAATTTTCAAAGCTAAAAGTTTAGTAACTACACCTTAGGTTGCATTCATGGTAGCTTTGCATTGCATATGCATGGTGTTTAAATCTACAAAATATCATTATCTCTCTCCAATGTGAAGGATCTGAAGCTCCCATTGGTCAATCTTCCTTTTTCCAAGTGGTTAGTTGTGCGTTGATTGACGTGAAAAATGCACTCTTGGCTAATTTGATCGTCCTGATTCCATTTTCATGATCAAAATCAAAATTTGAGATTCTTTTACTTGTCATTTTTACATTTGACTTTTTTAGTCAACTACAACTGACCGCTTGCACACTCAGTCTCTTGGACTTCAACCAATGGAAATCTCTCAGGATTTTTCTTCCAAAATAATCATGCTTGGTCAATCATACCTCCCATCAAGTATAGATCTTGCCCTAACCACTTGGGACCTCTTTCTCATCGAATCAGCTTATTCTTGCATCATGTTATCAATCAAATTTCTTTCGATCACTTGGGCACCTAACTAGACTTCAATTTCGCTCTCGAGGGGGCAAGATCAAGACATCAACATTCCAGTGATCACATCCTCAATTAAGAACTCATTGCTTGGGGCATCTTAGCTTCATCACATCAAATCAAGTTGAGATCATCTTAAATCAAAGGCAACCTAATCAATGGTCTTATACAATGATGAATACACTCAAAACCAGTCAAGATCAGTTTTTTACAAGCTATTCATCATTGAAACCAGATACATTGATCAAATTGGCTTCATCATTTCAAATCAAGTCAATTTGCTTGCTAATCAAATCTCTTAACATCAATCAGTTTCATCGCTTCAAATCAAATTGAGCATTATGTTTTATATCTTTTGATTGATCTTCATCCAATCAAGCTCAAAGTCGATCTTCCTCGACAAGAATGGTTTCATCTCTTCAAATCAAACTATTCTGGGTCTTATCGCTAACAAGTCTTTGGATCAATGCGTTGATCGCACATTAATTCAAAGAGGGGCAAATGTAATGTCCTAAAAATGGTCATCTAAACCCTAGACCCCTAATCTCAATTGTTTATCAAGAAACCCTAATCTTGATTATTCTAAGTCCTAAACCAAACAAGCAATTTATCAAATTCAAGCTAATCTGACCTGAACCCTTGGTCCTAATTAATAATCGTACTTGATTAATTAATTAATTCCTAAAAATGCAATACATTGGAAAATAAACCTTAAGTTAATTATTTAATTGATATTCTAATATATTAATTAAATAAAATTGCTAAATTGTCAACAAAATCCAAAAATGAATTAAATTAATTAATAAAAACAAAATGTACATTTAAAATCATTTCAATATTTAAAAATGCATATGATGTTATCAATTTCAAGTTAACTGATTTTCGAATTGGAAACAAATCTATTTTATTCAGTTAACTGATTTTGATGACATCATATGCATTTTTAAAGTTTTAAATGATTTTAAATGCACATTTTTCTTTTATTAATTAATTTAATTCCCTTTTGGATTTTATTGACAATTTAGCAATATTATATAATTAATATATTAGAATATCAATTAAATAATTAACTTAAGGTTTATTTTCCAATGTATTATATTTTTAGAAATTAATTAATTAATCAAGTACGATGATTAATTAGGACCTAGGGTTTAGGTTAGATTAGCTTGAATTTGATAAATTGCATGTTTGGTTTAGGACTTAGAATAATCAAGATTAGGGTTTTTTGGTAAACAATTGAGATGAGGGGTCTAGGGTTTAGATGGTCATTTTTAGGTCATTACACCCACAAATATGCACTAAAAGTATATTGTCCTTGTTAGGAGCTGATTATTACATTAGCACATTTCTGTGTTAGAGGACTACAAAACCATGTTAAAGGTATACTGAGCTCACTACTCATACAATCAGAAATATGATTTTGTTACAATGATTATCTTAATAGTGAACAATACAAGCATCTGCTATGCTTAGGTAGTTTCAGTTGTAGCTCGCATCATCATCTGTCTGATTCTGACATCACAATGTATTCATTTATATGTTCCCATCACATCCACACAATCTCTCATCCATACACATACTTCACTTCTCAAAAGCTCTTCATATATATATATATATATATATATATATCTTATTACATTACCCAGCGAGCTTCCACTTATATCACAAAATAAAATTAATACTTATACAAAAAGTAATTACCAAGTCAGCGACCATAAACTATCAAAACATAGGTAAACCATAATCCAAATCCAACATAGCACGTTTGGAATTTGCATTATACTCCCTCAATCATCGCGACTATTCATCTGCCATGTATCACTATTACTTTGTCTTCGCATGTCTTCATCATACTTTAACTTACAACGATCAACACAAAAACTCAAGCGACCTTAATAGAAGGTCATATATATATATATATATATATATATATCCTAAAATATCTTCTCCTAAGCTCGCATGTCTCCATTCGTCATATACTATCTTTGCTGACCAAATATGTACTGTTATACTCTGCAATTTTTCTTTCTATACTTAGTCATTTTGCAATCCTTAACTCCCAAACTGTATTTCACACCAAGAGACCATCCATACCAGATGTGTTGCCATAAATGACAACCCTCAAGTGTTCCAGAACATTCCTAAATGAACCACTTGCCAACAATATCTCCATTTGGCATTGATGGCAACACTTAGTGAAAAATGACCAGATGTGTTGCCATAAATGACAACCCTCAAGTGTTCTAGAACATTCCTAAATGAACCACTTGCCAACAATATCTCCATTTGGCATTGATGGCAACACTTAGTGAAAAATAACTAAGTGTCAATACCAAAAGAATATACATTGTCCTTTTATATCCTCTTCATATTTTCTTTTCCTCTATTTCTTTTCTATACATTTTCATATCTTCTCTTCTATCCCTTTGACATCAATGGCAAAGGTATACAAAAATCTATAATACATAACAAAATTGTGCCACTGCTACTAAAAATTATACCATCTTTAACACATCTTGGAATGAGCTCTCCGAGATCTTCACTTCCTCTGACCAAGTCTTCACCGGTATCTTACTCACATGAATCATCCCATTCAATGCAAAAGAAGATGTCTCTGCTACCTTTAGCTTGGTAGGCATATGTTTGGTGAGAGTCTGTGTTGTCTTCTCCATGTCAGAAAGATGTGTCTCAAGAATTGATAACTTACGAGTGATTAAACTCTTCAGCATACCAATTCTTCCCACAACTCTCCCTTTCTTTGTATCCAAAACACTTAGTTTGTCCAATATCCTAGACACTTCTCTGTCTAAATCCAATATAGAGTGTGAATAGGTCTCACAACTGTCCATCATCTTGTCCAAAGTTAGTTTGTCCTTTGATATTATTTCCTCAATGCTTTTGAGATGTCTAACATGATTTATACAGTAACTGTATAACTTCCTTCCATGTGATACACAACTCTTTGCCTCAGATATACTTTTGCTCAATATGCCCAAGTCCCATGAGATAGACTTGCATATTTCTTCTAACTTCTTCGCAAGGTACTTCTTCTCTACTTTCTCTTTAGCAATATTCTCCAAGGACTCATAGTGACTGTCAAAGTCATCCAATACTTTGTTCAAGTTCTCTGCACTATCCTTTGATTGGAAATCAAAAGGTATAGGTAGGATTTTTTTGAAAGTATCAACTGCTCTTTCCATTACCCTTGTCTTCTTCTCACCTTTTTTCTCAAATCTCTCTTTTGCTTTAGCAAATGTGATGAAGGATAGCTTCATCAACTCATCTTCATCCATAATCTCAACATCAGTGTTTAGAGTCTTATCTCCACTTTCCAACAATAAAGATGAACAAACAGATGCATGAGTTTCTTGTTTCTCTTCAACTTTAATCACTACTTCAACTTCGCTCACTTTCTGTTCTTCTTTCTCTTCCATTTTTGGAATAATGCTTCCTTCAATGTTGGTATCCTTCTCAAAAGGATCACTATCATCCTGTGAGGTGCCCAAAGACATAGGCACACTATAAATAAAGAAATTTGATTGCTTTACACTACTCACAAATTCACTATTGTCTTCACCCATTGATTTATCAAGACTTATTTCTGCCATCCTTGATGGCTTGCCTCTTTCAATATTTTTAGGCTTAGTATCCTTTGGTCGTGAGAACTTCTCAAGTTCAATATCCATCAAAACCTTATCCACAACCTTTTGTGTTTCCTCAATCACTTCATCATACTTTCTCCCCATTATCTTTACCAATCTTGAATTAGTTATCAACAAAGGTTTTTAATATTTTAATATCTTTTCCATTTCTTTGACTGAAATAACAGGTAACATATTTTCAACTTCTTGTACTCTGATTGCTTCATCTTTTATCTATGCTAATTGTTTCCTTATTTCCAATTTCTCATAAATTTCTTCAGGTATACTACCTTAAAATTCTAACAAGCTCTTCTTAAAACCAAGCAAATGATTTATTAACATGTCTTCAATCAAAATTTTATCAGATGTATCATACCTCTCATAGTATTTGATCAATGAGATAAGTTTTCCCTGATCAACTATTCTCTTCTCCAGTATTTTCATGTCAGGATTCCAGAGTTGTTTCACATCAGTGATCTTCTCTTCTACTTTATTTTCTTCTCCTTTCTTCTCTTCTGTCTCTTAGGTGGAGAGACTTGTTTAGTGGACCTTGTGTTCCTTCTCAGCAATTCCATAAGTTTCTATTTTAGTGATGTTTTCTTTGGTGGGGTAGGTGTAGTCTCAGATATATCAATCACAGTAGAAGGTGGACTGATAACCTTCTCAACTTCTTGAGGTGGAGGGGCTGCAGGACCCATGCTCGCCAACCCAAAAGCTCTTTATGTCATCTTCTTTCTTACCTCTTTCATCTCTGCACATAATCCAGTCGATTAACAATCTAGCGAACATGACATATAGATTTGTAAAACCATGTGATCATAGATATATGTTCCACAACATCTCCACATACTCTCACTAAGCTCACAAGAGCTTACTCCTCATAATCAAGGGTTGGATAGATTTTTGATGTTTTCTTCCAATGCTCCCCCTAAGACCATGCTTGGCCATCTAGGTTGATGTAGAAATGTTAGCATCAGGCGAAGGCTCAGTAACATCTACTGACTCTCCCTGAACCAATAACTCACTTGTTTCTTTTACCTTCCATACCTCACCACTGTTTTCATCTTCTGGTTTTCTGAAATGATTCCTAAATTCATCCATATATTCTGCAAGACTCTTACCAGTATCACCAATGTTCTTCTTTATAACCATAGGTGGTGGTCCTCTTATGTTATCAATTCCATTGTATCTACAAAAATTTTCTATATGTCCCAGATTGTTACATTTGTAGCATGTAGGAGGTGGTCTGTTCTGATTAACCTACAACTTACAATACTTTGCAATGTGCCCAAAGTTATTGCATTTGTAACATGTGATCTTAGCTGATATTTCTTCCCTAATGTAATATTGTTTGATTCTTGATTGATCAGGTTTCCTACATTCTGCTTTCTTATGTTCATATGCATGACAATTGTTGCAATAGCCATCAAAATATTTTTAAGAAATTTTACTTCTACAGTCTCTCTTCATGTGTCCAATTGTGTTGCATCAAAAACATCTGCCTCTGAAGGGTATGATCTTATCTTTAGGTGCTTCAAGAGTAGGTCTTTCTCCATCAGCCTTTACTTCTGATTTTTCTTCTTGAGGCTTTGAACATTCAAATTCACTAAAGCCAACTCCAATCATGTCTCCTTTAGGTTTCTATCTATCTCTTTGTTCATCGATCAAGTCACTGCTCATGTGAAGTTTCTCAATATGTTTATTAGCCTCAACTAGTTCTCCTTTGATGATCTGATTATATTTCTCTAATTAAAGATACTTGTTCTTGTAGTGATCAAGTTTAGTCTTCATTTGTCCCATCTGAATATTAGCATCTTTTAAGGTTTCTTCAATTTTGTTTCTAGCATCCTTTTCCTGTTGAATCTCATTAGTCATCTAAAGGGAAGTAGTTTCATGGTTAAGCTTCAAAGTATCTTTCTCTTGTTCAAGTTGTTTTATCCGATTTGAAGTATCATTGTCTGAATCCTCTTTTATCTTATCCATAAGATCTTGTCTCTGACTTCTAGAAAGTTCAAGTTGTTCTTTTAGTTTCTTGATGAATCCCTCTGCTCTTCTCAATTTGAATTTCAAGTCACCATTCTCTGTTGTAGCCTTATCGTCTTCAAGTGATGCTTCAAAGTTTTCCTCCAAACTTTTAGAATCCATCTTGATCTCCCTTAAGCTATTAAGCTTTCTCTCCAAGGGCCAATAACTCTGATACCCATTGTTAGGATTAAGTAATACTGAGAGGGGGGTGAATCAGTATTAAAATACTTTAAACATGAACTTAATAAATTACAACTTAACTAGATAAATACTAAAATAAAAAGAACATAAACACAAAAATCACAACTCATAACACCATGAATTTGTTGTCGAGGAAACCCTAGCCAAGGGAAAACCCTGACGGGGATGGTACCCACAAATATGCACTAAACTTATATTGTCTCTGTTAGCATACCTAGCCCTATTAGGAGTTGATTATTACATTAGCACGTTTCCTTGTTAGAGGAATACAAAACCATGTTAAAGGTATACTGAGCTCACTACTCATACAATCAGAAATATGATTCTGTTACAATGATTATCTCAATAGTGAACAATACAAGCATCTGTTATGCTTTGGTAGTTCCAGTTGTAGCTGGCATCATCATCTGTCTGATTCTGACATCATAATGTATTCATTTATCTGTTCATGTCACATCCACATAATCTCTCATCCATACATATACTTCGCTTCTCAAAAGCTCTTTATATATATATATACATTACCCAGTCGACTTCCAATTACATCACAAAATAGAATTAATACTTAAACAAAAATTAATTACCAAATTGGCGACCATACACTATCAAAACATACATAAACCAAAATCTGAATCCAACATAGCATGTTTGGACTTCGCATTATACTCCATCAATCATTGTGACTGTTCATCTGCCTTGTATCACTGTTACTCTATCTTCGCATGCCTTCATCATACTGTAACTTACTGTGATCAACACTAAAACTCAAGTGACCTTAACATAAGGTCATGTATATCCCAAAATAGCTTCTCCTAAGCTTGCATGTCTCCATTCATCATATACTATCTTCGTTGACCAAAACTGTACTGCTATACTTTGTAAATTTGCTTTCTGTACTTAGTTATTTTGCAATCCTTAACTCCAAAACTGTGTTTCACACCAAGCAACCATCTGTACCAAATGTGTTTCCATAAATGACAACCCTCAAGTGTTACATAACATTCTTGAATGAACCACTTTCCAACAACATCATCCTTTGTTATGATCCCACCAGCTCCTCTGATAGAATTAATAGTCTCCTTAAGTCTTGTACTGTACTGTATTATGTTATCTCCTTCTTTCATCCTCATAGAGTCAAACTCTCAAGCTTTTTGTTTTATCCTTCTAAACATGTTGATCTCCAACATAGGTCAAAATAAGTTTATCTCGTATTTGTTTCAAAGTAGTCCATCAATCAAGTTCATCATATGCCTGGTTGGTAAGTGTAGAAGCAATCTCAATCATAACTTGTGTGTGTTCTTGTTTTTGTCTTTGCTCACTAATTATCAAAGGTGCAATAGTCCATGCGACATATTCATTATCAAGAAAATGAAGTTCTGATTCTCCTACTCTAGACACATGCACCCTCATTCTACTTTTCCATGTAGAGAAATGATCCCTATTCAAATTTGGTGCTTCCCTCTTATACATCTTTAGATCTTAACTCAAGTCCTTTTAAACTTATCACTTCAGAGTAACTAGCTCTGATACCAATTTTTGGTTCAGTGAGGGGGGTGAATCAAACAAAATCAAATAAAAAATACTTAAACTGAACTCGCTGATTCACTCAGTAACACTGAATACAATAATAACCAATTCACCAAATAAATTAAACAATCATACATCTCATATATATAAATCAATCATTCAAACTTAGTAATATCAGATTAACACAATTGACTCCAAATTTAACTTAGTTGACACCAGATTTAATGAGGAAACCCAATTTGGGAAAAACCTCTATGGGAATTGTGACCCACAATAAAATATTACCCTTCTGAAGTACGCTCGGTTAAGAACTTATCATGTTAAAGATTACAAACACATTTGTTAAATGTGACCCTATTACGGGATTTACCTCAGATCTGTTAAGATCTTCACCCTGTTAGGAGTGGTCTTGTTAGAGGTCTTTAAACACTCTTTTGGAATGTCACCTACTTCTAGGTTTTACAAATAGGACGGTTAAATCCACTCGGTTAAGAGATTTCTCTGTTACAAATACTAATAAGAAACAATAAAACTTTGATGTATAAATATAGCAACTACCTTTGCTTGTGTCAGATCCTTTATGCTCAATTGAATACTGACATCACATACTTCATTTATCTCTTTTTCAGACTGTAGATTCTTCAATCTTTGTTTCTCTATTCTGCTCGGTAAATAGTGTTCATCAACTTCTTCTTCTTCTCTATTCAATTTGCCAGCAACATAATCTCTGTTAATTTCTCATTCTTTCTATAGACATACTTTTGCCTCTTAATCTCCTTAATTAGATTTCCATCATTTGCGCTCATTCGTTCAATCATCTTCTTTATAAATCTCAACTTGGTAAACCACTTCACTTTTACCTCAGAACTTGAAATTTTCTTGGAACTCTCATAATTCGGTTTAACCGCTTGATCTTTGCCTTAGATCTTCTCATTGAATTTTCACATTCATAGATCTTCTAAAAAACTTTATTTAATTCATATCCTCATCCAGCTCATCATTGCTTCGCATTAAATTTGATCTTATCATCATTTACAATCAATACCCTGTACTTGGTAAAACTTGTGTTGCAACTCGGTGACTGTCTTCATTCACTGTTCGATGTCTAACTCATCTTCGGTGCTTGTCTTTCACTCGGTGTTCGCTAACTATGACTGACTTACATATCTTTCTACCGACTGACTCTATCTAGCTCGATAAAGTAACTCTTTTAGTCATAACTTAAAATCTTTACAATTTCTGACTTAATCAATCAATTGTACTGATTTGATAACATCAAATATATAGTAGCAAACAATTATATCATCATTACTTTATCATTGTTTGATCTATATTTGTCAACCATTTAACTTCTCCTCTTAAGATATGGTAACATAATAAAAATCAATTAATCAATTGCTTGACATCAATGACAAAACAACAACTGATCTAGCCATTTCTACAATCATGATACTCGGTATGACTCGGTCTTCATCATCTGCATCAAATCTTCATCAGTTGATTAACATGTCTTTGCATGGTAAATACTCAGACATCACTAACTTAGTTGTAGACTAAATAGGAACATGAAACCTAAGATCTAATGTCCTTTTATATCTACCTATATCATGCTCCAATCGCAAGATGATATGAATCAATGTACCACCATGCAAACCAAAATATTAAACTTTGTTTGACAGACTGCTGACCAAAATAGTCTTACTTAACCAACTTCTTGTTGCGGACACCTAAATACTTCTCTATTATTCTAAAAGAGACTTGAAACATCTAGATATACTATATACAATTATCTCCAATAGTCTCCATACACCAATGTCAACACATATGCATACTTCTAATATTGCACCATTCCAAGACACATAGAAACACTATTGAACTTATCTTCTAGACCAAGATTGACATCAATGACAACAAGTTTGACATCAATGACAACACAAATTCACATTTGAAACAAACCCTTAAACATATGCCCTTGTAAATCTAATTGTACCTTGGAAGTGGCCCAAATCCATAATCTTCTAAATCGTTAGGGAATTCTCCCTACATTGTGGTCAAGGTGCCACCCTCCTCACTTGCTTAAACCAAATTTGCTTATCATAGCCATCAATGTGGTCTCTAACTCTAGTATATGTCACTCGTAAAGTTGCCTTACGTGGTCTTCACCACCTTTGGCTAGGAAACCATATCATTGGTCATCACATGCTCACCACTAGTTTGCATCCTCACAATGGCACAAATAGACCTCTCCTAAAGATTTGAACGAATTCCCTCACTTAGCTCGTCATTATGTTATAGAGCAATACTTCTCCAACTCAAGAATAACTTGAAACCCCATATTCAAAACCTTCAAAAAATGAAGACAATGCTCACACTAGTTGGGAGCATATTGATGATGGAAATGAATTCTGATAAAGAGTAGGAAAATTGAAATGATTAGAACCCTCTTTCTGATGTGGGATTTATTGCATTGGTTGCATAATTTTTTATCATTTTTGTGATCTTGTGAAATTGTGAATGATTATTTCTTTTTGATGACTGGTTTTTGAGTTCTTCTCATCTTGTATGTGTATCATCTTAAAATGGAAGCACTTCCATGTTAAGAGCATTTAGCCCTCCTTAGTGGACATTTTTGACCTCCATCATATCATCCTCCCATTTCTGCATCATCTCATGCTTTTGTGCCTGTTCAGGACCCTGATTGGGCCTCTCCGGGCACCTCCTACCCCACCTGGCATATTTTCCAGGGGTTCTGGCCCCCTGGGTCAAGGTCGATCTCGACCCTGACCTGGGTCCCCCTTTCAAATCAGGAAACTTGTCAGCTATCGGGGCTCATCAAAAATTGAGTTTTCCCACTTCCAGGTTGGCTGTTTCGGGTTCTGAAGCGTTGATTCCAAAATTATATTTAATATAGGTCCTCTCCTAGGGGTAAAGGCTTTAATGATAATTTAATCCTCCTATGCAGGCCTCCTTAGAAGATTGTGCCCTAATTCCATATAAAAGGAAGCATTTCTCTCTCATTTCATCTAAGCATTACGAATTATCAACTACGTGATCAAGTGAAGTTTCAAGCATCCATTTCCAAGCTCTCAAGGTGTTCAAGTCTTCCTCTCAAGCATTCAAGTTCTCCATTGAAGATCAAGGATTTAAGATTTCAATCCTTTGAAGGGATTAGGTGCAAATATTCAAGATTCATCATTCAAACCCTAGATCTAGCCATCATGGTGGTGTGATCTTCCTTCAAGATCCTTTGTGCATCTTCAAGACTCTTTAATCATCTCTTCAAAGTGGATTTCAAGCATACAATCATGGAGGTTTATGGTTTCTAAAGTCCATTGCTTTCATACTTTCATATTCGCATACATTTGGATTTCAATTACATATCTATTGAGTATCATAGCTTCATTGTTAGATTTAATTCTACTACTTGTTAGCATTCTATACTTTATTGATTTCAAGGTTAATTCCTAGATCGGGGTTTGACTAAGGAAAACCCCTCCCCCACAACAAACAAACCTCTTTTTCTTGCAGGTACATGTTCAGGATTGCAGTTTTGAGACCAAATTTGGATACCCTTTTCGGCAAACTTTCAGGATCCACTAACATAGTCACTTTCGGATCTGTGCAGGTCAGGGTCAACATTATTGGGTCAAGGTTGACATTTGTGGGTCAAGGTCAACCTTTTTCATAAGACGACATTGGAATAGAAAAATATTTCTGGGTTTTGTTCATCTCGGCGTTCCGATTCCGTATCAACTGTCAGTTTTTTCAGAAACAGTCTACAGACTTCAGAAAATAGCATTCTTTGATCTGCAATATTTCAAGGTTAGTGCATTTCTCCTATTTCTTCAATTATTGTCATATATCATTTCTATACATATAATTAACAAAATTTAAAATATCTTTCTTATTATTCTCCTTTCCAAATAGTTGATTCATTTGTGCATTAGCCCTTCCTTAGGGTTGATCAACTTGGATCCCCCATTTGTGCATTTGAGGATAAAAGGAATATTTTATCTTCTCCTTAATCAAAATTGCAATACTTAATCAATACAATTCAATTTGGGTTGAGGAATTCAATACATTCTAGGCAACTTAAAGAATAATTTACACATCAATGCATTACATTTCAAGATATTCAATCAATCCTTCTTAATACATTACATATTCTTAATAGACATATCTCTATTTCAATCCCCTTTACAGTTTTATATGTACAATCCATCCATCATTATTTGCCATCATTTTTATATTGTACATTTTGGTGAACCCGCGATAGACAACTCCTTCTCTTTGGTGTTAGGTTTACATCTTGGATTAAAATTTACATAATACTTGTAAAATATACAAAAACACTTCTCGCATTTTCATCATGAAATTCTTTTGGTGTATGACAATTTTTCTCATTATACTTGTTTTAGCATCTCTTTATAAAACCTATGATGTCTATGAGAGTGTTATCCAATTTATCATGTTCATTAATCTCCATGTTTCACTTGCTTACGCTATTCTAAGATTGACCAATACTAATGTCCCTACTTTCAAAATTGTAGTTAAGGATTTGTGTAGTGGACTTATTGTTCTTTTAGATTATGTGAAGAATTTGGTAGATGATACTTCATTACCTAATCTTCCTAATCCTAATCTTAACCTTCCTAATCCAATCATTTCCAACAATCCCACTCCTATTCTTCCATCTTTCAACCCTAGTTATTCTCATACTTTTGTTAAGGCTCAAACTATGGTACAAGATGAGGATGTACAAGAATTTCTAGATTTACCTTCTCCTTCTTATCCTATCCATGGTGATAATTTTTATACACTAAATTTGTGCCTCTGATCTCAAGCTCTCTTGGTCTTGATAATCCAGTATAACATGGGAATCATCTCAAGGTTGTGGGACCTTATGCTAACCAAGATGAGACCTCCAGGTTCTAGGCTGGTTCCTCTTG
>MU225772.1:2104769-2117970 GCA_018584345.1 Thuja plicata | reverse complement strand
ATTGCAAGGAGCTTGATGGTTGAATCTTGGGTCCCTCTTGCTTTTCGAAGATGACATTTTATCCTAAGCACTCCTCTCTGGTAGGGCTCTTGTTGATAAGATCTCTTCCTCTTTGAGGATCCTTTTTTCCATAAGTGACATAGCCATTTCACGATTATCTATGTTCTTAGATGTAAGGGTCAATACTCTTCGCTAAGAATATGGTATACATTGTTGTTTAGCTGGATATCTCCTTACCTTGTGAAGTAGGTATCCTCTTTTCTCTTCCTTATCCTGCCTAGTAGGTAGCCATGATAAGGAGGGGGGCATATATAGGGTCTCCCTTGTACTATAATTTACATTTATTTACATTTTGCAGCATGCTAAATCCTTGGAAGGTAACGCACATAAGTTGCTAAATCCTGAAGAGACACGCATTTTTACTTTTATGTTTGCTAAATCCTTGGAAGGTAGCACACATAAGTTGCTAAATCCTAAAAAGATAGCACCCTTTATTATTTTTACAATATGCTAAATCCTCGAAAGGTAACGCACATAAGTTGTTAAATCATGAATGGACACACATTTTATATTCCATAGTGATACAAGAATGTTGATCTATAGATATTTTCAAAAAGCCGTCAGAAGACGCATTTACAATTACAAACACAATTTGTGGGTGAACCTGTTGGGGGCTCTCCCTCCTTGGTGATTCATAGTAAGGTGGGCATCTTACTAGGCGAGGTAATCACTATCTCTTTTCTCTCTTTTCGCTTTCATTCTAGTAGGATTAGATCATGAAGCTATGATATTTATGGTGTTGTTCTTGTCTTACTTATGTAGGCATGTATGTTCTTCTATAATTGATTGCTCTTTATTCCCATATCTTTATGTATGTATGTTGAGTTATAATCATTGGTTTGGGGGCTCATATCCCTGACTTAGTGATATTCTATCTCGTTGCAATCCACTAGGATCCTTTTACTCTAACTTTACCGTGAGCACATTCGATTTTTGTACTCCCGCTAAAGTGGGGGTTTAATGTATCGTCTTAAAATGGAAGCACTTCTATGTTAAGAGAGTTTAGCCCTCCTTAGGGGATGTTTTTGACCTCCAACATATCATCCTCCCGTTTCTACATCATCTCATGCTTCTGTGCCTGTTCAGAACCCTGATTGGGCCTCTCCGGGCACCTCCTACCCCACCTGGCATATTTTCCAGGGGTTCTGGCCCCTTGGGTCAGGGTCGACCTCGACCCTGACCTGGGTCCCCCTTTCAAATCAAGAAACTTGTCGGCTGTCGGGGCTCATCAAAAATTGAGTTTTCCCACTTCCGAGTCGGCTGTTTTGGGTTCCGAAGCGTTGATTCCAAAATTATATTTAATATAGGTCCTCTCCTAGGGATAAAGGCTTTAATGGGAATTTAATCCTCCTATGTAGGCCTCCTTAGAAGATTGTGCCCTAATTCCATATAAAAGGAAGCATTTCTCTCTCATTTCATCTAAGCATTACGAATTATCAACTAGGTGATCAAAATTTCAAGTATCCATTTCTAAGCTCTCAAGGTGTTCAAGTCTTCCTCTCAAGCATTCAAGTTCTCCATTGAAGATCAAGGATTAAAGCTTTCAAGTCTTTGAAGGGATTAGGTGCAAATATTCAAGATTCATCATTCAAACCCTAGATCTAACCATCATGGTGGTGTGATCTTCCTTCAAGATCCTTTGTGCATCTTCAAGACTCTTTCGTCATCTCTTCAAAGTGGATTTCAAGCATACACTCATGGAGGTTTGTGGTTTCTAAAGTCCATTGCTTTCATACTTTTATATTCGCATACATTTGGATTTCAATTACATATCTATTGAGTATCATAGCTTCATTGTTAGATTCAATTCTACTACTTGTTATCATTCTATACTTTATTGATTTCAAGGTTAATTCCTAAATCGGGGTTTGACTAAGGCAAACCCCTCCCCCACAACAAACAAATTTCTTTTTCTTGCAGGTACAGGTTCAGGATTGCAGTTTTGAGACGAGATCTGGATACCCTTTTCGGCAAACTTTTGGGATCTGCGAACAGAGTCACTTTCGGATCTGTGCATGTCAGGGTCGACATTATTGGGTCAGGGTTGACATTTGTGGGTCAAGGTCGACCTTTTTCATAAGACAACATCGGAACGGAAAAAGATTTCTGGGTTTTGTTCGTCTCGACATTCCAGTTCGGTATCAAATGTCATTTTTTCCAGAAATAGTCTACAGACTTCAGAAAACAGCATTCTTTGATCTGCAATATTTCAAGGTTAGTGCATTTCTCCTATTTCTTCAATTACTGTTATATATCATTTCTATACATATAATTAACAGAATTTAAGATATCTTTCTTATTATTCTCCTTTCCAAATAGTTGATTCATTTGTGCATTAGCCCTTCCTTGGGGTTGATCAACTTGGATCTCTCATTTGTGCATTTGAGGATAAAAGGAATATTTTATCATTTGTGCACTTGAGGATAAAATGAATATTTTATCTTCTCCTTAATCACAATTGCAATACTTAATCAATACAATTCAATTAGGGTTGAGGAATTCAATATATTCTAGGCAACTTAAAGAACAATTTACACATCAATGCATTACATTTCAAGATATTCAATCAATCCTTCTTAATACATTACATATTCTTAATAGAAATATCTCTATTTCAATCCCCTTTACAGTTTCATATGTACAATCCATCCATCATTATTTGCCATCATTTTTATATTGTACAGTATGATAATAGAACGTAATCCACCCCCCAACCCCCACACACATTGCATGATTAACTACTTAAATTCATCCTAATTGGATATGTAGTTTGGAATTTTGATTATTGATAAAGCTATTTTCTTAATTCTTTTGAATTTATTTCTTAGAACCCATATGACAGATTTGCAATGGGCATAATAAAATACCCTTAATGCAGACAGAAGGATCATACAAATTGTCGAAAGGTTGGACTAAAGCACTATCAAGAGATGCTCTTTCCATCATATTAATTGTAAGCCCTTGGTTTTACATTTCCTGCTGGCCGCAGATATTTCCAGTTTCTTAGTGTGTTGCTTTCCTGTTGTCTTTTATCCATTCCCATCTCTAACTTTTCATTCGAGAGATGGTCAAGCTTCCTAAAAAATAGTTCAATGTGGTAACACCTCCGTAGTATTATAAACCAGGGCTTTAACAAATACCTTTATTAGTATACAAAGGCACTGTTGTAAATTGAAAACCAGGCATTTACAGTTATGAAGTGAACAGCATGGTTTACACCTTTAAATTGCCGGAGAAATGAGCCAAACCCTAACCGTAATAAGCAATGAGGGCTCGTGTGACACAGAAAAACTTCATAGCAATTGAAAATAAAACTCGATCCCTTCTTATCAGTACAGGTATGACACACTGCAAAGAGTTAATGTGCAAGACTATGTTTACAGATTGTTTCACTTTACATCACCAGTAATCTCTGCAGGAACATTGTCCTTGTTTGAAATGATGGAACCGGTTTGCATCTCTCACAACAATTTGTCTTCCAACAATCTTGGAGATAAACTTGGTTACAGTGTGGCAGTCAACGCATACTCTAAGATTCTTGACGACTCTGATAGTAGTTCCCGGGGGTGTTTTTAACAATCCAAAAGCAATTGCAAGCTTCTCACTATGGTGGCAGAGGAATAATTCTTTTTCCTCGTCTTCCACATTAATCAACACATTACCTGAATCTGGCAGATACCCTGATGCTTTTATCTCACTATACAATGTATCCAACTTGGCATAGATCTCCTGTGTCTGTGGGTGTGATCTGTCCCCCACACAAAAAGCATATACCATTTTATCAACTTCAATCCAACTACATCCTGGTGTCTTTTTTATTCCTGTATCTTTCATCAATCTCCTTACCATTTGAGCCTCACTCCACCTGCCAGCCTTCGCATAGATGTTTGACAGATGAACATAAGTTGAGACATTTTCAGGATCCAGCTCAAGAAGGAGAGTTGCTGTATAGACACCTAATCTCATATTCTCATGTGAGCCACAGGCACCAAGCAAACACATCCATACAACCATCATGGGTTTGATTGGCATTTTGATGATAAAGTTTAGAGTTTCCTCAAGATAGCCAGCACGGCCAAGAAGATCAACCATGCACAAGTAATGATCAACTTTAGGCATAAAGCAATAAGAGTCACTCATGTCATTGAAGTATATACAACCCTCATTCACTAAACCTGCATGGCTGCATGCAAATAAAACACAAGCAAAACTCACATGGTTAGGGTTTGTTCCAGAGTGTCCCATTAGTTCAAAGAGTTTGAGAGCATCCTTACACAAGCCATTTTGTGCATATCCTGCAATCATCGAATTCCATGAGACCACATCTCGTTGAGACATTTTATCAAAAAGTTCACGTGCCGTCTGTATGCTTCCACATTTTGCGTACATGTCAACCAGGGCACTCGTAACTACAACGTCTGACAGCAATCCACTTTCAATTATCGTTTGATGGATGTCTGTACCCTGTTCTAAAGCTCCCATTTTGGCACAGGCTGGTAGAATGCAGGCAAAAGTTGTGGAATCTGGCATTGCAGAAGACAATTGCATCTGCTTAAAAGCCTCCAAGGCTTTTTCAACAAGCCCATTTTGTGAATATCCTGCAATCATCGCATTCCATGAGACCACATCCCGTTGAAACATTTTGTCAAACAGATCGGATCCCTTGTTTATGCTCCCACACTTTGAATACATGTCTATCAGGGCATTTGCAACAGGGATATCAGACAAAAGTCCAATTTTGATTATGCTTTGATGGATGTCCATTCCCTGTTCCAAAGCTCCCATTTTGGCACAGACTGGAAGGATGCTAGCAAAGGTTGTGGAAATTGGCTTTACACCTGCCAATTGCATGTGCTTAAAAGTCTCCAAAGCCTTTTCAAGAATCCTATTTTGTGCATAGCCCACAATCATAGCATTCCATGAGACTGCATCTCGTAGAGACATTTTGTCAAACAGTTCCCGCGCCTGTTCTATCCTTCCACATTTAGCATACATGTCTACCAAGGCACTCATCACAACAACATCAGACTGCAGTCGGCTTTCAATTATGCTTTGATGAATGTCCATGCCCTGTTCTAAAGCTCCCACTTTGGCGCAGGCTGGGAGGATGCAGGCAAAGGTTGTGGAGTTTGGCTTTACACCAGCCAGCTGCGTTTGCTTAAAAATCTCCAAGGCCTTTTCAACAAGCCCATTTAGTGCATATCCTGCAATCATGGCATTCCAGCAAACCACATCCGCTCGAGACATTTTGTCAAACAGCTGGCGCGCCTTGTTCATCCTTCCACATTTCGCATACATATCTACCAGAGAACTCGCAACTACAACATCTGATAAAAACCCACTTTCAACTACCCTCTGATGGATATCGATACCCTGTTCCAAAGCCCCTGTTTTGGCACAGGCTGGGAGTACGCTGGAAAAGGTGAAGTGATCTGGCTGAACATCCGTTCGTTGCATTTGTTGAAACAGTGCAAGAGCCTCATAAAAACACCCATTTCTTTGGTAAACTGCGATGATCACGTTCCATGAGAAAACATCTCGTTCTACTTCTTTCATGTCGACGAAAATCTTACGAGCATCCACCAAACTCCCGCATTTGGCATACATATTTATAAGCTTATTTTGAAAAAATGTGCGTGCACTAATTGCAAATCCCATATGGGTTCTGAGAACGGATTTATTTACCCCCTGAAAGCTGCATTGCCGGCAATGCAGGCGAGCAATAGTTGAAAATGTAAAGAAAAGTTAACAGTGGGTTTCTGCGTGGCAAGAACCTCCTTCAACCATCCCTCTCTAAATAATGTTGTAAAATTGAAATGGATACTGCAAAGGAATGCCATTATATGAAGGAAATGTTGTAGTTAATCATTCTGCGGTCATTCATATATTACAGCGATGACATTGGCATTTGCCAATGATAAACAGCAGCCTTTGAGAACATTTCGGTCTGCAAAGTTAAATTTACACTCCATTTCCTGCAATTGTAAGTGATTTAAACGTGGTTACATTTTTTGAGGATGTCTTTGGAGACGAAAATTCTGAATGGCTCTTCAAAGATCTTGATTTGTAAGATGTTTCCTTTTAAAGCTATACAACAAACCAGCTAGTTGAGAAGAATCAAGACACTACCTCTAAATGCCTTTCCCTTCAAGTTTATATATATATATATATATATATATATATATATATACTACAATTCTTATAATCAGCATAAAATGTGTATTTGTAAAAGTTTCTAATGTGATGTCAACTAATGCATAATAATACAATTTAAGATGGAGAATGTTACATAGTAGATAAGAAAAGTGTGTATCTTTCTCTTTTATTGTATTGTTATACTCTTTCTTTTAGTCATTTTGTAAATAAATTATTTTTATAATTAATTTGCTTTGTTTTACGTGCAAGTTGAATCTTGAACAGAGTGCCTCTAGTGTGAATTCATCACTAAAGAATAGGACTAGTTCATCTTTGTAGTTTTATTTAACCCTAAACTTAATCACAAGTATGGATTCATCCCTTGGATATGACTATCCCAATGACCTAGTTTTTCCAATTCAAAATCAATTTCTTGCTTTCCCAAGTCAAGCTTTATGGGGAATATAACTATTACCCATCATGGTTGCCAAAATACTTCAAATTGAACACCTAGGGTCTTGTATTTAAGTATAGCATATAGGTCTAATGCAAGCCATTAAGTGATTCCTCGCTAATGAATTGGAGAGCAATTTAGTTAGTGGTAGTTACATGATATATCATTAAAAGAACTATTTTTTAGTGGAACAAAGAGTGGTACAAAAGGGTATTTAAAACTCTACTAAAGCAATAAATGGGAGATGTGAGTGTGGGGTTGGAAGCTATTTTAAGATTTTCCTTTTTCTAATATAAGGAAGGGATAGTCGATGTTGGGAGGGGAAATTTTGTGGGAGTGGGAGGTAATTGTTTTCCAATTCGTGTAAGGGCTTTGGAAATTTAACAAGAGGAATTTTCAATGGTAGATGGGAGGGTAATGCTACTATAGGGTTGGGTTCTTTTTCCTTTTGTTTTTGTAAGCTTTCAATACGCTACTTCAAAAAAAAATTATTTGTTTATAAGTTTTTGAATAGAAACAATATTGTCGTATCTTTTTTTGGTAACATGAACATGTTGTCTTGATTAGTTTTCAATAGAAAGAATAAATTGTTACATCTTTTTTCCTAGTAACATGGACATGTTTTCTTCCATACTAAGGTTTTGCATGACCTATTATTGTTTATGGTCTTGAATATGAATCATAGGAACATGACACTTTGATGAATTCAGTTGCAGGGTAGATTATTTGTTGTTGTTGTTTTTTTGGGTGACAATCTTGTAGAGGTATCTAGGTCAATCAACATCAATTTTGGCATCAAAGAAAATTTTGATGGCCTAGAGGGGAGTCCATATGCATTAGCAAAGTAGGGGCAAGAGGCATGCAAGATATCAAAGAAGCATTGGTGAAGTGTTCAAATGGCTAGAGGCCCTCAAGGCTATATTACAATTGGATGAATTTGAATAAGAACCAAATAATTTAGTAAATTTTGCTAAGGCAGTAGACCCTATAGAGAGGCTTATTGATGCATCAACTAAACAAAGTTTCAAAATAAAAGGTGAATATTTCAAATTTTAAATGTGAGCTCAACCTTGATATATTCCTAAAATGGATCCAAGAGTTGGAGAAATACCCTCGGATGGAATACATGGATTAAGAAGATCCAAAAAGAGTAAAAATTATTGCCTCAAGTTGAAGTTTCATGTAGCACTATGGTGAGACAATGTGTAGAGTTCAAGAAGAAAACAAGGAAAAGAATTTAAAATATACTTTGGCATGATATGTTGAAACATATTAGAGCTTGATTTTTTCAAAAAATATTTAAAGAATTTAGAATTCAAAACAAATGGATCAATCAGTGTAGACTTATGCTGACTAAAGATTTAGACAAATATATATATATATGAGAGAGAGTGAAGAACAAGCGGTAACCTATGTGAATGGACTCAATTTTCAACTTCAAGATGAGTTTGTGTTGGTGAAAGTTCCTACTATAGATGAGGCATATGAATATCCCTTAAAGACCGAAAAGAAACTAAACTGGAAAAAAATAGTGAGTAAATTGAGAGATAAGGATCATAATAAAGGGAAAGGGGTTTCTTTAGAGCCTACCATGAGTGAAGATCTAGAAGAAAGCAAGAATGTGATAGAGTAATGGGAGGATTTACAGGTAGGGGACAAGTACAACCTCCTTCTGGAGAGTGGAATCATTTGAAGTGTTTTATTTGTGATGATGTGCATAAGGTCATAAACTACCCTCAAAACCCCAAAAGAGTGATAGTAGCCCAAGAAGAAGATAAATCTAGGTTATATGAAATTGAAGGTGAGTAAGGAGATAACCTAATTTTGAGAAGAACATTAATCTTTGGATAAACAACTCTCAAAACTAATTGGAAGAGGAAGAGTTTCTTTCAAACAAAATGCAAATGTAAGGACAAAGTGTGTAAAGTGATCATAGATGGTGGATCTACTGACAATCTACTAAGTACAAAAATGGTTGATAAATTATACTAGCTTTTTGACATTCCAAAAACCAACCCCCTACATGATTTATTAATTAGAAAATCATTTTTGTTAATTGTGTATAAATCTTACCCATTTTCCTTTAAAAATGGTGCATATGTAGATGAAGTGCTTTGTGATGTGGTTATGATGGATGCATACATCATTTGTTGTTGTGTAGCATTGTGAATATGATTGAAATATAATCTATTGAGGTAGAGAGAATGCCTATGAAGTTCAACATGGAGGAAAGAAAACACTCTTAAAACCATCAAAAGGTGAAGGAACATTTGAAGTGACAACTTTGTCTCTTTTAGTAGAATCCAAATTCAAACTTGAAGAGAAAAACAAATCTTCATCTTAGCCACAAAGAGAGTTGAAAGGAAATATTGGAGAAAAAGAGGTAAATAATTTGAAGAATTAGATACAACAAAAAGTTGATGTAGATTTTCAACAATATTGCATGTGCCCCTCAAGAAATAGGTGTTGAAATTTTAGTTGATTGTGACCTTTATTCTCAAGGGGATAGTGAGTTGTTGGAGTATAAGAACTTATCATTGGGGATATTTCAATAATGAGATCCATAGTCTAGTCAAAATTGATTTCCTTAACCAATTTGAGAGGACTAATGTGATGTATGATTGAAGCAAAGGGAAAAACTTTAAGTCTACTAGTTATTGTAGTAAGGATTATTTTGTTGGTTCAACATTAGGCACTTTGCCTAGCTTTATCAGTCAAGTTGAATGGACTCAATATTGGACTCTAAACCCTAGAAAAATATGGGTTGAAAGAATTAGTGGTGTGTCGACACCTAAATATTTCCCTAGGCCTAATCAGTAAATTCATCATCATCACCTAGTCTATTTCTCTTGGAACTTGCCAAAATATGAATGCACAACAACTTTCTACAAGTGAAACCAAATTAGCACAAACAGTAATATTTATCATTTACAATGAGAGTGTAAGTAAATTACATAAAGAGCCTTGCATATATAGGCAAGGTAGATGAGTGAGAACATAAAACTATGACCGACTACCCCTTCAAACACATGACACTTGTGAGCACACTAGATGAGTATGTGAACATGTCGCTAATGTTCATGCACTAGGTGTCTCAAAAGTGAGTACACGTGTTTCAACTAGATGAAGTGAACTACAAAAGACTAAAAGTACCTATGTGGATACTTAAGAAAAGTGAATATGACTATCTCTAGGCATGCTATAAGCTAACTAGTTTGATAAAGTCACTATTTACACAAATTATTTCATTACCTAGTCCTAATTATGTATCTCATTATATCACTTAGTGTAAGTCCCCTTTACCTAAAGTTCACACTTAATTAAATAAATCTTATTATCAAGATTAAACACCTTTTCTATCTCTTCACAATATATCAAATAAATAAATTATTATTATTTCCACCTCACCCACGTGGCTAAAATAATTGAATAATATAATTTTTATTTAGTTAGTCCTATATTCACTCAACACAATCCATGAATAAAGGGGAGACAAGAACACTTTTCCTTGTTCTTCCACTATTCCCTCCAATAAGCCCAAGAATCTAGACTCACTATATGCCCATGCTCCTTATTTCTCTCATGGTCAAAACAAATTGCTAAAATTAATACGTCAATCCTATTCATTCACATTCTAACTATGTCCATCTCATTTCTACATTCCCTCCTTGATCCTAGGGAATTCCTCTGAAGAATTCTCCATCATCAATCTAATCAATTGATCTTGACCATTCATTTATTTCTCCAAAAATATATAAATCTAGGCATTCCTTTTCACTTCTCATCCATTATCATTTCTCTAAGTACATGTTGTCAAAATAGGTAACCTTAAGCAAAGTAGGATTTGCATCTCATCTTGTCATTGGAGAAAATATTTCAACAGTGGATGCTTTGGTAACATTTGAGTTGTTTATATGATGTTATGCTTCGTTGATCTCTATCTAGAGGTTTTTCTTGATTTTAATGGGGATTTGTGTGCATTTGTTTATTCCATTTTGTAATTAAAATTTCAAAATTGCACTCTGGCAACTCTACTCGGAACTATCTTATTTATCAACTAAATTTGTTTTGTGTGATTATTTCATGTGGTGGTTCCTAATAATTAGTTTTCTAAGCTCTTGATAATGTTTATTTTTATGCTCATTTGTATCAGAATTGATTATTATTCTCTTTTAAATATACCTTCACTACATTCCTTTGAGATATTTGAAAATGTCATTGGCTCATTGCTATCAGATTTGTGGTCATTATTGCATTTAGTTGCCTTTAAGTCCACCACCGTATTTGTGGGTTTTGTTTTTCATTCATGTCACTCCTAAATTTGTGTGTTTTGGTTTAGAAACACGACTTCCATTAAAATCCACAACTTTTCCATGCAAAAGCACACTTCAAACTTGCTAAATCATGAATTTAACATTAAAGCCACCAATAGTTGGTGTCCTTTTTTCATAGTCCATAAGATGTATTTGTAAAAGTTTTGGATTAAACTGAGTATAACATTTTTCATTCGATATCTTGATTCATCATCAGAAAGAGGGGAAAAAATAGGAGAAAATACCTCGAATTAGAAGTCCAAAACACTAAATTTGGAATTAAAGCCACCAATTAAAGCTTACTACCACAAATTTTGAGTTGAAACCAATTTGAAATATTAAAAACCTCTCAAACAAGCTAAAACTACTCAAACAAAATCATAAAACCACCTTATAAAAGGGAAAAATCACAAATTACAAGTTGAACAACCTTTCAAAAGACAAAAACACATTTTAGATAGTCAAAACTACCAAAAAAACCACTTTAGATTGTTGTCCAAATTTCATAAAAAGGACCCATAGTATAACGGTTATAACTTGATCATCTTTTGTTAGATTTTTCAAAATTTGCTTCAAATTTTAGGTATAAGCGTTCAAAGTTGAATTTTTATTTCTAATTTTAAAATGTGAATGACTTTCACATTTTTATCATTTTTAATATATATATATATATATATATATATATATATATATATATATATATCTAAAAAATATGATTTTTTGTGATTGGGTGTTATAACATTACAAAAGAATGTTTACAAAAGAAAAGAGAAAATTGTAGGTGAGGATTAAGTTAGATCATGAAAAATGCACTCATCCTATGCTATGAGACAACATAACATAAATACATAGAAAAAAATCTCCTGAGTGTAGCTTAAGTATAATAAAGTAAACACAAACCTAATTAATGATTGATTAATTAATTAGGTGATTATCATATTTACTCCAACACCCTCCTTAGGGAGAAGCTAAAAATCTAACAATGAATTCAGTGGTGGATTTACAAATGGGTCCCAAATACATGGTTGGATGAGGTTCCCACGTACAAATAGATGAATCTCTCGTAACTAGAGAAATAGGAGAAAACCTCATGAAAAAACACATCTCCAAAAGAGAGAAATGAAATAAATATTATGTTGAATGAAGGGTAGGACTCAATATTACCCCCCAAGAACTACTTATATCACATAAGTACAATGAATGTTCCCCTAATAGAAGAGAGAAAACAAGGATATGGATCCTCCCACAAGAAGCATCTCCCATGCCAATGATGAAAGATTAAAGATAGAACATGATCCACTACCTACAAATAACATTTTTTCCCCTTAGGAATAAAAAATCACTAGTGATTGGATAATCCATTCCTGTAAAATAGATGAATAGGAAATCAAAATCCAAATGATGTGTACCTTTAAAGACTACTCAAATATCTACATATCAAAATAAGATAATGGTAATCTATAATCATGTGAAGACTAATGTATATCAAGATTCAAAGACAGTGATGATGATGGGCTAATAGTTGTGATGTGTGTCTCATGAAATATAAGATGAATTTCCTCAAAATAATCCTTCAAATCTATAATACTAGACTCCATAAATAAGGATGATATTTTTGCAAGATATGAATCTCAAGTAGTTGTGAGTGAAATATGATGAATATCATGTATATTAAATTACTGAGACATGTAAGTAGTGATACTAATCCAATCAAGAACTACACACACACACACACATTCATAAAGTGGGAATAAGGAGACAATCATTTGAACTACTAGAGAATACAAGACTTGTGATATAAATTATCATAATAAAAGAGTATACAACCTGCATCATATACAACATTATTCTCTAGAATGGAGAGATATGAAGGTTTTCATGCATCTCCTAAAGTGTAGTCCAAAGTATGTGGAGACAAACAATATCTGATACAACACACATAGTATCAATGATCAATATTAGAAAGAATCATTCTCATAACATGGTCAATGATTGTATTCCAATATTATATACTCCATGTTGTATCTAATTTATGCATGAGTCCATACAAATAAGGAAAACATTAAGCCACCTTAGATGTTTCAACATGTCATTTTTCCAAGAATCATAATTATTAGTTTTCATGTTGAAGTTGATAGTGAACTACAAAAGAAATACAAATTAAATACAGCCAAAAGATCTATCACAGAGAGAGAGAGAGAGAGAGAGAGAGAGAGAGAGAGAGAGAGAGAGAGAGAGA
>MU225772.1:2085791-2104594 GCA_018584345.1 Thuja plicata | reverse complement strand
GAGAGAGAGAGAGAGAGAGAGAGAGAGAGAGAGAGAGAGAGAGAGAGAGAGAGAGAGAGAGAGCATGATTATAGTATGCAACCTTGAGGAGAGATTTTATCTAGAAAAGAATGATAGTTTTTTGTATTAATTTAACAATGGATTGTTATAATATATAAATGAATGCTTCTAAATGCAAAGATAAAATATTAGATGAAACCCTAGGTGATGATTAAGTTAGATCATGACTAGTGTCCTCATCATATGCTATGAGATAACATGACCTAAATACCAAAAAAACTCATTAGTTTAGCTTAAGTATAATAAAGTAAAAAAGAATACAATTAATGACTAATTAATTAGTTAATTAGGTTATTATCCTATTTATTGGACAATAATGTTATGGTAGGTCACTCCCACCATCCTAAAAATAAAATATCCATAATTAACATTGAATACTCTACTTGCACTATCACCACAAGACATCACACAATCACTATTCAAGGGTATCATTTATATACTCCCAATGACCAATGTGATCTCATCAAGTAGTTGAAGAAGACTCTAGTATTAATATCAATTCTGGAGCTTCTAAAAATATATAATGTTTATAAATATGTATTATAAAAAGTCATCCAAGAGTGAAAATTCTTAAATGTATTGACCCGTCACATTTACAAGCTCTTGTAGGGCTCTTGTGATCAAACCACCATCCTACATTTATCAAAACTAATATTCCTTCTATAGGACCATATGACAACCTTCCTTTATACAATGAAGTGATTATTTTAGTACCATAATATTCCTAAATCAAACACCTTAAAATCTTATCATAATGCAAAATGAGAGTTAATCAAAACAATTCAATTATCACTTAAAGTGGGGCCTTCCCCACAAAATACCTTATCACACATCATTGATCTCGATATTCTTTACACTATCCTTTTATATTATCCACAAATCTATATGATGCAAGTCATACCCTCGACTTCTTGTCTATACACAAATTCCTACTCTTAGGTGAGGAAGTGACCATATTTGTTGATTGTTAACCCCTTTAATATTGTAGTTTTGGAAGATATTTGTTGTAAATTTAATTATTGTATCATTAATATGGTACCTTGAATCTCAAATCCAAGAAATTCTCTTCATACATATATCCAAGCAACCTTGCATCCACATCTACATCTTCACAACCTCAATCTCTAGTACAAGAGCACCTAGGTCAGAAAGCATTTTGGGTTTGTAATTTTTTTTTAAGGTGTTTTGTTCATCCACTTTTGTAATGACCAAGGTCAATTTGGTGAAAAAACACTATAGTTATTTAAGTTGTTTATTTTTCATTTTAGTGTGTGTTGAGGTAGTATGTAAACCTCTAGAAATCCAACCAAGGATCTAACAACCGAAGAAGGAGAAATGGCACTAAGATGAAGTGCTCGGTTTACACTGGTGTTCAGGCAGTTCTGGTGCTCGGGTTACAGTATGTTGCTCGGTGATGCTTCTCAGGCCGCTCGGTGATGTCGCTCGGGTTACACTATGCCGCTCGGGGATGTTGCGCAGTGATGTTGCTCAGGGTTGCTTAAGGGTATCCTGTTTGTACTGACACTCGGTGTTGATGCTCAGTTCATTCTGACGCTTGGTAATGTTGGTTAACAACCTAGAAATCATTGCTTTGTCTTTTATGACCATCCTAGTCAATTGTAACGGCTCATTACATGTCACCTTGTCTTAAATGGAAAGTTACACCTATTCAAAGTGATGGGGGGTTTCTTAATGATCGCCCATGCTCTCATTCATGAGGTTGGTGAAAGTTGTTGAAGAGCACGGGATATATATTGTTGGATGTAGACTTGGTAGGAGAGGATGTGTGTATGTTCCTGATAGAGATTGAAGAAGTTAATAAAAGTTGCAGAGTGTGTTTTTAGTCTATCTTTGAGTTTCATTGTCTATTTCAAGTGCAAGTAGATTAGTTTGTTTTGTTTTGCAGGTTGTGCGTTCTTGGCCCATTTTGGGTAGTAAATATTACATGGCTCCTCAAGGATCTTGAATCCATGGTGAGAACCATGTGCCTTGATGGAATTTGAGAGGAGCCCTTGTACATAGTTTTTTGTTTTGTTTTTGTAGGAGAGGTGTTAGACATGAAGATGGAATTCTTGCCCTAATCAAGCTTGGTGATAGTCCAGTTAGGGAAGAGAAGTAAGATAATATCTTTTGAGTGCATTGGCTGAATGAGTTGGTTTAGCCAGGATAATGAATCTATCCTTGTAGGTTCAGTGAGCATGGAGAGGTAATTTGTCGATGGGGAATTGGGTCTTGAGAAGGAGGTGAAGATCTTAGTGACTTCCCTTGGGTTAGGGTTTAGAATACCCTAAAAGGTCCGAGAAAGGGATCTTAGAGTATATTCAGGCTGACTCTTAGAAGCAATAGACCCCAGCTACCCATCAGATTTGTATCAGAGCAAGAATATTTGGGCTTGTTTTGTTTGATTGTTGTCTTTAGATGAGTCTATAGATTCACGCAATATGGTGACCAACACAGAGTTGGAAAATAATGTAGAAGAGCATAAAGAGGATAATAGACTCTTGAAGGAATAGTTGGTTGAAATGACAACTAAGTTAGAAGAAGTGTAGCTTAGGACTGTAGTAGTTAGTGAATTGATGAGAGAAGCTGATGGCAAGGGTAAATCAATGGCCGAGGAAGACATAATACTAGAGCCAGATCATGTGCTTCAAGAAGAGCCATTCTTGAAAGCGTTGAAGGCAATGAGTGGTAAGTCCTTAGAAGGTGTGCCTCTATTTAGTGGAAAGATGGAATAAGAATTAATCATGGAGTGGATAGAAGGTCTCGAGAATCACTTTGACTATGACAGTGTGACCAAAGCTCAGAAGGTAAGAATAGCTAAGACAATATTGAGAGGAAATTCTCTCACTTGGTGGAAATTTGTCCAAGATGAAAGGACTAAAGAAGAAAGAATACCATAACCAGTTGGAAAGGTATGGTGGCCAAAATGAAGGAAACTTATCTTCTTGATGATTATCAAGTGCAGTTGCACAAGAAGAGACAGAATCTGAGACATAAAGACTTGGAAGCCAGTGCCTATACAGAAGAATTTCACAAGCTATGCTTAAGGTCACATGTAATGGAAGAAGAAAGCCTAAAAGTGGTTAGGTATCTGAATGGTCTCAAGTGGAGTATCCAAGAGGAAATTAGTCTCTTAAGCCCCAAGATAGTAAACCAGTGCTATCAACTAGCCCTCACGGTAGAGGAGAAATTCAAAAAGAAGCAAGATTCAAACAGTAGAGGAAGAGGAAGAGACAACAAAGGTCATAGAGGAGATATGGAGGAAAGAATTTTGAAGCTAAGAATCAGAGTGAGTCCAAACTCACTAAGAATCAAGGAGAATCTAGTAACACAAGAGGTGGTTACAGCCGAGGAAGAGGTTCAAATAACAGTTCAAGAGGAAGAACCAATAACCAGGGAAGAGGATCTTATTTCTCTTCAATGAAGTGTTACAACTGTCAACAATTTGGGCATCCTACATATCAATGTCCTGAGACGATTTCTACATCACAAGGAGGAGAGAAGAGAGTCCACTGTGTGCAAGAAGAGTCTTGTAGTAGCAAGATAGCAAAATTTGCACTAGATTTTGAGATGTAAGAGAATATAATGATTTGCAAAGCATTCCTCAAAGAACCCATCAAAGAAGAGCCAAGACAAAGAAGGTCTCTATTTCGATTCAAATGCAAGGTACTAGGTAAGGTTTGTAAAGTTATCATAGATTCAGGTTCTACTAATAACATTGTTTCTTTAGAAGCTATTGAAAAGTTAAATTTAAAAAGGATTCCTCATACTAATCCTTATAGGGTTACTTGGTTGAATAAAGATCAATATGTATTAGTTAATGAACAAGCTTGGGTAGAATTTTCCATAGGGAAATATAAGGACCAAGTGTTCTGTGATATCTTGCCCATGGATGCTTGTCATCTATTGTTGGGTAGACCCTAGAAGTTTGACCAAGTTGCAGTGCATGATGGAGTTAAGAACTCGTATTCCTTTAAGAAAGATGGAGTGACTTTCAAGATACAGACAACCTTGGAAGAAGGTGCAGAGAAGAAAGGGGGTCCTAACCTAGTGTTGGTCAGTGAGAAAGAATTCTTGAAGACATTGGAGGAAGAAGATGGAGTGGGCTTTGATTTGGTTTTAAAACTAAAGAATGAAGAGGGAAATAAGAGGGGAGAGTTACCCTTAGAAATACAAAGGTTGTTAACTCAATACCAGACCATAGTTAGTGATGGACAACTAGCTACCCTACCACCTGAGAGGACTATTAGTCATCATATTGACTTCATCCCATGAGCCTCACTTCCAAACAAACCTGATTATAAAATGACCCTATAGCAAAATGCAAAAATTGCTAACCAAATTGAAGAGCTAATTGACCAAGGGTTGATTAGAAATAGCATAAGTCCCTCTGTTGTTCCCACATTTTTAGCCACAAAGAAGGATGGTACTTGGAGGTTGTGTACCGATTCCAGGGCCATAAATAGGATCACTATTCGGTATAGGCTCCCCATACCGAGGATAGAAGATTTAATGGATTGTCTCGGTGGAGCTAGGTATTACTTCAAAATAGATCTTAAGATTGATATCATTAGATAAGAATTAAAAGTGGAGATGAGTGGAAGACTGATTTTAAGACTACCAAAGTACTTTATGAGTGGCTTGTTATGCCTTTTGGGTTGTCAAATGCCCCAAGCACATTTATGAGATTGATGAATGAGGTTTTGAAGGACTTCATTGGAAAATGGGTTGTAGTGTACCTAGATGAAATCCTAGTGTTCAACAAAACAAAAGAGGATCATCTTAGACATCTGCAAACGGTGATGCAAAGATTGCAAGAGGAGAAGTTGACAATCAACTTGGAAAAGAGTGAGTTCATGAAACAAGAGTTGGTCTGCTTAGGTTTTGTTATCTTAGAGGGTAACTTGAAGATGGATACAAGTAAAGTGGAAGCAATCTTGAATTGGCCTACACCAAAGTCAGCTACAAAAGTAAGAAGCTTCCATGGATTAGCATAGTTCTGTAGGAATTTTATCAGGCAGTTTAGTAAAATTAGCGCACCTGTTTTGGATACCATAAAAGGAGGTATGAAATCCAAATTCCAATGGAATGAATAGGTAGACAATGGATTTGAATATTTAAAGAAAATAATAACAACTCAACTGATATTGACACTTCCTAGTTTTGACAAGTTGTTTATTGTGGAGTGTGATGCCAGCAACATTGTTGTCGATGCAGTTTTGAGTCAAGAAGGAAAGCCAGTAGATTTTCACAGTGAAAAACATAGTGATGCAAAGAGGAAATATTCCTCATATGATTTGGAAATGTATGCATTAGTGCGAGCACTAAGGAAATGGAGACATTATCTCCTTCCCAAAGAATTTGTGGTCTTTACCCACAACCAGGCTTTAAGTTTTCTGAATTCACAAGATAAACTAAGCCATAAGCATATGAAATGGGTGGAGTATATACAAGCCTATACCTTCACCATAAAACACAAGAAAGGAGTACAAAATAAGGTAGCAAATGAATTAAGTAGAAGGTTACTCATGGTACAAGAAGTTTAGCTAAGAAGCATTGGCATAGAAAGTTTCAAGGATCTGTATCCAGCAGATGAAGACTTTTCAGCAGCATACAAGGTATGTCAAGATTTTCAAAACCATTTGCATAGTGAATATTCTGAGTATACTCTTCAAGAAGGTATTTTATTTAAAGGAGGACAACTCTATGTACTGAGAGGTTCAATGAGGGAGAGCTTAGTACAAGAGAAGCATAATGGTTCATTAAGTGGACATTTTAGATTGAATAAAACTCTAGAGCTAGTAAAGAGGTACTATTATTGGCCAAAGATGAGTAGGGATGTCTAGGGATATGTAGAGACTTGTATAGTCTGTCAAAAGGCAAAAGGGATTTCATCCAATGCAGGATTGTATCAGCCCCTTCCAATCCCGAATAGACCTTGGGAATGCCTCAGCGTGGATTTTGTAGTTGGACTTCCAAAGACCAAGCAGGGAATGGATAGCATATTTGTGATTATGGATAGGTTCATCAAGATGGCTCACTTTGTGCCATGTAAGACCAAACATGATGCATGTTACATAGAAAATATGTTCTTTAGAGAAGCAGTAAGGATACATGGATTACCTTTGGGTATTCTATTAGATAGAGACTCTAAGTTTATGAGTCATTTTTGGAAAACCTTGTGGCAGAAGCTTGGTACGAATCTTTCCTTTAGATCAGAATATCATCCACAGACCAATGGTCAGACTGAAGTGGTGAACCAAAGTTTAGGAAATATGTTGAGATGCCTCACAAAAGAATATGGACAATCATGGGATCAATTACTTGCTCAAGTAGAATTTGCCTATAATGATACGGTCAATAGATCCACTAGAAAGAGCACTTTTGAAGTAGTATATGGGATTCATCCCAGGGGTATATGTGAACTCAAGGATCTTGAAAGTAATGCAGAGAAGAGTGGTTATGCTGAATATTTTTCTCAATCCATGAAAGAATTCCATGCAGATGCAGTGAAAGAAGCATTAGTGGAGAGTACAACTCACACCAAACAGAAGGTAGATGCCAAGAAAAGAGATGTTCAGTTTCAAGTTGGAGATTTGGTCATGGTGCATTTAAACAAAGAAAGGCTGCAAAAAGGTTTTTTGAGTAAGCTTTAGATGAGGAAGATAGGCCCTTGCACAATTCTAGCAAAGTATGAGTCTAATGCTTATAAAGTTGATCTTCCTACTGACATAGGATTATCTCCAATTTTCAATGTGGCAAACCTGGTGTCCTATAAAGGACCCATTCCAGAAGGGGGTCATGATCTAGCAGTAGATACAGAGGATCTCAAAGCACTAAAACTTTTAGTTGCACCGAAACCAAAGGCCAAGAAGATTATGAAATCAAGAGTTGCCAAGAAGACTAGAAAGGAGACCTACATGGAACATCTGGTCAAATGGAAAGGACGAGCTCATTCAGAGGCTACATGGGTGCCAGAGACCAATTTCAAGAAGTTAGGGATTGATCTTGACTTGATCAAATAAACTGGAAGTTGATTTCTCTCTTTTGGGGGAGTATGGTGCATGAGCACCTAGGTCAGAAAGTATTTTGGGTTTATAAGTTGTTTGTAAGGTGTTTTGTTCATCCACATTTTTAATGACCGAGGTCAATTCAGTGAACAAACACCATAGTTGTTTAAGTTGTTTGTTTTTCAGTTTAGTGTGTGTTGAGGTACTTTGCAAACCTCTGGAAATTCAACCAAGGCTCTAACAACTGAAGAAGGAGAAATGACACTAAGATGAAGTGCTAAGTTTACACTGGTGTTCAGGTAGTTCTAGTGCTCGGGTTACACTATGTTTCTCGGTGATGCTGCTCATGTCACTCGATGATGTCGCTCGGGTTACACTATGCCACTTGGGGATGTCATTCGGTGATGTTGCTCAGGGTTTCTTATGGGTATCATGTTTGTACTGACGCTCTGTGTTGATGCTCAGTTCATTCTGACACTCGATACTGACGCTCAGTAATGTCGGTTAACAACCCAAAAATCATGGCTTTGTCTTTTATGACCAGTCTAGTCAATTGTAACAGCTCATTACGTGTCACCTTGTCTTAAATGGATAGTTACACCTATTCTAATTGATGGGAGGTTTCTTAATGATCGCCCATGCCTTCATTCATGAGGTTGGTGAAAGTTGTTGAAGAGAGCGGGATATATATTGTTGGATGTAGACTTGGTAGGAGAGGATGTGTGTATGTTCTTGATAGAGATTGAAGAAGTTAATAAAAGTTGTAGAGTGTGTTTTTAGTCTATCTTTGAGTTTCATTGTCTGTTTCAAGTGCAAGTAGATTAGTTTGTTTTGTTTTGCAAGTTGTGAGTTCTTGGCTCGTTTTGGGTAGTAAATATTGTTGGAGATTTGTCTGTGTGCAAATAGTTGACTATATGTTTTTCATTGATGACAACATATAGTATACAGCAGTGTGTTGTATTCACTTTTCAGCATGGATATGGTGGATCCTTGCACGGTTATTTTTATGTTGTAGAAATATTTATTATTCCATGTTCATACACGTAGATTCTTTAGTACAGTTAAAGTTGAGTTATGATGATTTGTCTACCAGTCACAGTTTCAGAGGATTGTTATTAAGAGCCAACAGTAATTTTATTGTTTCTTCAGTTGTGCCTATCTTTGGGATATACGTGTTCCGATTCATGTTTAGTTATGAGTTAAGAATTTTTAACCAAAGGCGCTTAACGTGTTTCATTTTAAGTGTGATGTTTGAGTTATTTTGGTAGAGCCGACTATGTGAAGTGATGCGTCTATTCATTTTGAGTTGCGTGGATCTAATTATGTTGTGTGCTTAGCTTAACCAATAAGAAAAGTATTGAAGGGATTCCTACAGCCGACGTGATCATATCTTTTGAAGAAGATACTTATAGCAATTCATTTGTGATCGCCAAGGGTGAATGTGAAGGAAGAGACAGTAGAAAAGAACAGAGCAGTATGCTAGTTGTATTAGGATAGTTAAGCTATATCATTCATCAGTTGAAGATCTATGTGAAGAAGCAGAGAGTGTATACAATTCACTGGAACTGATCAAGACAACAGATCTACTTAAATAGTTCAATTATTAGATATAGTGTATATCTATTTTACAGAAGGTTGCAACCTTCATCATTTGAGCAGTGTGCTCTTGGACAGTGTGTCCTCACCCCTAATAGGGTTATTTGTAAAAGACTCCTAACAGGGTCCGACCCTTAACCAGGTCACTGTACTTATTGCATTGTAAAGATCAACTCCTAACAGGGTTGTAAGATCTTCTAACAGGGATCATTATACTCTAGTACAGTTCTTTGTGGGTGCTAATTCCCACTGGGTTTTTTTACCTATTTTGGTTTCCCCGTAACCAAAATTGTGGTGTTATATTATGTGTCATCTTGTTGTATTTATGCTTAATGTTATTATGTGCTTAATTGGAGAAAAGAATTGAAAATAGTAGACAACTGATTCACCCCCCNACTGATTCCCCCCCCCCCCCCCCCTCTCATTTATCTCTTGGGACTATTCCTAACAATTGGTATCATATCCAAGTGCCTTAGAGAGAAAGCCTAACAGCTTAAGGTAGATCAAATGGTGTACTTCAAAAAAGAGAGTCCTAAGTTTTATGGAGAGAATTATCTTGACTGGAAGAACAAAATGATAACACATCTATAGTGTGTCAGTTTTGAGATCTATGAGGTTGCTACTCATGCAATTGATGTTCCTACTTTGAAAGATCTTGCAGAAGAAGATTCTACTGTTAAACAAAAGGAAGTATTCACCCAAAATGCAATTGCCAAAGAAGCCCTAATTAGTGCCTTATCTAACAGTGAATTTTCTGAGATTAAGAAGGCAGATAAAGCCTATTCAATATGGAAATACCTAGAAGACATGTTTGAAGGAGACATCCAAGCTAAGAATGCACGTAGAAAGACATGGAAGAAAAGATACAACAATTTAGAGATGCTACCTGAAGAAAACATTAGAGCTTACAATCAAAGGATTAATGAAGCAATTTCAGGAATCAGAAACAATGGTGGAGAAATTTCAGAGGAAGACATAATGGACAAACTGATTACTACATTGACAGCAGATTATGAGACCAAGATAAACATCTTGGATGAAACTATGCAGTTTTCAAAAGACTTCAAAAGAGAAACCTTGATTAGCAAAATTTCAGAATTTGAGATATCAAGATTGAAGACAAAACCTAAAATTGAAACAACCTTCAAAGCCTCAGTCCATGGTAAGAAATCCTTGAGCACCTCTAGTAATATTGAGAATGAAGAAGTGGATAAAGAGCTAGAAGCAATCATTGCCATGATCGCTAAGAAAGAAAGGAAAGGAAAAGGAAAATATGAAGGACAGTTACCATTCAAATGTTTCTCATGTAACAAAGTTGGTCATTTTGCATCCAAGTGTCCTAAAAGAGTCAAGAAGTTTAGAACATATTATAAGCCTAAATATACAAAGGAATGCTACTATGTTGAAGATGGTGTGACTGATGATGATTCAAGAGAGGATGAAATTGGATTTGTTGCAATTAAAGATATTGAAAAAATGTTTGATGAAATGGAAATTGAAGATGAAAATAAAGCACAAGAATTGGATTTAGTTTCCCTAGCAGACATCAGAATAGACTGGATCATTGACAGTGGGTGTTCACATCACATGATAGGAGACAAAGATAGATTTGTACATCTAGATAAGTACAAAGGTGGCATGGTTATATTTGGAGATAACACTCCTAAAGCCATCATAGGCATAGGATCTATTACTTTAGATGGAAAGAACAAGACATATGATTTTCTGTATGTTGATGGCTTACATCATAACTTATTAAGTGTTGGACAATTGCTCAATAAAGGATATCAGTTGGAATTCAAAAATAACAGGTGCATTATTAACAACAAGAAGGAGACATGATAGCATCAGGTTCAAAGACCAAAGGTAATGATTTTCAGCTCAACTCTGAAGTAAGTTGTTTTGTTGCAAAAGTGGATGACAGTTGGTTATGACACAAAAGACTTTGTCATATCAATTTTGACAACATAGTAAAGATAAGAAATGTAAAGGCAGTAAGAGACCTTCCTATTATTGCAAGAATAGTTGATACTATGTGCAAGGAATGTGTGGTGGGAAAGCATGTGAGGAACTCATTCAGAAGAAAATAGAATGCGGCAGAGAAAAAATTAGATCTAGTGCATATAGACTTATGTGGACCTACTCAAACAAGATCATACTATGGTGAAAGGTATTTCATTTTGTTTTTTGATGATTTATCCATAATGATGTGGGTTGCATTCTTGAAAGATAAATCTGAATATTTTGAGAAGTTCAAAATATTCAAAGCTAAAGTTGAAAATGAGTCTGGATTAAAGATAAAATGTCTGAGATCTGATAGAGGAGGAGAATTCACCTCTAACAAGTTTCTTGAGTATTGCAAAGAACATGGGATCAAAAGACAACTAAGTGCACCTAGATCCCCTCCACAAAATGGAATTGCATAAAGGAGAAACATGATCATACTTGACACAGCGCGCACTATCATGATTGAAGGAAAAGTTGCACACACCTATTGGAGAGAAGCAGTCAATACAACAGTCTATACTACCAACAGAATTCAACTAAGGCCAGGCGCAGGAAAAACACCTTATGAACTTTGGTTTGCTAATGTGCCTATAGTAAAATACTTCAGAATCTTTGGAAGCAAGTGCTACATCAAGAGAGATGATGGTGTTGGTAAGTTTGATGCTAGAAGTGATGAAGGTATTTTTCTTGGTTAATCTACTAAGAGCAAAGCTTACAGATTTTTTAATTTGAGGTTGAAGAAAATCATTGAAAGTGCACATGTGAAGATTGATGAGAAGTTCATGATTCAAGAGAGATATTATGAATATGCACCTATGATTGAAGATGAACCTAGACCTATCAATAAAGAAATAGTTACTCAAGAAATGTGTGACTATATTGATGTATCATGCAATAACCCTAAACCAAGTGAAGAGGAATCACAGATTACAGATGAGAGTGTCACACCTAAAATTCCAAAATACACATCTAGATACCACTCAAAAGAATATATCATTGGAGATCAGAGCAGTAAAGTTTTGACAAGATCTAGAGCAAAAGGTTCAACCGTTGATGAAGAGGTATGTTTACTTTCACAAATTGAACCCTTAAGTGTTGAAGATGCTTGTAATGATTCAGATAGGAAAAATGCAATGAAAGAAGAATTAGATCAGATAATTAATAATGACACATGGGAATTGGTCCCTAGACCTTGTGACAAAAATATGATTGGAACTAAGTGGATATTCAAAAACAAAATGAATGAAGATGGTGCAGTGATAGGAAACAAAGCAAGATTGGTATGTAAAGGATATGCGCAGAGAGAAGGAATTGAATACTCTAATACATTTTCCCCTATGAGAAGACTGGAAGCTATCAAATTGTTTTTAGCTTATGCAAAATTATATCAGATGGATGTCAAGTCAGCATTTCTAAACAGTGACTTGAAGGAAGAAGTTTACATAGAGCAGTCTGAAGGATTTAATTTATCAGACAAACTAGACATGGTATGCAGACTAAAGAAAGCCCTCTATGGACTTAAACAGGCCCCAAAAGCATGGTATGAGAGACTTGATGGCTACTTGACAAAGATTGGATTCAAGAAGGGAGTAGTAGATTGTAACTTATTCATAAGAGAGACACCTAAAGGATTATTACTTGTTTCTAATTTTTTTGATGACATTATTTTTGGAGGTAATGACAAGCTTAGTGCAAAATTTTCCAAAGAGATGCAGAGCGAATTTGAAATGAACATGATTGGACCTATAAAATACTTTTTGTGATTAAATGTAATGCAGACAGACGGAGGTATTCATAAATCAGTCTAAATATGTGAAGGAGATATTGAAGACATTCAAGATGGAAGATTGCAAGCCAGTAAGCACTCCTATGATAACAGGAAGCAAGCTTTCTAAAAATGATGACTCTAGAGAAGTTGACAAAACACTATACAAGTCTATGATTGGAAAATTCATATATCTCACTCAATCTAGACTAGATATTTCTAATGCAGTTGGCATTGTTGGGAGATTTGCAGCTGAACCAAAACAAAACCACTTAATGGCAATAAAAAGAATATTCAGATATTTAAAAGGGACTATAGACTATGGTTTATGGTATCCTAATTTAGAAAATGTAGAACTTCATGTGTACACAGATGCAGATTGGGAAGGTTGTGTTGATGACAGAAAGAGTGCCTCAGGAGGAGAAGTATTTCTTGGAGATAGGTTGGTTACTTGGACAATCAAGAAGCAGAACTGTATTTCTCAGTCAACAGCAGAAGCTGAGTATGTAGCAGCAGCATTGAATTGTTCAACAATGGTTTGGATCAAGCAGATGATTAAAGACTTTGGAATTTAGATTAATTATCCCATTGTCATTCATTGTGACAACACTAGCACTATTAATATGTCAAAGAACCCTGTGATGCACGCAAAAAAAAAAACACATAGAAATAAAATATCATTTTCTAAGAGAAAAATTTGTAGAGAGAGAAGTGAAGTTGGATTATGTGAGCACCAAAGATCAGTTGGCAGACATATTTACAAAACCTTTATTGATCAAAAGATACTTTTGAGTATCTCGGGAAGAAGCTGGGAGTAATTCCCTTTCCTGAGTCTGATTAGAATTTACAGCAAGTGCATCAGTCCTTGGTGACTGATGATTGGTTGACTACTCTACTTCTGGAGTAGTACCTGTGCTTAATTGTATTTGGCATCCTTTGCCATTGATGTCAAAGGGGGAGTATATAGTAAGGGGGAGCATATACTTTGGGGTAGTATACATTCATGAAAATAAAAACACAATAAAAAGAGATGCAACAGTTAAGAGGAACTTTTGATGAGGATATTGAGAAGATTGTAAAAAGAAAGAAGACACTTTTGGATTGATGGTGTTTTTCATATTATATGTTTCCATCAATGTCAAAGGCGGAGATTGTTGGAGATTTTCCCGTGTGCAAATAGTTGACTGTATGTTTGTCATTGATGATAACATATAGTATATAGCAGTGTACTATATTCACTTTTTAGCATGGATATGTTGGAGCCTTGCGTGGTTTTTTTTATGTTGTAGACATATTTATTATTCCATGTTCATACACACAGATTCTTCAGTACAGTTAAAGTTGAGTTATGTTGATCTATCTACCAGCCACAGTTTCAAAGGATTGTTATTAAGAGCCAACAGTAATTTTATTGTTTCTTCAGTTACGCCTATCTTTGGGATATGCGTGTTTGGATTCATGTTTAGTTATGAGTTAAGAATGTTTAACCAAAGGTGCTTAACATGTTTCATCTGAAGTGTGACGTTTGAGTTATTTTGGTGGAGCCAACTATGTGAAGCGATGCATCTATTCATTTTGAGTTGCGCGGTTCTAATTATGTTGCATTATTAGCTTAGCCGAGAAGAAAAGTATTGAAGGGTTTCCTACCACCGACGTGATCATATCTTTTGAAGAATATACATATAGCAGTTCATTTGTGATCTCCAAGGGTGAATGTTAAGGAAGAGACAATAGAAAAGAACAGATCAGGATGCTAGTTGTATTGGGACAGTAAAGCTATATCATTTATCAGTTGAAGATCTATGTGAAGAAGCAGAGATTGTATACAATTCACTGGAACTTATCAAGATAGCAGGTCTACTTAAACAATTCAATTATCAGATATATTGTATATCTATTTTGCAGAAGGTTGTAGCCTTCATCATTTGAGAAGTGCTCTCTTGGACAATGTGTCCTCACCCCTAACAGGGTTATTTGTAAAATACTCTTAACAGGGTCCGACCCTTAACCAGATCACTGTACTTATTGCATTGTAAAGATCAACTCCTAACAAGGTTGTAAGATCTTCTAATAGGGATCATTATACTCTAGTGTAGTTCTTTGTGGGTTCTAATTCCCAACGGGGTTTTTACCTATTTTGGTTTCCCCGTAACCAAAATTGTGGTGTTCTATTCTATGTTATCTTGTTGTATTTATGCTTAATGTTATTATGTACTTAATTGGAGAAAATAATTAAAACTAGTAGATAGTTGATTCACTCCCCCCTCCCCCTCTTAGTTATCTCTTGGGACTATTCCTAACAAATATTACATGGCTCCTCGAGGTTCTTGAATCCATGGTGAGAACCATTTGCCTAGATGGAATTCGAGAGGAGCCCTTTTATATAGTTTTCTATTTTATTTTTGTAGGAGAGGTGCTAGACATGAAGATGGAATTCTTGCCCTAAGTGAGTCGGTGATAGTCTAGTTAGGGAAGAAAAGAAAGAGAATATGTTTTGAGTGCATTGGCTGAATGAGTTTGTTTAGCCACGAGAATGAATCTATCCTTGTAGGTTTAGTGAGCATGGAGAGATAATTTGTCGATGGGGAAATGGGTCTTGAGAAGGAGGTGAATATCTTAGTGACTTCCCTTGGGTTAGGGTTTATAATACCCTAAAAGGTCCAAGAAAGGGATCTTAGAAAAGAGTCAAGCTGACTTTTAGAAGCAATAGACCCCAACTACCCATCAATCTTGCTATATAGTAAAAAAATAGAAGCACTTCCATTGTATATTGGTTTATCCTTCCGAGTAAGTGGTTTGGGTTCATGTAAAGCACCTTGAATGGGTCTTTGACTTGGATCTGGCTTTCCCCCTGTTTTGCCCCATTTCCCACTTTTTCCAGCCTATTTCTGGCACCTTGATCTACAGATTTGAAGTTCTTGACTTCAGGGTCAAGGTCAACCTTCTGGGTCAAGGTTGACCTCGACCCTGACCTAGGTCAAGGTTGACCTCAAACTTGACCTAGGTTAGAATCAATCTTTTTCTGGCCCAAGGTCCAGATTTCAAGTTTCTGGGGTTTCCGGATGTTGGGCTTCGAAAAAGTTTAATTCCCACTTCCAGGTCGGTTGTTTCGATCTTTGAAGAAATGATTCTTAAATTATATTTAACATAGGTCCTATTCTAGGGGTATAGGTCTAATGGGAATTTAATTCTCCTATGTAGGCCTCTCTAGAAGATTGTGCCCTAGATTTATATATAAGGAAGCTTTCTCCTCTCATTTTCTCTAACCATCAACTAAGTGAAAGCTAAGGAGCAATATTTGAAGCAAGCCAAATAGCCATTGAAGCATTCATTCATTCTCAAGCATTCAAACACTTCTCAAGCATCCAATTCATCAAGGAGATCCATTGGTGGCCATTGAAGGATTCAAGCTCCATGGAGCCCTCTTGTTGAAGATTTCTTCATCCACATCCCTCCAAGCCTCTTCCTCTTCCAAGATCCAATCAAGATTGGTGTTGAAGATCTACAAGCAATTTATTTGAGACATCCTACATTCTACATTCTACATCCATTTGGTGCATACATACTTGTGGATCCAAGGATTCGAATCCACCACAAGGGCTTCTATATAAGCAAGGTGAATTTGCTTATTTACTTTGTTTACTTACGCAATTTCAATTTGATTATAAGGTTAATTCCAAAACTGGGGTTTGACCAAGGCAAACCGCTCCCCCCCCCCCACAATAAACAAACCATTTTTATTGCAGTTACAGGTTTGGGACATCGAATTAAAGGGCAAATCTGGACACCCTTTTCGGCAAACTTTTGGGATCCGTGAACAGATTTTCCGTCAGAGCTGTGCAGGTCAAGGTCAACATTTTAGGGTCAAGGGTGACATTTTGGGGTCAAGGTCGACCCTAACCTAGGTCAAGGACGACCTCAACCTTGACCTAGGTCAGAATCGAAAATTTTGGGTCAAGGTCAATATTGACTTGAGGGTCAGAATCGACCTTTCTCAGAAAAGAAAATGATTTTTGGGTTTTGTAGATCTCGCAATTTCAGTTTAGGATCATGAAAAATCAATAGTTTCTGAGACTGTCTGACAGGGTTTCAGCGGATTCTTTTCAGGAGGTATGTATTTTAATCCACTATTCTTTGCAAACATTTCCAGATTTACACCCCTTATCAATTACAACTAAAAGTAAGTGGATAATATGTGCATACAAATACTTCTATGAGAAAACCAACATTGTTCTAAACCCCATCCATATTTTATATCTTACACTTGCATCAATATCATTAACAAAGGTTGTGGAGAGTATGAGATCCAATATGTATTTCATGTAGTAAAATTTTCCCTCTCCCCTAGATATTTTAGTAGACCTAGTAATAATTTGAAACAAGAAAATATCTCATTTTAATATAGCTCAATTGTACATTCATACTACATGGGCTTCTACCAAATTAAAATATGGAAGATGTAAAAGGGTCTTGGTATTATAAACAAGGCACTTTAGCATCTTGTTTAAAAATTGAATATCCTATAGTCAATAAGATGTGCTTAAACATGAACTAAAAATAAAATTTCACAACCAATGAATTCTAGAACTTGTGCATATACATGAAAACATGACAAACTAGAGACTGGGATATGCACCTTATGATTAACGTGAGTTTGTTAAGAATTATTATTTTGATATTGAATAATTAAAGCAAAGTCCATAAATGACTCCTCGATGAACTTACCACGATCAATACTTTTAATGAAACTCTCATCCTTGCCTTGGATCTTAAATACCTCAATATTACCAATTGGAACCAACAAAAATACATATCATTAGATACATTTGAAAATGAGGAAATTCATGCAAAATTTATAGTACTTTGAGATAACATGCCACAAAAGGGGATCAAAATAAATAATTTGAGATTAATTTAAACACATGTGCATAACTTATGAAATAGGAGGGGATTCTTAGTCCAACCATATCAAAAATCAAAAGAAGTAAAAAATAAACATGTAGAAAAAAGTAAAATCCAAGACAATAAGGACAATGTCTATTAATAAAAAATCATTTGGTTGCTTATGGATGATGAGATCAACCTCCTCTCTACACCTATGCCCTTACAAGATGGACCAACATTGCTAGTCAAAGAAATTGAAGATATTGATAAAGGTACAAAAGATTGCCCAAATAGCTACCGATTTAACACATACATAAAACAAAATCATTTGGGTCATAATTAAGCAATCAACAAATATTTTTTCCTAGTCATATAATTATACATCTAGATTAGATCGTGAAGTTAGTAGGGTATAGGGAAATACTTCCTCCATTAATATTTTGAGGAGAGTATTGTGCAACTTATAGATGTACATGGGGAAAACTATTTTGGGAGAAAAACCCACACTCTAAAGTAGCTCAATGTATTATTTGATAAATCATGATAACAGTAAACTTGCAAAATAATCCTTCATAGAAATACCACCCACCAAGATCTAGATGAATTATAATAGATTAAATTGTATCTAAAAAACCCTGCACCACCTCCATCTCAAGTACCTAATATATATGAGATAGAAAACTTGAAACCATCAAATGATATCATGAAACCCACAAGATAAAACCACTCAAAAGTGGTGCCCAAAGTGTGTACCCTAATCAAAGGTGTCTTATGATGTATTATACTATGCATCATAGGTTAGTTGACATGTGTAACTCCCCTTTATATCTATTTAATGCATCCAACAACTTTTTTCATTCCGTATGCAAACTTCTAGGGGCCATAAATTTTGATTTGATGGACCGACTATGTTTTTTTCTTCTTCAAATGGAGTACTTGAAGATTTACACAATGAAAATGACTCAAAGGTAGTATTGAGCATCCAAGAAATTTTATTTTGATCTAAGACTAAGCCCATAGCCCAAAATATATAGTTTTTCCATTTGATACTAAAATATTCATACATTTTTGCAATATTAAAATTAGGAGGTTGAGACACCTTTTCCAATAGGTCCACCATTGTATTGCATCGTCTTGTTATATATCCAACTTGATTTCTCAGTCAAAGAAGAATTTTAAAAATTCCTAGAAGTTGGATTAATTTGGTCCATTGACTATTCAAAATATTGTAGTTGTAGTAGCATCTAAGTGGAATACATAGATTCTAAAGGGTAAATATCAACATAGGTAAGATGGATGTATTCAGCATAGCTAACAGGAAGGGTCGAAGTTATATTGATATTAAATTTTGGTGTCTTTCTATAACTTTCCTTTAAGAAACAACATGAACTATTCTGATGTATATACACTATTGACTTATAACTTGGGTATAAATACAATATTCATGGTTATACGTTCATCATTTTTACTGATATATAGCA
>MU225772.1:2069027-2085621 GCA_018584345.1 Thuja plicata | reverse complement strand
CAATTGGGATCTCTGTTTCGAACCCTTTGAGGTTATGCTTGGTATGTAGAAATACATATCCTATTCCTCAGGATATTTATGTCTATATATAGAATTATAATTGGAATTTACATAGTCAGGTAAGAGCAGTATCAAGGGTTCAGGAATTTTTTCAGTTTTATACTTGCATTGCAGTCTTATAGACTTCTATGATCCTGTATTTCGTGAACTAGACTAGGCACCGATTATAATATTGCAAGCCTGGAACTCTTATGAACGAAAAGGTAAAAAGATTTATCAAGGACAAACATCATTATGTGTTTATAAATGGCCATTTGGCAATCTTATTAAACAAACACTTGACTCAAGGTCTGCATTTAAAAGCAAGCTGTTAGGTCTGAGGTGCTATTAAACAGGGCACTTTAAGGACAATATCTCACCTATGGCTTTTCTTCATATACAATGACAATGATCAATGTTGACAATTGTAGTAATATTATATATATATATATATATATATATATATATAATTTGTCATTTCTTTCTCCATTTTCTGAGATTAGTTCACAAACAAGGACAACATTCTTAGCTTTTAGTAGTAATTTTTCTTGACTGACTAATTTAAATAGAATACTTAAGGACAGAAATGGATGAAAATTTAAATAGAATTGTTATGCTTTTTGATTTGGTTTATATTGTTCCTCAGAAATTAGCAATAATGTCCCAAAAAAGTTCAAATATAAAAGCACAATTATAGTTAATTTGGATTAACCATTGTAGGTGGAAGCTATGTAAATCTTATGATACAGGTACCAAAAATTGTATGGAGGAACGGTCCAAGACTAATTAAGGACTAAAAAATAGATCAAGGTATTATTGAAGATTAATACACGAAGCAACGGACTTATCCAACCTATGCAGAAGCTGGAAGGATTTTTACAAAACATTTGTATTTGTTTTATAAAAGGTGGGTATGCCCATGAAAAATGGAATTATAATAAATCTCAGAGTCTCATTAAGTGGGAATGCCCACGGAAATCATTTATTATCTCCTGTATAACCCTCAACAAGAGCCGAGACGTGGGTATGCCCACGGCAAGTATGTAATCTACAAATCTCGGCATTTGTCAAGTCGTGGGTATGCCCATGAAATTTTGTATATGTACAGGACCATCGGTCCCGGGCAAGGCTGGAGGTTTTCTCAACCCCGCTCTTTCCTACCAGCACCTGCAGCGAGCGGGGTCTTTTTGTAATATTCATTTATATTAATAAAAATTATTCAGGGCTTCGGCCTTTTACCGATCAAAAAAAAAAAAAAGTGGAATACATAGAGTAAAAATCATGAAGTAGGAAATTTTAAGCTCTAATGTGAAACACAAGAAGAGAAATAAATTATAGCGAGATATGAAAATAGGATATGTAACCATAAAAATAAGATCTAAAAAACATAATAAAAGAAGAATAACCCCTAAGGTCAAAAACCCTATGTCATGTAAGAATGTTAGAATCAACAGTAAATGTAAAGGAAAAATACACACCTTACATAAAACAACTAGGATAATTAAATAATGCAATCAACCACACACATGATCCACCAATGTAAAAGAATTGGGGTTCAAAACTATAAATGCTAAATTAACTACAAAAATTACAGGAATTTAAATGCAACACTTAGCTATATTTTTTACAAGGAAAATGATGTTAATGATACATGGAATTGATTTAGCACACAACAATAATTTTAGGACTTGGTTTGGCATTTGTCTCCACCTTTGCAAATTAATAGTGTTTCGCTTGATTCAAATCTACACCTATGGACATGGTCTTTATGTTTGTAGAATTGAATTAGAGTGCAACCTTGAACCTAGACATGTATAAATCAATTATCATAAATCTGATTGTTAGGTCACCTCAACATTTCTGTATCGAAATCTCAATAAGGATTGTTAATGTTTAGAAGCATGTTTGAGGAATATAACTAATCACAAACATCATGTTCTCCTTAATCAAAACCTTAGAAAGACCTAATCAATTTTTTTTGAAACAATGATTAAAGACATCAAGAAAGAGTGTACGAATCTAAGATACTCTACATTAATGTGATTCTTTAGTTATGTTGCTATGATGCTCTCATTATTTTTTTTAATGATTCCTAAATTGACACATTGCACCTAGTTAAAAGAAATGAGTCAATTAAAATTTATTTTAAATTTGAATTTCAAAAATCTAGAGTTGAGATTTGTGATTATAAAAATGACACACTTATAGACCTTATCCAAACAATGAACTGAGATAGATGACTTGACCTACAGATTGTAAGCGACATGTATAGATAGTATTTCTAGTACTAGACGACTATTTGCAGTCAGCTTGTATGCTGAAAATGTCATTTTTATTCTCTTCTCATTTATCCTTTGACGGTGGACGCTTGAGCATTCAGATTAATTAGCATTCAAGTGTGTATGACAAGGAAGATTGTGGCATACTTGGCATTCTGGTCTGTAACCCTTTGCTAGCCTGCAAGATGGGTGATATGACTACGTGTTTATGTATTATCCTTTATTACTGAAATATTTCATGTGTGTTGAAAATAAATTGTACTAATGTAGGAAATAACTGCCAAGGCACCCCAATATTCTTGAGGATTTTTCTATTCAGACATTAAAGGATTGCTGACAAGATAGTTTTACAAATTTAATAATTAAAATTACAATTACAATATAATTATTCATAAATTTAAAATCGAAATATAATGATATGTTGAAGATGGTCTTGTATAGAGAGATTCAATTTTTTGTTGTAGAGATGATGTGGGATGAGTTCATGTGCTTCAAGTCTTTTGGATCTTCAAATTAAACTTGTAAAGTTGTGGTCTCGTCAAAAAAATTAGGGTGATGTTTGAGGTTTTTACGAGTATTCTAAAGTGGGTGATCCCATGAATTTTGTAGTGCACTTTAAGTTGACTTCACAATTTATTCTCTTATTTTTAAAAAAATTGATATTGTAGAAGATTTGAATTCAACAATTTTAGGCTCCCACAACATGGACTTTCTCATTAAACCAAGTGTCTATTATTTTGCATATTCAATTTCAAAAAGTAATTAAAAAATATTAATTGTTAGGAGTTGAAAAAAATTAGATGATTGACAAGTGGCGGAAAATTTTCTAGGTTAGTGAGAAAAATTTCTAGACTCACCCCAAATGCACTCCTTTAAAATTACAAATTAAAGGTAGGGTCTCATATTTTCAAAGAAAATATTGTCATTAATGGTGTAACAATCTACATCATGACACCCCCTACTTCTAAAATTAGTTCAATAACCCCTTATAGGACCTTGGTTTAAGTAGATTGTGACTATTTCAATTTCTGTAAGATTGTCTCCCATGTTTTTAGAGAATATCTAATTGTATTGTGTTGGGACATAGGTTGTATGCATACTTAGGGGCGTCCACCTTTTTTAGGTTTCTAATGAATTATGTGATGCCAATATATATTCTTAACTTGGTCCTTTTTGACTAATTGATATGCATATGATTTTTAATATAGATGAGTTACTAAGTGAGTCTTGGCTTTATAATGTATAATATTGTTTATGTAACTATTTAATGATGGTCAAGGTACTAAATGAACTTGTAAAAAATTTGATTGTGTTTTCATATTTGGGAAATAATTTTTAGCTTTTAAAGAGAAATAATATTCTACTTTTAAAGAAATAACATTTTTAGATTGTTTTAATTCACTTAATTCTAATTTCATAATTGTATTTCTTTCTAGTTGATGCGTGATTATAAAATTAAAAAATATCTTACACATAATTTTCACAAAAAAAAAAACCTTTCTTTTAATTCATGGAGGTATGGTTTGACTTGTTGTTAGGGTGTGGAACCTTGTGCTACATTTTACTTACCACTCCAATAGAATTAAGTGGTTGAACATACACATTGTGCATACAAGTTCCTTCCTTAGACAACACAACAAACAAGGGGTAAGAAATTAAAAAGACTCGACAATTATGTAACAAAGAAATTCTAGCACATCTCTCCTCAACTTCAGCACAACCCTTTTAACACAACTTAAATTTGTGTCTACTCATCTTGAGAAAAAAAAAAAAACAAGCTCATAGAAGGCCATGAAGATAAAAGTGTCAAATTCGGGTTCACATACATGAGCTCAAGATTGTAGTTAAACAAGATCCTAAAACAAATAAAGTTCTAGAGATCCTTCTTTCAACAAATTCTAAGCATTATTAACAGTAGGTAGCTCCAAATCCTATCCAATGTTATTTGTTTCTATCTCAAAAGGGCACAAATCCCCCCTAATACTATAGATAATTTGTTGAAAGAACAAAAATCTTATAGACTTCACTACATCTAGTCAAACTAATTGAACTAATGTGCATAATCTGTTAACCCTGCCACATAATGTACCTAAGGTCCAAATGTATTCATATAATGAGTTGAAAGACCAACTTAACCTTAAGCCTCCAATCACCATTTTTCCTCTCACTTCCATTTCCACCATTAATATGCCACATGATCCAACTATACCACCATAAGAACCAGCCAAAATCACCTTAATCTTACCTCTTCATACCACTTACCAATTAAACCCACCTACGACATCCCATATTTATGCCTATAAAAATTATCTACCATCAATTCAACCACTTATCTCAACATGTACATTCCATGAAGTTAACCTCTTATATCTACTTACATTTCACAAAATCAACCCGTTATTTCCACTAGATAATCCACTTCCTTGAAAACCAATAAGTGACTTGGCATCTAAAAATCTAACATTGAAGCAATAAATTATAAATATACAAATGTGGGACACTAAGGATACCTACACATTTCTGTACATATGCCCTTATCTCTTTGATAAATATATGGTGCAGGAGCACCTAGAGAACTTAGGGTTAAAGGCCCTTAGGAATATTTTGTATTTGTTTAAATTGGTTTGTAAGGTATTTGTTCATTCACTCGTGTAATGACCGAGTGCAAAATGGGTCAAATTGGTGAATAAACACCCTAGTTGCTTAGATGCATGTTTTTAGTTTAATTTTATGTTGAAGAGGTAGTTTGTAAGCCTTTGGAAATCCAACCAAGGCATTAGGAACCTTAGATAAGTTACTTAGTATATATTGATGTTTCTTGATGCAGATGCTCGGTAATGATGTGTTCGGTACTGGTGCTCGATAATGATGCTCTATACTAGTGCTCAGTAATGATGCTTGGTACTGATGCTTAGTAATGATGCTTTGTACTGATGCTTGGTAATGGTGCTCGGTAATGGTGCTCGGTATTGATGCTCGGTACTGGTGCTCAGTACTAATGGTGCTCGGTACTGATGCTCGGTGTGTACTATTGTTGCTCGGTACATTCAGTTACAATGGCCCAGTAAAAGCGGGTTTTGTCTTTAGTGGACAGTATGGTCAGTTGTAACGGTTCCTGAAAAGATGCTTTTGACTTGAGTGGGCAGTTAAGTCTGTTCTAATGATGGGAAGATTATTTAAGATCTCACAAGCCTTCATTTCGGGGGATTCAAGAGAGAGTTAAAAGCAGGAGCGGTTGAAAGAGTTGGATATTTTGTATGGTTTTTATTATTTCCAGTTAATGAAAAGTTGCAGGTTGTGTGTCTAGCTATTTTCAAGCATTGTTGTTTGCTCGGTGTGCAAATAGGTTAGTCTTTTGTTTTCATTTGTAAGTTGTAAGTTCCTAGCCCGTTCTGGGTTGTAAATACTGAATGGCTCCTCAAGGTTCTTGAATTCATGGTGAGAACCATGTGCCTAGGTGGAATTCGAGAGGAGCTCATGTATATAGTTTTATTTTTTGTTTTGTTAGGAGAAGTGATAGTCATGATTTTGGAGTTCTTACCCTAGGCAAGCTCGGTAATAGTCTGGCTAGGGAAGAAAGTGAGAAAGATGTTATGAGTGCATTGATTGAACGAGGTTGTTTAGTCAGAATGAATCTACCCTTGTAGGTTCATTGAGTGTGGAAGAATAACTTGTTGATGGGAATCGGGTCTTGAGAAGGAAGTGAAGTTCTTAGTGACTTACTTCAGTTTAGGCTTTGAAAGTACCCTAGGAGGTCTAGGAGAGAGACCTTAGAGTAGATTCGGGTTGACTCTGTAGAGAAGGAACCCAAGTCCCCATCAATATATACCCATGATACCTTTTCCTCCAAACTTTGACATGCTTAAGTTTGACAATATAAAGGAAATGGTGATCCACGTGAGAATTCAAGAGAATTTTTGCTAACTTGCATGGAGGTTTTTTACAATTTTACCCATCTAATACATCATTTTCACCATAGCTTGGGAGGTCAAGCTATTCTTACAACATTTAAAATAAAGATTCTATGAATGATGTATACATCACAAAAAAAGAGAGAAATGGAGACATTTAATTCTTTCTTACAATGATAAAGAAAATTGGCAAGTAAATATTTGTATCATCTTTGTAAGGAATAACTTGTCAACATATTTATTTAAAACTTAAATTGAAAATTTTTATTTCACTGAAGAATTGGATTGATGGATGAAGGATGGCTCTGCAACTAGGGAATCCCATCCCATACGCTTCCCTGCTTCCCCGCGCGCTTCTAGTGGGGCTGTCATTAATGGCCTCCACCTCCCCCGGGTATGATGGTGGCAACAAACAACATACTATTTGCAGACCCAATAAATATGGGAAAAAAGGTTTCCTAAAAATTATTATTGTTAACCCCAGAGCAACCGTTCAAGGAGAATAAATCACAACACTGATAGAGAAGTGCACGCAAGACCAGGAAACATATGGAGAACAAGAAGTGAGACCCAAGCAAAGATCCTTCAAGAAAGCAGTCTAGAATGAGAGGGTTCTACCAGAAGGTGCCTTATTCATCTCATCCATCACCCAAAACTCAGAAGTAGCCACAAGAGATGGAGGTAAGGTTTCATCGCCTCCCAAACTCATCATTAAGCCTAATCCACAAATGGTAGTCGCAATTGAACAGGAGAAAAATAGACTTAGAGATAGTGCAATCTTTTTTTTGTGGTTTATGTATCTAGAATTCCTTCTAGGAATTACCTTAATGATTGGTTTCAAAAAGTATGGAGTCAAAAACTAGGGTTTCACTTCTCGTATTATAGAATGTTACAAAAAGGCTTATTTTTAGTGTTCTTTGTTGATTCAAAATCCCAAAAAGCCATTGTTGACAGACAATTTTGGGAAGTTGGTCCTTATGAATTCAGAGTCATCTCGTGGTCACTCGAAGCCTCACATAGTGAAGTTCTGGCACTCTCAAGCCATAGATGGGTGGTTATTAGGAATATTCTATTGGATTTGATGAAAAACTATCAACCCTACATCTCCCAAGAATCACCTACATTCAAACACTTGTCATAGAAAGAGAGGAGAAAAATCTATGGAGGCCAAAACAAGATAGAGCACTGAATCATCTTTCCAACACCATGCGGAAGTTGAAAAATGGAATTCGGATGAGCGAGATATGGCTGACGGAGTGCAAAAAGGAACCTTAAGTTTGACTGGAAAAAGGATCCATGAAAGAAAAAATAGAAATCTAAACCTAGAAAATTAGGTCGGGCTCAGAACTAGCTTTCCCACGATATCTCATTTGCTAAAAAATGATACCGTATGCTCAAGATATGAGCAAAAAACCACAAGGTGCTCATTATGAAAAAAAGGGCAAGTTGTATGATGGGTTGGTGGCCGTCAAATTTAACCTAGATGTCAGACCTGTGACTGCTGACATCAGCGGCATGGAAACTGAAGCGACATGAAAACTGAGACATTTGTTGCCTCGAAAAGTGTGCCAAGGTTGTGCATGCAAAAAAGAGGGCCCTAATTTCAACTGTGTCTAAATTGGATGTGCCTTATATGAATATAGGGGTTTGGGGGCATTCTGGATGCGATCATGAGGTTGGTTTGTACCCACCATGCTCCAAAAAATATCTCCACCCCAAATCCACACAACTTTTCATAGTAAACCTCTCAAAAAACTAGATCTGAAGGGCAAGACCAAAAAACTCTCATGAAGAGAACAAGGGTGTGAAAGGGAGGAGCTCTGATACCATATTGGAGTTGATGAAAAAATATCAACCCTACAGCTCCCAAGAATCACCTACATGCAAACATTTGTAACAGAAAGAGAGGGGCAAAATCTATGGAGGCCAGAAACAATAGATTTGTGGAAGAGGAAACATTATCAATTGATTCAAAAAAAATGGAATAGAATTACAAAAGAATTAATAATTACAAGGAGATCAATCCTTATAAAGGATATCAAACACCAGAAGGTGGAGAAACCTAGGTTGCATGATAATATTTAATAAAGAATTAATTATAACATGCCTAAAGTTTAGCTTAAGTAAACTAGAGATAAAAAGGTGTCTTAATAATTAAATCAATAATGATTTAATTAATAAGTTAAAATACATTTTTACTCTAACATATTCCTCCATTTTTTCTAAACCTAATTCCTCAAGCACTCAAACCAGTAGGTAAGGTGTTGCGAGTTGATCAATCTAACGTCCTTATCCCATATACTGATGTTAGAGTTCTCATTTCCCTCAATCCTGGTGCAGACTTTCCTAAATCGTTGCATTTTGACCTCAGTGGCTGCCCCATTGATTGCCCAGTTACTTTTCTAGGTGGTATTAATAGTTTCTATGTTTGTAGGAAGGAAGGCCATAATAAATAGGATTGCCCTAGTTTTAAAAAGTGTAATCCCTTGCCTCTTGGGAACCCTTCCCCCTCTGTCGATATCCCTCCTCCCCCTCCACCTATAAATTTTGTAGAGGATCCTCTCGTTACCTCCCAACCTCTTGCACCTCATATCCTTTTCCCTTAGCCTATATAGAGTCCTTCTAGTATTCTAAACACCACTATGGCAGCCTGGATGCGAGACTCGGCCAAAATATCTTCTACCCTTGACAAACTCAAAGGTTAATTTGATAAACAACAATCCCTCCCATGCCAGACCCTCATGGTCCCTGAAGCAATGTTGGAACTCCCTAGTGGTAGTGAGCTAGACTTTGGATTGGGCCCCAGTACCAATTCCCCATAGCCAAAGCATAGAACTCTAAATGCTTAGAAAATAGCATTAGAAAGAATCCAAACTAAGATAGAAGATATATTTTATTCTTCCTCTAGGTCAAGATTCTCCTACTGGCCAACCTGTTACCCTTGGTGTATCAATTGAAAAGATTGGTAGCTCTAGGGATTTTTCTCTCCCTTCAAATTCCCCCACTGTAATAGGATTTGTTGATCAGGGCAGTGGAATAGAGGAAGACAGATTGATCTCTAATCAATCCCTAGATGATAAGCTTAATGAATTCTCCGTAGTAGTAATCCCAACACCTCCTCCCCTCCCACCCCGCCTAATCAATGGAAATATGAACCTAGAAGGAAGAAAAACACAGAGATACCCACCTTGTCAAAGGATACAGTAGTGGTGGAGGTTACTTAGAAGAAGGACCTTGAGCTTGAGGAAGGAGAGATCAACAAAGAACAGGAGGCTTCCACTGGAGAAGAAGGGGATACATTTATTTTTAATTCAGAATCAGAGTTGAAACATAAGAAGGCTAGTAATCTTGGTAAGAAAAATTCACTGGATGATGTGGATGGGGTAATCCTTAAGAAGAAAAGAGGAAGACCCCCTCTATTGAATGGTAACCCTAAACCTTTCAAACACCCCAAAAATGATATACCCCAATGCTTAAATAGTTTTAGAACTCCCATGGACACTGACAAATAATATTTTCTCATGTCAGTCAATTGTGCATCCTGGAATGTCAAAGGTTTGGAATCCTCTAACAAAAAATATGTAGTCAAGAGATTCCAACAAATGCATAAGGAGATTGACATTCTTATGCTTCAAGAAGTCAAGGTAGTAGGCTTTACCCTGGACATTACATTAAAATGTATTTGGAAGGATGAAATTGCATATTCTTCTAAACACCAGAGGGGTAAAGTAGGGACCTCCATTTTGATCGGTCCTAATTGGAGAAAATCAATCCAAGAATGGGGATTCTCTCCATGTAGCAGAGCAATTTGGGTTTCATTTAAGGTTGAGGAACAAGTCTTTGGAATATGTTCTATTTATTCTCCCGATGACCATCATAGTATAATTGATTTGTGGAAGTGGATCTCAGATTTGGATAACATTCCTTGGATCTTAGCAGGGGATTTCAACATGGTTGACAGAGTTCAAGACAAAGAGGGAAGTCTACGATTTGAATAGAAAGGAAATTAACTTGTATTTTGGAACAGGATGATGTCTAAATTGAATCTCTTTGATCCCTTGGCTGGGAAGAAAAAGGACTCGAAAGGGATGTGGTTTACCTAGTCCAATTTCCAAATAGGAAATAAGAGGATCTACTCAAGGATGGACAGATTCTATATGAATAAACATCTCTTTAGTTTCCCCTACCTACAGGAGATAATTGTGTCAAAGTTACCCCCTACACCCTTTTTGATCACCATCCTATTTTAACATGCATTCACCTAATCTCGGGTCAAGGAGACACACCTTCTAGAAAATCAAGTTTTGCACTGAACTCGTCTCTCCCAAAGGATGAAGATGTCTAGGCCGCCATTAAAATTATTCCATGGTATAATGAGGAATTTTTTCAACAAGAGTATGAGTTAGACAGATGGAGTCAAACCACAGAATCCTGGCAAAATATGCTTAAGATTATAGGGAAGAAGAAGGCCAAGGATGCAAGAGGTAAAGAATACATAATGGTTGAGGGTCTACAGGAGGCCGAGCTTCAGATACAGGACAATCCCTCAAATCCAAGCCTGCTAGACAAGGTATTGTTCTTTAGAAACTCCCTTAGAAATCTACAAGTAGCTAAGACCAGAGGTGCTAAGGTGAGAGCCAGAATTAACTGGCTCAACCTAGGGGACAAGGGTTCTAAATTCATCTTCCACACTTTAAAGAAAAAAGGAAGCTAGAGATAAAATTGCTTGCATCATGGATCAAGGTACAACTATCACATCCCAAGAAGGTATTGTGGATACCTTCTCAAATTTTTATAGAAACCTATTTACCACTAAAGATAATGGATCTATGGATATGGCTAGGCAAAGGATCAAACGAATCATCCCTAAGAAAGTATCTGAGGAGGATGTAGTTATAATAGGGAGGGATCTCTCAGTGAATTAAATTAAAAATTCTATTTTGAGTATGGAAAATGATATGGCACCTAGTACTAATGGTCTTTCTGTTGAGTTCTTTAAAACTAATATAAGTTGGGTGTGCAATAGTCTACCCAAGGCCTTCAATGAGGCCATAGCATATGGCACCCTAGTTTCAACATTAAATGTTGGCCTGATTAAGTTGATCCCCAAAGAGGCTGTTAGATTTCTGATTGAGAATTGGAGACCTATCACCCTGCTTAATGTAGGATACAAGATCCTTGCAAAATCCCTTTCCCTAAGAATTGTCAATGTGCTTCCTAAGGTGGTTAATAATACACAAATATGCTTTGTCAAGGGAAGATACATCTTAGAGAATCTGGTTACCTGCTGGGAAGCTATGGACTAGGTCAAATCACCAGGGCAACAAAGTTCCATGTTGCTCATTGATTATGAGAAGGCTTATGATCGTATTGAATGGAAATTTATCTTGTTAATGGTGGAGAGCCTAGGTTTCCCACCCTTCTTTTGTAAAATGGTCTCTCACTTACTCCATGGAGTTGTGGCGGAAGTAGATGTCAATGGAATAAGGTCATATTTCTTTGAGCTTACTAGGTCCATCAGACAGGGATGCCCTCTTGCCCCCTTCCTCTTTTTTATAGTTATAGACTCTCTCCATTACATTCTTAGGGATGATACCATGTCCCCTAAAGTTAAAGGCATTTCTCTTCCCAATGGTCAAGAGGTATCCAACATTCAATTTTCTGATGACACTGCCATCCTCCTGAACCTTGAAGAAAATAATATGGTTCACCTTATGAACAAATTGGACTTGTTTTTTTTGGACTTAGGCAGTAAGATATCTATCTCCAAATCTATTGTGTTGGGTTGAGATTACAACCCTCTAAGATGGTGGGACAAGTTTGAATTAGAATGGGGAGGCCTTAACCAAATTTGAGATATTTAGGAATTCCATTTGTTGTGGATCCTAATATTAATGAAATCTAGTGTTGGGTCAAAGATAGAATTCTCAAGAAACTAAATAAGTGGGGCAACAACCTCCTCTCCTTCCTAGAAATACTATAAGTATGTCAAAAAATCCTTTCTTCTTACCCCATTTACTTCTCGTTTGCCTAGATTTTTAACCAGAACTAGTTTAGCCTTATTCAGGTGTTTATCAGGGACTTTCTATGGTCTGATGGTAGAGGAAATAGGAAGTTGCATGTTGTCTCATGGGAGTGGTGTACCAGAGAGAAGGTCTGGGGTGGTCTAGGGCTAAAGGACCTCAGAACACAAGGCATAGCACTAGCAGTTAAATGGATTGCTAAAGCCTACGTAGGGGAGCATCCATGAAAAATCTTGATTAGGAACAACCTGACTAGGGCTCACCCTAGCCAATCCAAGTCCTGGATTAATCTATTCTATTCATATGTACTTGGGATAGAGAGTAATGTAACTGTGCAAGGATCTAATGTCTTCAAATCTATCTGGAAGAGCTGGAAATATGTAAGGAGATTCCTAGGTAACACTGGTCCTTCAGAAGGCAATGGAGTGGTATGTGGCTCAAAGTCTCTATGGTGGAATTTGAAAAATAAAAACAAACCTCTGGCCCTACTACAAGGTTGCTCAGCGAGGAAATGGTCAGAGAAAGTTGTCAATAAGTTTTAATATATACATCAGAATGGAAAGATTATCTCATGGGAGAAGATGGAAATAGAATTTGGTTTACTCAAATCTCAAATGAGAACATATGCAATACTTTCCGGCGCCCTTAATAATTTGGGGTTTGTGAATAAATATTGTTCTCTTGATAGGTTCTCCTTTCAGCCTACATGGCCAGATAGTTCCCCCTTACACCTTATCAATTCCAAATAGATTTACCACCTACTTACCACAATATTGATATTCTCCCATGACAATTCCAAGTGGCAACTAGATGATCCTATATCTGAATGGAACAAATACTTTACCTACATCTAGACCAGACCTATTAAACCCAAAATCCTCTATTTTTTATGGTGACTCCTACTGCATAAGCTTCCTTTTAAGAAACCTGGTGGTGACCCTAATCTATGATCTTTTTGTAAATAGTCTGAATCTATCTTCCATGTCTTTTTTGAATGTCTCTTTGCCTCCAAAATCTGGAAGATGTTTGGTCTCACTTATAATATATACTTTAATAGTCTGCATGTCATTTCTGGGCATATTAATAGCAGCAGATTTTGCAATGTTTTTTGGTCTATATTTTCTTCTATTATATTGTGGGTTATTTGGAAGGCTCGTAATAATGATGTATTATCAGGGAAGGACAAGAATCTTACTGAGTCTCTAAGGAGACTCATGTAATTTGATGTTTCCTTGCAGGTCACAATAGTCATCGAAATGAAGGAAAGCCAATTCTTGCAGGTCGTGAGAGATGGAAAGGCCACCATTGAAAAGAAGGATATATCACATGACTATACTACTATGAAACCTAGGACAAATATTGACAACAAGATTTTTGATTTCATAGACCAAGTGAAAAAACCAATCAAGAGCTACCTGCAGAAGGAGGAGCAACAAAGACTGATACAACTGCTTGTAGAGCCCATGAGATCATTGGATACAATGTTGTATCCCCTGACTCTAATGAGTCAGATGTGGAACATGATGTCTCTTCTGAATAATTTAGTTGTCTAGATATATAGATATTTTGTATAGACTTAGAAACTCTTCTCGGTGGTAGTAATTGTAATGTTTGAGCATCTTTTTGATCTGGGTGTGGATTTCAATCCAGCCCATGATGTAATGTTTCGTAAACTCTGATGTACCTATTTTATAACCTCTGATATGCAATAGAAAAAAAATCATTTCACTTGAAGATTTAATGTGCTTATAAATTCAATGTCATCATAGAAAAAAGTATCATCATTGAAGATGTCCTTATCGACCCTAGTGATGAACCTTGCCTTTGGGCTAAGAGGAAGAACATTTCCAATGATGGTGCAGTGAAATAAAAAGATATCCAATTCCCTTCTAGCATATCAAAAAAATACACAAGGTATCACCATTTCTTAACAAAATAACCCCTTTAATCAAAACAACAACCCAAGAAAAGAATTCACCCCCCTTAGAGAGGTCGTTGAAACTACTTTGCAAAATCTTGTTCAGGATAAGATGGTCATATTACCCAAAGTTAGTAACAAACAAGCAATAGTAAAACCACCTCATTATAAAGAGAATTGGTTTTGTGACTATCATGGGATTAAAGGGCATAAAAATTTAGAAATTGTTAAATCAAAATATCTTATACAATACCTCATAGATAAGGGTGATGTTACTATTGACTCAAATCCTTCCACATCAAATAACATTCTCAATACATTTAAGTATTCACTCCATGGATATGGAAAAGAAGATGTCGTCAAGAAGGGGAGAAATGTTAACAATGCCAAACATTATTTTATTCCATACGCCTACACCATAGCTCACGTAGAAGGGTTCCATTCTATTACATTATTTTGTATACATCTGCAACAAATAGGGATAAAGTAGCATGTAACGAATCCCTTCCTAATCCAAATCTATAAAATAGACACATGAGAATATTAGGTAAAAGGCGAGTTTAAAAATTACAGAGGAATATAAATAGCCCACAGGGCAATGTTTCTAACGAGAGTAAGCATATCTCTGTTTGAATATTAAGGTTTGTTGTTCCATTAGAAAATAATTTTTAGTTGGTGAGATTATAAATTCTCACTACGCCAAATTAGTTCTCAAGATTGTCTTAAAATATTAAAACAAATAAAATTGGATACCATTGAATTGGTATAATATTATGAGGGAAAATATTGTTCATGTGTCAATGTTTTATAGTATTTTGACTTTCATTATTGTAAATAGATACAAATATAAGATACTATTATAAATTCCAACATTTTTTTTGTAATTTATTTGGACTAGAAAAGATGGCTAATTTCTTTCACTTTTCTAGGTTGTTATGTATAGAATTGCATACATCTTTAGTAGAATGTTCTTGTATTATTCCCCTCATTTATTCCAAAATTTATAGCTAGTATTGGTTAATTAAGTTTTGCAACTTTTATAATTTTTAATATTCACCATCACAATAACTGTTTATCACAAGTTTTATATTTTTTAGTAATTTATTTTGACTGAAAAGATAGTTAATTTCTTTAACTTTTCTAGGTTGTTATGTATATAATTGCATACAATTTTAGTAAAGTATTTTTATATGTTTTCTCTCATTTCTCCCAACATTTTATAGTTAGTATTGATTAATTAAGTTTTGCAGCTTTTATAAATTTTAATACTTACCATGACAATTATTATTTATCACAAGTTCTTGTAAAAGTAATAATAATAAATAAACATAATTGTTCTTTAGAAAACAATATGATTCCTTACATGCTACTCTTCTCAAACATGAGATTATTGAGTATAGCTCCAAATTTAGTTATCTTTGAGAGAAAATGATTTAATGTCAATGCAATTACAGAAAATGGAATGTTGCTAAGTATATAATAAGTTATCCTTAGATGTCCTTCCACAGTAAAAGTGTTATTTCAATTGCAGGTTTTAACTCTTAATAATTAATTGTTAATTTTATTTAATAAAGGAGCATATCTTCTTTTAAATATAAATCAACGCCCTAATTGGTGTGTAAGGTTTGTTTATAAGAGGAAGATATAAATTCATTAACCATACTAAAGAAAAGAAATTATTAGAGACTTTGACTTAAAAATAAATAATAATAAATATATTTATGTGACACAATAATTTACACTTATCTTAAAATGTTAAGTTGTACCTTTTTTTCTATTGAGTATAATTTAATAACAACATATCGTGAGTTCTATCACCGAAACAAAACCACTAGGCTCCAGACAAGGAGATCAGTTTAGGAGAATATTACATCAGTGTATAAACATATGACACTAAGTACATCTACGCATAATCACATATGATCTCAAAAAAGACCGCCAAATACAAAATAAACTATATCCATGATGTCCATCCAAGAGAACCTTCAGTCCAATTTGTTAGTAATAACTGAGAGGGGGGGGTGAATCAGTGGCCTCAAAAATTTATCCAATTTAAACTTTAATCCACTAATCAGTATTTCTCAAATTATTAAGTCCCAACAAGATGCATGCCTTTGAAATACTTGAAACAAATAACTGTCTGTTGGTTTACCTTGTCTGTCTTTATTCTCCTTGATAACTGATAAGCAGTAAACTGTATTTACTGATACTCAGTAAATATGCAAAGTATACCAGTCAATCCATAAATGCATATGTAGAATGTAAAACAATAAAGTAATAAACCATACACATATAACACAAGGATTTTAATGTGGAAACCCTGTTAAGGGAAAAACCACTGGGACCGGTACCCCAAATTTTCACTCTTCTGAAGTGAGCCCTGTTAGGAGCCAACCCTGTTAAAGGTTACAAACACACGGTTAA
>MU225772.1:1994093-2062229 GCA_018584345.1 Thuja plicata | reverse complement strand
CTGTTTCTAATGCAACTGAATTGCAGATTTTCAGATCTATTTACTTACAATATCTTTCTGATCAATGTATCAATACAATTCCTTTGTACTTAACTCTTTCTGCTCTGTGATGCTGTGCTTTTCTATTTGTCGGTGTCTGCAGAATTCTTAAGCTCTCCCTCAGCTTGATTGATTAGGACTGCATGAAGTTAATCCTTCATCAGTTTCTCTTCAGCATCTTCTATCAATTCACTCCCCCGTGTATCTGATTGCTTGCTCACTCTTTTGAAGTGAATTATGCTTGTCTCTTATATAGACATGATGTTCCTTAATTCTAGGTTCTTGATTCTTGGCATGAAAAACAATCCAGCCAGATTGATTTATGGCTTTAAATCCTGATTTATCTCGTAGTTATCTTCTTGACAACTGTACAAATCACTTACTTAACTATGGTTGAATAAAACAAATAAAACAACCAGTTAAGTCTATCCTTTAGCTCTGCCAGCTAGATATTTTATCATTTTCTGAACTCTCTATTCTGTCGGTCAATTCTGCATTTCATCGCCAATGACAACTGCCAGTTCTGTCAGTTTCGCTTCAGTTAGCTTTGGGATCTCTGTCCATCGGGCATCATTGGATCTTGCTCATTGGGCAACACCGTGTTTAGCTCGTCGGGCATCCTTTGATTCTTCTTCATCGGGAAACATTGTCTTCTGCTCGTCAGGCATCACTGTGACTTTTATCTCTGTCTTTACCGATGGTATGCACTTTACCAGTGTAGTCTGTCACTTAGTGAATACTTGACTTTTATGCATTGCTCAAAGCATAACCTTTATTCCATTGATTCTCTGAAGTCTTTGGCATTATGTATATGACCATTCATATGATATCAAGTTGACATCAATGACAATACAAACCATTAACTGATTTAATGTCTTGCATCATCTTCAACTTAATATAGTCAACCATTTAATCAGTTACATGTCATCACAATTAAGGACTTTGTCATCTTCAACAACAACTCTTGTTAGAGGAGGGATGACCATTGGGGGAGAATTTCCACTGGATCTACTTGAACTTATATACCTCTCTCTAGTGTAGCCTTCTCTAGAAATTGATGGAGTTGATTCTTTAAGTTCTGCAATGCCTCTTCAAAAGGTTGTACTTCTAGTTTTTCTTTGGTTGTGCTGAACCCATATGTTATCTCCTTCCTAAGCAGTACTCTAATAGCCCCATCGTTAAGTAGATCCAAAAACTTCTTCTCCATCTTCATGATGACAGTGGCCTATGATGAGACATTGTTGTATACGATCCTCCGAAGAGACTTATTAAGGAACCCGAGTCTACTTTTAAAAATATCCTCATTTCTTAATTCCCAAATGACCCATAAAATGACAGCAGATAGTGTAGACCAAAAAATATTGTAGTATTTCTTAAGTCCCAAAAAAGAGCCAGCTAGGATATGTAACAAAATGAAGTTATTATGCAAGTGGAAATCGAACATAGCCCAAACCTCATTGGCAAAGAGGTGGTAAAAATATATATGATGAATTTTTTCAAGACCTCTACAGACCAAGAAAATTTTGATGTCCCCATTAGGCTTCTTAATAGGTAATTTATGTAGTAAGAGGCACCAAATGAAACAAATAATCTTTGGTTCTAAAGGTCTATGTCATAAGGGAAGAAGATGCTTAGTCTAGTCAAAGGATTCCATGTTGAGATTCCAGCAGGAGTTGAGATGCCCAAAGATTTCATGGTTGTCTGAAAGTAGCTTGTATATGGTTTTGGATTTAGAGTAGGGGAAGAGAGTACCACCGGACCATCTAAGGGGGGGTGATATGCTATCATTATTTTCATAAGAACTTGGGAGGTTCAATTTATTGCAGGCTTCTCTCAAGACAATATAGGTATGCCATTGAGTTTGGTCAAGGTCATATTTATGCTACAAATCTTGCCAACTGATGAGATTCCCGTGAATAATAAAATTAGAAAAATATTGCATGCTCTTATTTGCCCATTTTATGGCAGATCATCCTCACAAGAGAGCCGGATGTTTGTTATCATGCCATAAGTTCCACCAGATAGATCTCTCCCTACACACTTTTTTATTCTCATCAATGATCTCATTATTTGATATTTGTCTCCTAACATGTTCCCAACATTTCCATATGTCTTTAAAGACATTGGATCCTGCCACTTTGATAATAAAATTACTAGATAGAAGGTCATTAATATGCAAGCCTTTCCAAAAGGAGGCTTGAGTTGGACTATCCCTGGATATATTGTTTTTGATTAAGATTTTCCAGGGTTCATCTCCTAAAGAGGATTTCTCAATCCATTTAACAGCTAGTGATAAAACTTGTGTCCTTAGATCCTTTAAACTGAGGCCCCCTGATTCTTTACTCATTATGCACCATTTCCAGATAACCACATGCTTCCTCTTGTTCCCTCTCCCATCTGACCATGAAAAGTCTCTTACTTTCTTCTAAATATAGTTAAACTAAGATTGGTTGAACAGTCAGATAGAGGAGTAATATATAGTGTAGGAGGATAATACTTTTTGGCATACTTGAGGTCTTCTTGCCATTGACAAGTAGTTAGAGTTCCATCTATTCATATTTTTTCCAACTTTATCTTTGATCCATATCCACTTTTCTTGTAGATTTGGATTAACCAAAAAAGAGATCCCAAGAAATTTTGCCTAGTGGTTTGGGCCTCCACGGTTCATATAAAACTTGTTACACTAGTGAGGAGGGTTATCTAGTCATCCTAAAATGATAGACTTGGGAAGAGATACTTTTCTACCAAATGTAACACATAAGAGATCCAGTTTTCTCATGAGATTACACAGGTTAGCTTCTTTTAGCACAAATAGGATAGTAGTCTCATCTACAAATTGGATGTTTGAGAGCTCATCCTTATTAGGAAGATACACCCCTTGAACCTTGGGGGAGATGGAATTATCTCTGAGGATGTAGAAGAAGGCATCAACAACTATAAAAAATAAGGATTGGGCTAAGGGACACCTTTGTCTGATTGATCTAGTGAGCTCAAAAGGATTATACCTCACACCATTCACTTCAACCAGGCTCTAGCTCCATTATGGAGAGTTTGTGTCATTCTGAAAAACAAATTCAGGATATCTAAACTCTCAAGCATCATCCTAATAAAGTTCCTTTCAACTTTGGCATAAGCCTTCTCTTAGTCTAACAACAACATGCCAATCTTTCGATCTGAACATCTGGCCCAATCCATCACCTCCCAAAAATTTACTAGGTTCTCCAAAATATATCTTCCTTTAAAAAATAGAGTTTGGGTTGGGTTGATGATATTAGGAAGAATGCTTTCAGGTCTGAGGGCCAGCAATTTGGCTAGAATATTATAAGAAACATTTAATAGGGTAATAGGTCTCCAAAAAAATGCTTATGTCCAGTCCCCTTCCTTGGGAATAAGTTTGATTATCCCAACATTAATATCAAATGCAAGTGAGGCTTTGTCTATAGCCTCATTATAAACTTGCAACAACTCACTACTAATCTAGTCCAGATTGGATTTGTAAAATTCTATAGGTTTTCCACCCGAGCCTGGTGCCTTTTCATTGCTTAGAGAGAGGATAAAATTATTAATTTCTTCAAGAGAAATTGGTTTGTCTAAGCATGTTGCTTCCTCCAGAGATACCTTTTTGGGGATAATATTTTATTTTTATTTTTTTAAAGCTCTAGCCACCTCCATATTACCACCATCTTTTTAGAGGAGAATAACTTACTATTAAAGACTGCAAAATCTTGGAGGGTGTCCTCCTAATTCTTCAGCTCCTTACCATCATCCTAGATAGAGTTAATTTTATCTTTAGCTTATTTGGACTTTAGAAGCTGAAAGAAGTACCTGGACCCCTTGTCACCATGGGTGATCCAATTAATCATTTCTCTTGTTTTAGCCCTTTGCACTTTAACATTATGAATCCTTCTAAGGGTATCCTTGGATTGGGTAGCAACACTTATTGTTTCCTCACTATTAGGGTTACATTGTAGAGTTTATTTAGCCAAGCAAAGATTCTCATGAAGATCAGTCTCAATCCTTCTACTATCCTTAGCCTTCTTTCTCCCCATAACTTGGAAGAGACTCCTCCAAGTGTTGATGTTTTGATTCCATCGTTTAATTGCACTGTTATGCTTAACAATCCCCTCATTGAAGAGTCTTATAACATTTATGGATTTCAAGACATCCTCATCTTTAAACAAACCCTTTTTAAGTGAAAATCCATCTTTTTTCTTTTGTAATTAGAGGAGGTCATCAATTGAAATATGTTTTTGCAGACAGGGTGGTGGTCAGAAAGGGTATATGGGATAACTTTGACACACACCCCATTCTCATCCTTTTTGAAACTAAACAAATGTTTTGTTGACATAGATCCTGTCCATCCTAAAATAAATCCTTTTGTCACCTTGCTGGATATTGGACCATGTATGCTAGATGCATTTGTAGCATGCCTTATTTCCATCCAAGGGATCAAAAACTTTGAGTTTATTAATCACCTTGTGCCAAAAAAAATCTCATTACCTTTCCATTCAAATATGCATGCCCCATATTTGTCTTGTGGTGATTCAATCATATTGAAGTCACCACCTAAGATCCATGTGATGTCATCTAATGAGCACATCTATTTCCAAAGGTTGAATCAATCACAGTGGTCATTTGTAGCATAGACATTGCAAATGCCAACTTCCTTTCCAATCACATTAAAGATGATCCAGGAGAGTCTTTGACAAGGGGAGCAACCCCATATAGAAAAAAACTTACTCCATTTGGGGCCTACAAGAATTGTGGCTCCACCCTTTCCTTTATGATGGGATGAAAATAAGTATTTGGCATCCTTCCAAATACATGTAAGGCTAGTTTCCAAATTGAACCCAATAGCTTTAACCTCTTATAGCATGAATATTTCAATGTCACTTTTCATTCTCACAATCATATTGCACTTGAGGTGACACCTTATGCTCTCCCTCATGAGTCACGCGGGCAATAGGGGTAGGAGTTGCAAGAATAAGAGTAAATGGAAGGTGAGGCTTAGGGAGGGGAGGAGGATCCAGAATAACCACAAGAGAGTAGTTAGACAATTTATCCTCTTCACCATAAGCATTTTTAAGGGCATCCAAGCCATTAATAGAAGCTACAACCTCATCAACACTTTACTGCAACTCAACCCTGCCCCCACTCCTTCCCAAAGGCATAGTTCTTAAAGGAGAAATCTCACCCATATTGTCTCCATCATGCATGAGGGAGGGGGAAAGGCACCCTCAGGGGGATTCTAATCATTAGGGGGATCTTGAGGGAGAGAAGATAATTCTGTGTTTAGGGTATCATGAAATAAAAATTTCCTTAGAATTCTAGATCTTATTGATCTTTTCAAGAGCCAATTGCTGAGCATTTTTGGTTCTATGTTTGGGATGAGGAGCCTGGGGCTTAAAGACAAAATTCAAAGAAGAGATATCTAGGAAATATTGCACGTCAGGAAGGTGAACATCCTTTTGGGAGACAGGGGTCTCCACCTTCTTAGAGAAAGAAACTTTAAGTTGATCCAGTTTATCATTAATGGCTTGAGGAATCGGAGGAAGGGAGGACTTGGATGGTGGGAAAAGGTCTCCAAAATATTTGCTGGCAGAAGGAATAGATTTAGAATGGTGCTTGTTATTATGATCATGATAGTTCAATCCGGAAAGTTTGGGGTTAGGATGAGGTTTCTTCTTGAGAAAAGGGCATGATTTTCTTAGATGACCCTCTTTCCTGCATAAAAAACACATATTAATGCCGCCTAAGAACATGATAGGGAAAGTAGCAAGTTGGTCACCAAGGTCGAAGAAAATCTCCTTTGGTATATGTATACACCCTAAATTGGTCAACAAAAGTCAAAGTGGTCAAATCAAGTCAACATCATGGATGAATTAATAAAGTCATTAATTAATTAAATTCAAGCCAAGAGGGACTACTTGAACTATGTAATTAATTTAATCAATTATTTATATAGTTAAATTAAATAAATCAAATCTAACCCATCTAATTCTCCTACATGGTTAATTTAATTAATTATTTGAATTAAATAGTTCCTAAATTCTTTCAACAACCACTAGGGAGAAAAATCAATTAGCTAATGAGAACAGATGATTGGGAGCACATGGATCACTCCAAGGCTTTACTATCTAAGCCATTCATTTAGTCTTTGTTATCCTAACCCTTCATATTGTCATCTTGTCCCCCTATTTGAAACACAACTCAACCTCTCTCATCTAATCATGGTTAAATCGTTCTACCCCCTACCCTTGGTAAAATCCTATAAATAATGTGCATTTCTTAAATCAAATCACCACTTTATCATCAATTCACATCTACTCACACCACTTTACATCCATTATCACGTGCATCACCACTATAGTCAAAACTTGCATTCATGTTTAGAGTAATTTGAATTCAATTTGTAATAGCATAATTAACATTCAATTAGGCATAATTGAGTATCATTTCATCATTTAGCACTCTCATTCTAAGGATTTTCACTTTAGGATTGCTCATTTGCAGCTGAGAGAATTCATTTAGTCTTCTTAGATAGGGAACCATGAGATGATTTCAAGTTTGATTTTTTAACTAGTATAGATCTTTAGCACTAACTTGAATTCTATGATATAATGTTTCATGTAGGTATTTTACATACAAAAAATGGTGCCCACCGTGGCGTTGATGCCTCAAACTAATAGATTTTGAAGTTTTTTTAATCATTTTAAGTGAATTTATTTTGCAGATTTGACATTTGCAGGTAGAGGAGCGTGTATACACAGAAGTCCAGCACGTAATAAGAAAAGTTCATTGTGTAACAAGTAAAGTTCAATGTGTATCAAGCAAAGTTCAGTGTGTAAGAGATAAAGTTTAGCACGTGAAACTTTTCTTGTCTCCTGTCTAAATTTCTTTCAATGCATAAGAATGAACTTTCTAACGCTTGTCTAACTTTCTTTTAGCGTGTAAAAAATGTAATATTTATTTTAGCACTTAGAAGATAAATAGTAGCGTATGTAATCTAAATTTTAGCACGTACTAGATAAATAATAGCGCCTGCCAAGTTTTAAATAATGCCTGCAACTTTTATTTTAAAAAGCATAAAATATAGAGAGATAATTCATTTTAAATATTTGTAGATGTCAAAACATACAAAGGTAAGGAAGCTTATGGTTCTGAATTGTGATTACAAGTAAAAAGAGGTAAAACATGATTTACAAATACGTAAAAGTAATTCATAATGCCAATACTATTGAAAAATTAGATGAGGATGTTAAAGGATATAATCATTACATTGAAATGCTTAATTTGTATCAATCTTTCTATAATATTCCTAGGATCAACTATAATGCTTCTCCTTTCTAGATCTTGTCACAAATTTGGTTTTGAAATTCCTTCACGTTTGTGGAAATACTTGTGTTTTTCTTCACTTTGGATTGTCTTGTGTTGGATTAACAATTGTGAAGGGGATGATTAGGAGCGGGAATGATCATTGAGGTACATATTGAAAAAAAAAACATTCTAAAAAAGTGCATAATCTTCGAACAAAGTGAGCCCTAAAGCCTTATTATTTCAAGTCATTTTCTTAACTTATGGCATTTCAAAGTTTAAATCTAGCCTAAATAGAAACCTACTATTGTTTGTCAAATAAGGTATTAGGCCTATGTTCTCATCTTTTAAGATGATCAAAATTCCAAACATGTCAAATTTGACAATAGAAAGAAAGATTAAGAAATGAAAAAAACACTAAAATAAAGCCTCTTTTGTTTATGAATGAAAAGAATTAGGCCTATGCTCTCAACTTTTTAAGTTGATCAAAATGTCAAACATGCTCTAATTCCATAGGTTAAAAGGCTTGGAAAGAACAAAATTGCCAATTGTGTTTGGAAGTGAAAAGTAATAGGGATTTGCTCTCATCCTTCTTAGGGTGATAAAAATCATATACCTACTTGTCATTTCATTTCATTGTTTTCATGAACATACTAGTTAAATTTGAAACTTAGAGGGCTCGCCTCCCAAGACTTTCCTTAACATATCCAGTGAGAGGGACAACCCAAAGTGGAAACAGAGCTAAAGCCAACTTCTTCCAATTCACAGTAAATAAATACCTTCTTGAAGTTAATGCTTTGAAGGGAAAAAGTATCTTATGCTCGGTCTCCTCTGGCGGTCTATAGGACCTAAATATAATTTACACTACCATGAGGCCTTGTAATGTATTCATAAGATATTTTTGAACGAAATCCTTGATTAAAACCTATTTAAATTAGAAAGCCTACCTTTTAAAGCCATTTTGAACCAAATTGATCGTAGGTAGATTGATTGCATTGTTTTCTTGTGGAGACCTTGTTAAAAACATTCGAGAATATACACTTTTTTGTGTATCTTTTTAAAGGTTATAAAATATGTGTGTTTGTGATTGCTATGCTTGATGATACACGATCTAAAAGAAAATCACATCCATTACAAGATACAAAGTTCATAAACATCATCATTCTTCTCAAAAGGATACTATTTCAACAAAGATTTAAAACTCCTTTTCATGTCAGTTTGGACAAGATCCCATCATATTAAATTGTCTTTACAAGAAGACAGAACCGTTCTTAGAGAAGAAATGCCTTATTTAGATGAGACTCCTCATTCTCCTTATCAACCCTTTCAAGAAAATAATCAAGAGGAAGGTTATAAGAGGTCCTAATGAATACTAATTCATGGTATGAGGCTAACAACACCAGGCAAATTAATAATGACCATAATGAATAATTAACCGGGGAAAAGGTTAATGAAGCTATCCAAAACCCTATGTTTGTAAAGATGGTGGAAAATATTTTAGATATAGAAAAAGATAAATATTTCCTCACCTTAGCTCAATTAGGGGTTAAACTCCCTCATGATTTTGACATATCTAAATTAACATTAGATGAGGAAGAAGACGCTCCTTTAAAATCTATGAACCAACAAATCAAGTCTTTACAAGCGTAAATGGATAAAATAAAGAAAGTGGCTGCTTTGAATTTTTTTTCAATAGAAGCCATTTTCCCTTTACCATTTGACAAGAACCTATTTATGAAGCCTTTCCCTCCAAACATGGTATTCCCTAAATATGACAAATATATGGGTGCGACAGACCTACAAGACCACGTAAGAGAATTTGGCACATTGAGTATGTAATTCCTCCATGAACCCACCTATTTGATGAGGTTGTTTCCTCGAAGCCTTGATGGGACAATATTGGAATGGTTTTCAAAGTTACCTCTGGGTATAAAGACTTTTGAGGAATTGATATCCAAAATTTTCAATCAATATTCCTACTACATTAAATGGGAAATCACCATGTTAGACCTATGTAATACCAAGTAAAGAAGTGGAGAAGCATTTTTAAGTTTTCTACAAAGATGGAGAAGATTCTTTGCTAAATATACACGAAGTTTACCTGAGAAAGAAAAGATGGATATATTTATAAATAACTTAAACATAATAATGAACTTCAAGTTACAATTTCAATGTACACCAAGCTTTGAAAAATTGATATAAAATGGCATCGAAATAGAATATGCTTTAGTATGAAATGGGGAACTAAAGCTCTACAAGGATAAAAAAAACCTTTTTCAAATTATAACAATACCAATTTTAATAGCAATTATTCAAACAACAACAATAATGATAAACCAAAGTTCTGGTTGAAGAATAACAACAAAAATTTAGTCAATGATGAAGTAGTGGAAGCCCACAATCTAAAACCAAAACCTCTCAACATTCAAGTTGTTTCACTTGTCAAACTAATAATGTCAACCAATCTCCTAAAAATTCTTTTAAAAACAACAACTCTTCCAACAACAACCAAGGAAATAACAAACCTAAACCCAAATTTTTGTCTCAACTTATTCTAGGACCAAGAAGAAAGTTTACCCCATTGAGAGAAACACTTGAAATGATCCTAAGAACACTCATTGTGAATAAACTCAAAACTTTACCAGAGGAAAGACCATATGAACCTCAAGTGAAGCCATCATGGTGGAGTGATTCTAATCACTGTGAGTATCACCATAATAAAGGGCATAAAATGAACAAATGTATGAGGTTGAAACATGTGGTACAAGACCTCATTCATGATGGTATTATTGAAGTGGACGGACCAAAGAATAATGAAGACCACACAACATTCAAGAATCTTCTTGAATCGTGACAAAGGTGAATCTTCAAATTGTAATAAAAACCACAAGAGAGGAGACAAGAAAGTAAATTTTTCCCATACTTATGAAAATACAATCAATTCTATATCTGGTTATGAGAACACTATCAATGTCTTAGTGGTAAAATGAAAACAAAACAAAGAGTTCACCAATGTCATTACTAGGGGGCAAGCGTCAAAAGTTACCTTACCAAGAACTTACAACATCATAACAAGACCTAATCTTCCATCTTTTATACCAAAACAATATAATTTAATGGATCAACTTCAGAAAAATCCCCCACATATATCAATCTTGGAGTTGTTAAATTTTTCACCTACACATAAAGAAATCCTAGAAAAAGCTTTGGTAGATACAACGGTTCCTAATAATCTAGATGAGGACCAATTTAAAACATGGTCAGGCATCTTATTGTGCCACATTGCCTATCTTTTTTTGAGAAAGATGACATGTCCCTTAATCATTCATAAAATATGTGCTTGTTGTTGGAATAATGGAATGGTTTGTACTGAGAGGGGAGGGGTGAATCAGTACCCTTAAAACTTTTATCACTTTAACCTTTAGTAATCTTTCCTTGCATTACCGACCATATTGATTTTCTACCTTATGCATGTAATATCAAAGCATAAACTTAATTGCATGTAAACATTCATAGAAACATTCATTAAAAGTAGTTACACATGACACAAGAATTGGTAACGCAAAAAACCCTTGTTATAAGGTAAAAATTGCGGTGGGGATGAAACCCACAAAGCTTCACTATCTGCAGAATGGAAGGTTTTGGTTAAGGCTACAAGTGTGATCACTTATGATGATCTTACCCTATTATGAGTAACATTTTAGATTGGTTAGGTCTACTCAGTTAAGATATTTTAACAACACTGTTAAGTGTGCAATCTATTAAGAGATTTACAATAAGACTGTTAAGTCCACCTTCTTAAAGGATTTCTTTTATTTTCTATAATTGTTAGAGAGTAGTCAAAAATACTTATGACCTGATGGTATGCAATCTTGAATTGCTAATTATAGATCCTTTAAGTTCACAAGATGTATGTATCACCTATAGTGATGGATAATACCTATGCTCTTCTCGGTAACCTTGAATCTAGTTCTTCATAACTGAATTCTTTCTTTTATGTCCTTCTACATGAAACTCTCTGTATGATCCATATATGTCAGTTGCGGCTACAATCATCATGTTTTGAATGATTATACATCTATATATACAAAGGTTTTGACCTAATTAGGTTTCACGCTTTACAATAAAAACTCTATTATCAAAGGTTTACAACTTGACTTTGATCCCCTAGTTTGCATGTTTACAATCAGTTAAACTGATTAAAACAATTACATATGCTTTACTTGATCCTCAAAAAATGGTTTTACAGCTAAGCATAAAGCTATTTATAAAATTGAAGTACTTTATATGGTGTGTATCTCAGATCCACTTTTCTCAGGAATAAAACTGTCTCTCGGTAGACTGGTGCTCGGTGATGTCTTTGTAGACATTGCTCTTGGTTTTCTCTGTAGACTATGCTCTCGGTTTACTCTGTAAACTATTTGTCGATGATAGTGCTTTCAGTGTTCACTAATTTTGGTGATCACTGTGCTAAGATATTTTCGGTGACCATTGCACTTATCTGTTTCAATGACCATTGCACTTGTCTATTTCGGTGACCTTGTTTGTTGTCACTCGGTGATCATGTAACCGACAGTCCAAAAATTGTTTCCTTGTATACTAATTAAAAATTATAATCATAAATCTCCTCCTTTGGCATTAGTATCAAAAATTGATATGTGCAATTAACTGATGTGTTCAGTATACACACACCAAGTGTTTATCTTGTCAATGACTTCCCCTATGTGCATGCCTCAGTACAGTGTATGTACATGTTTTCCTTTGTAAGGTATATACATTGTCCCCTTTTTGCATTTTCCCCTTTGTGTACATTCATTTTCCCCCTTGTGTGCATTCATTTTCCCCCTTGTGTACATTCATTTTCCCCCTTTTTTGAAAATAGTGACAAAGGTGTAGTACTTACAGCTAGTCAAATATGCGAGTATGGGATTTTTGAATGTCTTCCATCTTCTTCTCCCATTTCTCCTTGAGGTGTTCCAGGGTCATGAGCTCCAAAGTGATTATGGTGAGAATTTCATATATACTCTCAGTGACTGACATTTCTGGGGTGGCAGTCAATGTTTTTGCCAAATTCATGTGTTGTTGCAGCAATGTGAGATTCGGTAGTAATAGAGCTTGGAGCTCGGTTACTTCATCTCTGATTTTGGTTTTAGTCTTTTGTAACTCTAGTCTCAACCGTTTTGATTCTAAAATCTTCTCATAATGCAATTGGAATGCATTTTCCTCGGTTGTCAGACTTTGTGCACTAGCCTTAAGATCTTCATCTATCTTTTCTATCTTTTCACTATGCTCTTTAGTGAAGTGCTCTAGTGTGCATAAATTTTGAACTAAGGTAACCACTTCTGAAATAAGAAGTTCCAATAAATTTACCAATTCAAAATTTTTTACCTTGTTCTCTGCCACTTCTTGGCTGATTTTCTAAGTGGGCTTATATTGGTACTTCTCCTCTGCTCATTCTTCTATGACCTTCTCAGCATCCAAATTTTGATTGGTGATTTCCTCGGTCAGAGCTGAGAGTTGATCAAGTATTGATGCATTTTGATCAATTTATATGTCAAGTACTATTTGCGTTAGTATTTCCTTTGTTGTTTCTGGTACCTGTGTGTTTTTTTTCTCCTTTTTTATCTTGTCATGCATTGTCTTCCTCTTGTAGAGTTCTCCATACTTGGTTAGGGACTAAGGATCTAGTGTCCTCAGATCACAGTCAGGTATATCTATAATTTCATCAAGTGTGACCGGAGCTTTACTCTTCTTCTTCTTCTTCTTTGAAATTGTGTTGGAAGCAGGGGTATGTAGAACTATAGCAAGTTCTTTCTCTATTTTTTTTATTAGGGAGATTGTGTGGGAGGTGTGTTTCCTTTTGTATGCTACTCGATATTGACATGTTGGTTGGTAGTAGACGTCTCTACATCAACCATTTCTATATCTGTAGCTTTGTTTGCCTCTTTGGTTTCCTTGGCATCACTCAGTTTCTCCTCTCCACTTGCATGTTTCTTCTCCTCATTTGTATCATTTTCCTTCCCTTGTTCATCACCTTTATCCTCTGGTATGTTTGCATTAGGCTAAGGTGACTTTTCCTTCTCTTTAGTAATTATATTGATAGCTTGTATCAATAGAGGTATGTGACCTGGTACATTTACATGTGCAGCATTTGTGGTATCATTTTCCTTTGCTTGCTTAGTGGTATCATTTATATTTTCACCCTTCTTAGGATCATCATCAGAATCAATATTAGTTATATCTTTTATGGTGATCTTTGTTGCATCCCCTAATGATTGTAATATTTGAGGTATATCATCCATGGCCTTACTCACCTCTATTTTTAGATCAACAAGATTGATGTCCTCGGTGTCATTGATGAAGATATGTTCTGGGCTCGGTGTGGCCTCCTTCTCTTCATAGTGAGGTGTCTCGGTAAGAGCCAGTACTTGATTGGGGGCATCGAAGATTTCATTCCAAATATCATTGCTTTATTTGTCAAGGTCTTCTAACATATCCTCTAGTACTTTGTATGCTCTCATCTTTTCTGAGAATTTCTTTTCATGCTCCTTCATTGTTTCATCAATTTCTTTAATTGTTGACTCGAGTGGCATGAGTGTAACTAGGGGTCTTTCCCTTATCTATTTTTTTGTGTGCAAGACATATGTCCATCTTGCTGAGATTTTTTCATTAATCTCTTGTGGCATTTCCTTGTTGAATTGTATTGGTACATACTTGTATGTAATTATTGCCTTAATTATGGCTTCTTCTATCTTATTTTGATCTTCGGGAGACAAGGTTAGCCATTGTCTAATATTTTAGTGTGATATGCTCCCGGTGTTGATGATTTACTCTGCAACTTCATCAATTGTCTTAGGAACTTTGAGCTTTTCAATTTGGAATCCTTGTTCTTTCTCACCCTGTTTAGTGTCATCCTTGTCCTCTTTTCCTCTAATGTATTTTCTTCTTTGCCTCGGTGTTGATTTCCTGGTTTGAGGCTTTCTTTTCTGATAAGTTCTCACAACACCTTTCTTTATTGGTGGTGAGTCTGCCTCTTTTGTAGTCTTACTCCTTATTCTTGATGCAACTATCACATTTGTAACCTTTGCTTTCTTGGTAGGTGGTGCATCTGCTTTAGTAGACTCAGAGTCAGTTATCTCTTTATCTTCACTAACGGGTGACCGTCCCTCTGTGACATCTTGTTCTGATTCTTCATTGTTTACCGACAATTTCTTTTCAAGTGTTTTCACAATTTTTGTCTTCTTTCGATCTATCTTCTTCACTACTAAGCTTTTATTTATTCTAGACTTGGCTTCTTCACATATTCCAAATATACTCAATGATTTGTCTATTGGTTTATTTAGTAAGGCTTCAATAGCCTTTGTAGCCTGATCAATGTTGATCTCATAGTCTAGTGGTTGTAACCATGATGTTCTCGGTAGTGCAGGTTTGATGAGAGTGGTGTCAGTGTCCACCATAAAACATATCTCATACTTATATTTCTCTACTAGTTGAGTAGGAATTCTCATAATTTTATCCATCCTAGTCTTAAATGTGGAAAAGTAGTCATCCATTAATGGTGTGAAGTTATCTCCTAATGACTTAATGAAGTCACTTATCTGTGTAGTAATGGGTCGGTTTGTGTCCCAAGTGACATTATCGATAGAAGGAAAAAATTTATGAAAATAGAAGAATATGCACATAATGAGGGAACCGAACTTACATGTATTAGATCTGGTAGATCTAATTTTCTCATATTTTCTTCCAGTTGCTTTAGTAGCAGCTCAGATATGTCCAGTTGTAGTCCCTTCTTCACAATTTAATATGCAGTATCAACTGCTCCACATGCTATGTTGTTCATTCTTCTAGCTTGGAATATTTTATATCCCAACACATATGCACCAAATTTCATCTCGGGGTCGGTGATTGAATTAACCTTCAAACCTCTGTCATCCCACACGGCTTTAGTGAGTTTCTCAATTTCTTCTCATTTTAGGTGCTTTAGGGCCTTAGCCTTCTTGGTTATGGGGTAACCTGTCACTGAATGGATCACATCCCTTGTGATCAGTTTTGGTTCACCCAACCATATTTTCCTATCATGTACTCATCTGAGTACTATGCAAATCCACTTGGTTTTTAAATATGTCGAGAATAGTAGGGCATTGGTTAACCCTTTCACCTCAATTTTTTTGTGTTCATCTTTTAGTTGTCCGTCCTGGCATAGCTTCTTGTAAGCTTCTTCAATCTCAAGATTTCCAATCTCTGCAACCTTGCAGTGGATGTATGCTCAGACATCTTCAATCAGCAAAACCCTAGGAGGTATACTCAAGAATGCTCCTTGGTCATCGGGTTGAGAAGCAACCTCAAGACAAAATCTGTAACTGGGCTCTTCACAGGTAGAGTTCTTAATCAGGTTGATCTTCTTGTCTTTCACATTCTTGATCTTTGTGACTCACGAGGTATTTTTCATTGTTCCTAAAATATTTAGGGTTTTTTCACAAATGAACTATTATCTCATTAAGTCTTGTTACTTACTGGATCTTCATTGTGGATGGTTGAAATTGTTAGAGTAATCTTTAGTTATTACTCTTTAGTGCTTAAGTTTCACTTAGGCAGTTTCTATTTCTTAGAGTTTCTCTTTTAGGGTTTCGGTATCCTTTATAAGGAATCACCGCTTTGTATTTTTCATCGAGATTGTAATCTTTTCATCATATTTGAATATAGAAATCATTTCTTTCAACATGGTTTTGCAGTCTCTGGCCTTTTGGCCGCCATAGATTCTTCTTCTGTCTTCTTTGCTTCTTCTTGTAACAGTTATGCATGCAGGCGATCTTGGGTGAAGTTGCATTTATCAACTTCTACATGGTATCAGAGCTTGCCTGCAGCCGGCTGTTTGAGTTTTTTTTGAAGCATTCGAGGGTTTGAAGATCGCCAGTCTTTTCCTGGCACTTTTCATTAGTTCTGGGGGGTCTCTATTTTTAGAGGCATTTTGGACCAAAACTGACCTCACGGTTGAGTCCGGAAGGCCCAAAAACCCCAGGATTGATATAAAATACGCCCATTTTGGACACCGGGGCATCTGGCAAATTTTTTTCGACCTTCTAGGGCCGTACGACACGTTGTTCGAGGCAAAATTTCAAAAAAAAAAAAACTATTGTTTTTAATAGTTTTTTAGTTTTAATATTGTGCGGCCTTTGTTATTTTCTCAACGCCGCCCACGCTCCGCCCAGCGGGCACCGCGCCACTCGCGGTCCGCTGGGGCTCCACCGACGCCCACCGCCCTCCGTGGCCACTCGACGCCACCCTGCAGCGGCTCTCCGGCTTCCCCCGCCCGCCCGACGCTCAGCCCCGCTCTGGACGCTCCGCCCGGAGCCCCTGCGGCCGCTCCGCCCGCCTTTGCTCCGGTGGCAGAATTTTTGCAGCCCCCGCGGGCTTTAATGCTATTCGTGCGGTCCTATGGTGGACCTAGGGCTTCGGCCCAGCCCCCGGCGCTCTCCATGTGCCCGGGGGCTCAATTTGTTTAGCCCCTAGGGCTCTTTTGTACCCTTTTTGGTTTTTTGGGGGTACCTGGGCCTTTTTTGCTCTATCTTGAGCATACGGGGGTCTTTTTCTGACTTCCATATACCGTTGGAAAGCTCTTTCTAAGAACTTTTTGATGATGGGGGTTAGGGTTTTGGGTTCTACCATTTTAATAGTGTTTTTTTCTATTGAAGTTTGATATTTTGTTTTGCCTTCCGGGAGTCATATCTGGCTCATCCCGGAAAGCTGGTTCAGTGTACTATTTAGTTGCAGGGTTATTTTTTCTAGATTCTGCTCCAGGTTTTCTCTCCTCTGAGTTTGGCAGTTTATGCACTCTGGTGGATTGCTTGGTTCTACAGGTCCTGGGATCTCTTCTTCTAATTTCATAGTTCACTCTTCTTTCTGACATCTGAGCTTGTATGCTCCTTCTGATGCATTTTTGTTCTGTAAATGCACTGAGATAAAGTGCCTTCTTCTGTATTTTTGGGATCTTGTACACCTTGTTCGGTTTTTGTACTCGCACTCTATTATAAAGTGCCATGGGGGGTTATGATTCTTTTGCTGCTTTAGGTGCATCCACCTTTGTCAAGTGAGCGTACCTTCCATGACATTAGCCCATGTTGTGTGTCGATGACATCGCCCTTTATCCTGTGTGTGTACTTCTGTTACACTATTGGTGTTCCTGGTTCTTCTTCTGCAGATGTTTCTGGCATTGCATTTTAGTGTTTCTGTCACCTCTCCCAGTTCAGCATTATGGGGGGTTCACCTGTTGGTTCTATTGCTTCCTGGTTCTATTGATCAGCTCTTCAGACATTTGTCTTCTCTACCTGGTCATGCACTTCAGTGGGGGTTCCAGCAGTTTCTTCTAACAGAGTTTTCAGTTCATGCTTCGGAGATGCTTATTGCTCATTCTTGTTCCTCTCTCTAGGTACCTGATCAGGCCTTGTTGTCGGGACCCATCTTTCCTGCTTTCTGCAGTAGTTTAGCTATTTTGCTTCTCCCTAAGTTACACTTAAGGGGGGGTGTTAGAGTAATCTTTAGTTATTAATCTTTAGTGCTTAAGTTTCACTTAGGCAGTTTCTATTTCTTAGAGTTTCCCTTTTAGGGTTTCGGTATCCTTTATAAAGAATCACCGCTTTGTATTTTTCATCGAGATTGTAATCTTTTCATCATAGTTGAATATAGAAATCATTTCTTTCAACATGGTTTTGCAGTGTCTGGCCTTTTGGCCGCCATAGATTCTTCTTCTGTCTTCTTTGCTTCTTCTTGTAACAGTTATGCATGCAGGTGATCTTGGGTGAAGTTGCATTTATCAACTTCTATAGAAATCTGTCGAATTAGCCTTTGAATCTGCTATGAATCAATTTGCAAACTTGTCACTTTTGGTCACTCTTCTTCACTATGTTATTTTCATTCTTTTTCTTGGTGAATGAATGAGCTCTTTGTTTCCCTATTTATATCAAATAACCTAAGTGGTGCATTTAATGCTTCAGCTACCACTCGATCGATGAAATAAAGATGCTCGAGTATCATACCAAAGACTTTATCATCGGTGAGAATGCAACACTCAGGGTAAGTGACAACTTATTTATACTTTTCACATGTTCATCGACAGTGCTCAGTATGTAGCGAAGACTTGATTGTCTTTCATGTGTTTACCGACTCAGTTTATATTGATAACTTGGCTTTTATATGTATATCAATGATGCTCGGGATGTATTGACCGATAAGACTGGATTCTCAAAATCATAACAAGTAATACCATAGTGCATCTTCATTCATGCTAGTTTGGCATAATACCAATGAATATTGGAACTGATGTAAAATATAGCTTTGTATAGTGCAGTTCCATACTTACTTGTATGCTTAGGTGGGGGTGGTAAAATCAATAGATCCATTGGATGAGGTGTCACCAACTGTGGTGCTTGGTCCAACATCATCTTTGCTTGAAGCTTTCCTCCACATTTGATTTCTCATTCTCTTGATATCTTCAATAGTGTTCCCATTAGAAAAAGTGCTTTTCTTTGTCACTTGGTCTTTGCAGTCCTTGCTTAGGTGACTAAGCTTATGACAGTGTAAGTATTCCATTTCAGAGTTAATCTAGTTCCATGACCTTATTATCCATTTCCTCATGCAGTTTTCAGCTATGTTTCCATATCTACCAAATTTTTTGCAATTTACCCATGTGTTGTAATCCCAAACATATGAGTTATTGATTCTTCTCGGTTTATAAGCATTTTCTTGTTCTTTTGGTTTCCATACTTGCTTTTTCTTTTTCCTACATTCATGAGATGTGTGCCCATTCATTTTGCAAGTAGAACAATATTTTTCCATGTAGGATTCCTTCTTTGGTTTTTTCACCTTAGATCTTCATTCATGTGCTTTGTGTCCATGCTTGTTATAGTTAAAACATTTACCTATGAATGTAGAAGTGGATTTAGGAATACCTTTAGCTTTGCTCCTGCAAACATTTGATATGTGGTCTGGTTTTCCATAGTGATTGCATGACTGCTTCTTTGGTCTTGGATTTGTGTAGACATCTTTTTTATTAGATTGGTTTGATAATTCTCCATGCTCAGTATACCCTAGACCGGTATTGTTTTTGAGTCTTCTTTGTCCATTCATAAAATCATCCATTCTTTTTGTACTTTCTTCATCTTTCTTGATCATATCATTATGTTGTTGCTGAATCCTTACTTCATGCTTTAGTTTCTCATTTTCTTCTCTTAGTTCACCAATAGCTTCCAATTTTCCATTAAGTTCTATGTTCACTCAGTTGGCCTCATGACTCATAAGAACTATTTTATTGCTGATATCATGATGATGTTCAGTAAGTCTCTGTATTTCAGTTTCTCTCTCTTGTAGCTTTTTAGTGATCTTGCTCCTTTCATCAATAGCTGATGTTCTTTCTTGTTCATCTTTTCTAGCATTATTCATAACATAAATCATTCTTACCATTTGTGTCTCTTGACCGATTTGTAGTACCTTTACTGGTTCTGTCAGATGTTGATTGATTTCATTAAGACTTGTAATACTTCCTTCAGATGTGTTAGATGTATTGCTAGATGTAGATCCTGATGAATCAAACAAATAAGGTATCTCTTCTCCATGATAGTAATTTTAATTGTAGCAAGATTCCATGACTTTTATTTCGTCCAATAGCTCTCTCATCTTGATTCATGCTTCTTTGTATTGCTCATAAAAGATTTTTATCTGCAACTTCTGATTCTCAATATTCTTATCAAGCTTATACCTTTCCATTATATGATCTTTTCTCTCAAGTGATTTGAACTTATCCAAATAAGAGATCTAGCTCTGATACCAATTGTTGGAATAATGGAATGGTGTATACTAAGAGGGGAGGGGTGAATCAGTACCCTTAAAACTTTTATCACTTTAACCTTTAGTAATCTTTCCTTGAATTGCCGACCATATTTCTTTTCTACCTTATGCATGTAATATCAAAGCATAAACTTAATTACATGTAAACATTCATAGAAACATTCATGAAAAGTATTTACACATGACATGAGAATTGGTAACAACCCCTATTAGAAGGTAAAAATTGTGGTGGGGATGAAACCCACAAAGCTTCACTACCTACAAAATGGAAGGTGTCGGTTAAGGGTACAAGTGTGATCACTTCTAATGATCTTACCCTATTAGGAGTAACATTTAGACTGGTTAGGTCTACTCAGTTAAGATATTTTAACAACACTGTTAAGTGTGCACTCGGTTAAGAGATTTACAATAAGACTATTAAGTCCACCTTCTTAAAGGATTTCTTCTATTTGCTACAATTGTTAGAGAGTAGTCAAAAATACTTATGACCTGGTGGCATGCAATCTTGAATTGCTAATTACATATCCTTTAAGTTCACAAGATGTATGTATCACCTATAGTGATGGATAATACCTTTGTTCTGCTTGGTAGCCTTGAATCTAGTTCTTCATAATTGAATTTTTTCTTTTGTGTCCTTCTGCATGAAACTCTCTGTATGATCCATATATGTCTGTTGCGGCTACAATCATCATGTTTTGAATGATTATACATCTATATATACAAATGTTTTGACCTAATTAGGTTTCACACTTTACAATAAAAACTCTATGATCAAAGTTTTACAACCTGCCTTGATTCCCTAGTTTGCATGTTTACAATCAGTTAAACTAATTAAAACAATTACATATGCTTTACTTGATCCTCAAGAAATGGTTTTTTAGCTAAGCATAAAGCTATTTATAGAATTTAAGTGCTTTATTTGACGTGTATCTCAGATCCACTTTTCTCAAGAATAAAACTGTCTCTTGGTAGACTGGTGCTCGGTGATGTCTCATTAGACATACTACTCTTGGGTTGATCAGTAGACTGTGCTCTCAGTTTACTCTGTAAACTATCTGTCAGTGATAGTGCTTTTGGTGTTCACTGATTTTAGTGATCAGTGTGCTAAGATATTTTTGGTGACCATTGCACTTGTCTGTTTTGGTGACCTTGTTTGCTGTCACTCGGTGATCATGTTACCGACGATCCAAAAATTGTTTCCTTATATACTAATAACAAATTATGATCATCACTTGCATATTGAAGTCCTAATCTAAAATCATAGGTTCAAGAGAGTCTTGATAGATGTAGGAGGTGGCCTAAATACATGTACTTTAAATCTTGTGAAAGCCTTGGGATATTCTGAAGAACAAGTGGATCCTAAGAGAAAAATAACCATCAAAGCATATGATTATGAAGAGAGATCTTCCAAAGGAATGGTCATTCTACGCATTCAAGTAGAACCTATTCAGAAAGAAATAGTTTTCCATGTAATTGATCTTAAATTGACCTACAACATGTTTTTGGAAAGGCCATGGATTCACGAGATGCATGGTGTTCTATCAACCTATCATCAATGTCTAAAATTTGCTTACCTTGAACAGGAAATAACAATCAGTGGAGATCTTAACCCATTCTAATATTGCAATAACATCAAAATAGTTACATATTCTTTTATGCCACACAATAATTAGGCTTCTACATCTACTTCAAATTTAGAGAAAGCCAAGGAGGAAACTCCTAGAATAAAGTCATCATCCCAGGAGACAGAAAAAGAAAAAGAAAAAGATGAGGTCACTAGTCCAAAAAGTGACAATGATAATGTATCCATATCACATAAGGGTAAATATGTATTTGTTCTCTTACATTCCAAAAATAAATTTCTTGAATCCCCCAATTCCAATACTCTTAGCCAAGGAGAGAAAAATTCAAAAATTACTAGGTCGGAAAAGGGGAAAGAAAAATAGACCCACTACGAGAAAATGGATACTCTAATGAATTTTTTTAGAAGAAATTAAAAATCCTTCTTAAAGGAGTGGATAATATCCCTTATCTATGCTAGACCTACCAATTTCTCCAAAATATCATGGAAAACCTGTGGTTGTACCAAATCAGACACTTCCTCATAAATATAATGATAATTTTGTCAGGGGTACTACATCATCTTAGATAGAAGAAGAAAATAATGTCCTAAGCTAGCTATATAAGGATGAGGAGGAAAAAAATGAAAGGGTGAAAAACATTAGTATTCCCATGCATCAATATGGGAAAGGATTTGAAATCATGCAAAAGATGGGTTACCAAGGAAAGGGACTTTTAGGGGAAAAAAATACAGGGTTATTGGAACCTATACAAACCATATGGAGGTCTAGTGAAGAAAAATGTGGAATAAGGTATCATGAGGAAGATCATAACCAAAATCATTCTTCTCATCCTTACGAGTAAATTAATAGGTAAGATTCATAACATGAGGATGATTCAAAAGAATATGAATGGGATTCATTATCTGAGGAATCTTGTCATGACAAAGAGATTGGTGTTATTCATGCATAAACCTATGAATGAGATTCATTATTTGAGGAATATTGTCATGACAAAGAGATTGATATTATTGATGCATAAACCTCTACATCGAAGGAAACTCCAAATACAATTTAAGCCTGGGTAGGATAGCCTTATGTACCTTCATTCTTAGAAGAATATATCTCTAGGTTTAATGTACAACATTTTTTCCTGGAAGAAACTAAAGAGGACTCTAGAGAGGAAGATTTTGATCCTAGATCTATGGCCCATCTCAAATAAACACATGTCATAGATCTAAGTGATATAATTTATGAACCTAAAAATGAAATCATGGCCCTAACTCTAATGGACTTGAACTTTCCAAACAATATTTTACCCCTTGTTCATCCCGAGTTAATTGATTGGGAACAACTTGAGACAAATGATATACCTACATTCCAAGATGACCATTCCTTATCTAGTATATACCTAAACATGGTTGAGAACTCCTCCACCAATGAATCGTATCAAGAGGCAGCAATGGGGGGGAGTGTCAAGCTTCTTAGTCAACAAAGGAAAAATAAAACAAAAGAAAAAATGCAAGATCTAGTGGTGAAAACCACTATGTGGCAGTTCTAGATCCAAAAATAGTAAAAATAAATGACATATCCAAAGGTGAAAACCCAATTGAGGCACCTAAGGATGAGAGAATTGACACTTTAACTAAACAGTATGAATAAATATTAGCTATATTAATAGAGCCAACATAAAAGATAAATATTAGAACAAAGGCAAAACCTAAGATCATCAATCTAGCCACATCTTTGTCCACAAAAGAAAGGGAGCAATTCATTGACTTTTTCAAAGAAAGACAAGTGAATTTTGCATGGTCATATGCTGATATGTTACGAAAAGATACAAATATAATAATACACAATCTTAACATAGCTCCAGGAGTCAAACCAATAAAGCCAAAGTTGAGAAAGATGAATCCACATGTAGCCTTATTGGTCAAAGTAGAGTTGAAGAAACTCTTGGACACAAAGTTATTAGGAATATTGCATATGCAACATGGATTTCCAATATATTACCTATTTCCAAAGTAGATAAAAGAATAAGGCTTTGTACAGTTTTTCAGGATTTAAACAAAGCATGTCCCAAGGATGATTTCCCTCTTCTTAAAATTGATACTATAATAGATCTTACAGCGAGACATTCTATGTTATCCTTAATGGATGGATTTTTGGGATACAATCAGATAAAGATAGCTCTAGAAGATCATGATAAAACAACATTTACATGTGCTCAAGGAACATTCTATTGGAATGTAATGTCATTTGGCCTTTAAAATGTTTGGGCTACATACCAAAGGGCAATGACAACCATTTTTCATGACATGATGCACACATTCATGGAGGAATATGTGGATGATTTAATTGCAAAATATTATACTAGAAAGAATGTCTACTAATACCTGAAAAGATCTTTACAAGATTGGACCAATTCAAAGTGAGACTAAATCCCAAAAAGTGTGTTTTTGGTGTCCAAACAGGAAAATTATTAAGATACATTATGACAGCAAAAGGAATAGAGATGAATCCTGCTAAAGTTAAAGCTATTATGGAAATGGGGGCACCAAGGAATACTAGCCAATTGAGGTCTTTGCAAGGAAGGCTCCAATATATCACAAGGTTCATATCACAATTGGCAGAAAAATGTCATTCCTTTACCCAAATTTTTGGGTAAGGACATCCTATTTCAATGGGATAACAAATGTGAAGAGGCTTTTTCTCTTTTGAAGAAATATTTAGCAAATCCTCCAGTCCTAATGGCTCCAATACCAGGGAAACCTTTGGTACTATGCGTATTGACAATAGAAAATTCATTAGGGGCTTCGTTAGCACAAGAGGATGACAAAGGAAAAGAAAAAGGAATCTACTATATTAGTAGAACATTGGTCAAATATTAGCTAAATTATACCTATGTAGAAAGAATGTGATTAGCAGTAATCTTTTGATGCAGGAGCATCTTGGGTCTTTGGAAATCCTTATCAACCAAAAAGATGTTTACTTTTGTTCTTTATCTTGTTTGTAGACTTCTCGATGAAGTGCTCAGTTACCCTGTTGCTCGGGTATCCTTTCTGTCTTGCTTTATCGATGGGTCTCAGGGTGTGTTGTTTTCTATTGCTCAGTTATGCTTTCACCGAGTTGGTTTTCTGTGGCTTGGGCATGTTCTTACTGAGTCATCCTTGTTGCTCGGGTATGCTTTTACTGAGTGGTTGTTGTTGCTCGATGTTGCACTTCCAGAGTTGTTTATCATGATCTGGTTGACTTCTACATTTAATTTTTGTCGCATAATTAATGTGGGGTCTCTCATTGGGATCTGTGTGGACCTAAATTTGGGTCTCTATTATGGATTTGAGTGCCGACCTCTTTGGTAGACTCTTGTATATATTTATTTCTTTGTTCTTAGTTTAGGAGGCAGTTTTAGGAGATAGTAGATTGAATAGAAGATTAACTATGGAGACAATTGAAAGGTAGGTCTATGACCTCACATATATGAATATAATTTTGTAATCACTGAATGTATATGGCTGAAACTGGGAAGGCCTTACAGCCCGACATGTACTAAGTTAGATCAATTAATGAAATAAAAGGTATTTGTTGTTCCTTCTCTCACTCTTTGTGTTGTTTCTTCCGCATTGTTGTATTTGCAAGTTGGTTTGGTATTTGGGAGAGCCTTTGGCCCCACTTACTGATCCTCCTTATGTCATGTGGTATCAGAGCATTGGTGAGATCTAAGTTCCTTCTTGTAAACCCTAACCCTAGTTGGTGATATTGTTGTGGGGTAGCAGATTGCGATCTAACCTACAATTGCAAAGGGATTCAAAATGGTTCGTGGGAGAGGAAATTCAGATCCAGGTCTAGCTGATATGCTTAGACAGATGGCTGCAAGATTAGAAGCTATTGAAACAACCCATCACATAGGAAGACATCTTGAGGATGTTAGTGATGATGAAGTTGAAGAAGTTCAAGTTGAAGTTGCACCTACACCCGTTATGGATCAGGAAGAGGAGAGATTCCTTCGAGCATTGACAAGTTTGAAGTCCACACCTCACTTCAATCCTCCTGAGTATAGTGGAAAGTTGGACTCTGATGAATTGATTGACTAGATAACTGAGATGGAAAAGTAATTTGAGTATGAGAATGTATCAGAGGACAAGAAAGTCAATATTGCAAGCAAAAAGTTGAAGGTTCATGCATCCTTATGGTGGGAACATCTGCCATTGGATCGAAAGAAGAAAGGTAAAGACAAAATAAAGGTATGGGCTAAGATGGTAAACAAGTTGAAAGGCAAGTTTCTACCTTGTGATTATCAGATTAATCTGATTAGGAGAATACAAAGTTTGAAGCAGAAAGACAGATCGATAAAAGACTATACTAAAGAATTCTATAGATTGGACATCAGTTCTTGACATGTTGAAGATGAAGTTGAAAGAGTAGCAAGATATATGAATGGATTGAGAACTTCTATACAAGATGAGATCAGTTTGGTCAAGATGGAAAGCATTGAAGAGACATATTAGTTTTCCCTAAGAGATGAGGAGAAATTAAACAAGAGATATGAACAAAGAAAAAGAGGCAAAGGTGGAAGATTTCCTAGAGGAAGAGCTAGGTCTCATGGTGAAACTATAGATATGAACCAGACAAGTCAATTTCAGACACATCTCAAGACAAAGAAAAGACTGAATGGAAAGGTGGAAGTTCATACCGAGGAAGAGGAAATTTCTCCGAGGTGGTTATAGCAGAAGAAGGTTCCAAGTAACTTGTTACAATTGTGGAGAGGAAGGACATAAATATTTTGAGTCTACACATGCAAGCAAGAAGATTGGTAGCAACAAAAATGCTTTGGTGCAAGAAGAGTCACCGAATGAAGCTAAGAAGGAAGGAAATCTCATGATTTGAAGGATACTAGGAGTGAGAAAGATAAGCAAGATCCTATCAGGAAAAGTTTGTTCAAGACTACATGTAGAGTTGCAGACAAAGTTTGGAAGGTCATTGTTGATAGTGGAAGCTCGGAGAATCTAGCATCTGAGGAAATGGTCACCAAGTTTTAGTTGGAAAGGATGAAGCATCTGAAGCCCTATCAGATCTCATGGATCAAGGATGAGCACACATTAATGGTGAGTGAACAATGTTTTGTGAATCTGAAAATCAGAAAGTATTATGATAAGGTATTGTGTGATATTATGCCTATGGATTGTTGCCATATTTTGTTGTGTAGACCTTGGAAATATGATAGAAATGTTATACATGATGGAAGATTGAATAGATATTATATTTGGGTTGATGGTAAGAAACAAGTTTTGTTACCTTTGGTTGAAGAATCTGTTGGTGAGGTATGTACATCTATGAAAGTTTTTCTAATGGAAGGTAGACAATTTGTTAAGGATTTGAAAAGAAATGACATTTGTTATGCTTTGATTCCTAACAAACTGAGTAAGAATACTGAAGATGAAATTCCTATAGAAGTTGAGAAGTTACTCACTGAGTATAAGGAGATCATTTTAGATAATGTACCTGAGAATAATAGAGATTGGTGAATGTGCATTGATTCAAGAGAAATCAATAAGATCATAGTGAAGTATAGGTTTCCTATATCGAGAATGGATGACATAATGGATTGTTTGAGTGGAACAAGATATTTTACCAAAATTGATTTGAAGAGTGGATATCATCTGATTAGAATCAGAGAAGGTGATGAATGGATGATTTTTTTCAAGACAAAGGAAGGTTTGTATGAGTGGTTGGTTATGCCTTTTGGTTTAACTAATGCACCGAGTACATTTATGAGGTTAATGAATGAAGTTTTGAAGAAATTCTTGAATAAATGTGTGATTTTATACTTAGATGATATTCTGATATTCAGTCAGACTAGAGAAGATAATTTGAGGCATATAAGGCAAGTATTGCAGAGATTAAAAGAGGAAAAGTTGCTGATAAATTTGAAAAAGTGTTCCTTCATGAAAGAAGAACTTGTGTATTTGGGTTTTGTGATTTTAGTTGATGGTTTGAAGATGGATCCTAAGAAGGTTGAAGCTATGCTTAGTTGGCCTACACCTAATAATGTCAGTGAGGTAAGATCATTTCATAGATTGGCAAGTTTTTATAGGAAGTTTATCAGAAATTTCAGTTTTATTTGTAATGCTATGACCAAGACAATGAGAGGAGACAAAAGAGAATTCAAATGGACACATGAAGCTGATAAGATTTTTGAGGCTTTGAAGTTGAAGGTTGATGAATTACCTGTGTTAGCCTTACCTGATTTCAATAAGGTATTTCAATTTGAATGTGATGCAAGTGGAAGTGCAATTGGAGCTGTGTTGACTCAAGAAGGTAAACCTATTGCTTTCTTTAGTGAAAATTTGAATGATGCTAAGAGGAAATATTTTGTCTATGATCATGAATTCTATGCTATTGTTCAAGCCATGAAGAAATGAAGACATTACTTGATGCCAAATGAATTTGTGTTGTATATTGATCATAAGGCTTTAGAGTATTTGGGTAGTCAAAATAAGTTGAATCAGAGACATATGAAATGGGTAGAATATTTGCAGAGTTTCACATTTGTGATAAAGCATAAGAGTGGAGTTTCTAATAGAGTTTTTGATGCATTTAGTAGAAGATCTTTGTTGATTAAAATGAGAATTGAAGTTCTTGGTTTTGATGACTTGAAGCATTTGTATGAAAGTGATCCTAATTTTTCTGAGCAGTGGAGAGTGTGCAGAGAACCTAATTCAAATCAATCAAGTAAGTATGAAGACTATTTCATTTAGGAAGATACATTGTTTAAAGGTATTCAGTTGTGCATACCGAGAGGTTCAATGAGAACTAATTTGGTTAAGAAAAAACATAGTAGTGGATTGGCTAGACATTTCGATATTGATAAAATATTGAATTTGCTTAAGAAAAGGTATTTTTGGCCTCAGTTGTATAAAGATGTTCAAAAGTTTGTGAAAAATTATGGATTTTGTCAAGTTGCAAAAGGATTAAGTCATAATATTGGATTGTATACACCGATTACTATTCCTGAGAAACGTTGGAGTGATATCAACATGGATTTTGTTCTTAGCTTATAGAGGACAACAAGAGGTAATGATTCCATATTTGTTGTTGTGGATAGATTTTATAAGATGACACATTTCATACCATTTAGGAAAAAATTAGATGCAATACATATAGCAGATATTTTCTTTAAGGAAATTGTCAGATTACATGGATTACCAAGGAGTATCATCTCTGACCGAGACAGTAAATTTGTTAGCTATTTTTGGAAAACACTTTGGAAGAAGGTGGACACCAAGTTGAAGTATAGTTCTACATTTCATCCACAGACTAATGGACAAAAAAAGGTTGTAAACCGAAGTTTTGGTAACTTGTTGAGATGCCTAGTTGGAGGCACACCAAGTAATTGGGATTTTATGTTGGCACAAGAAAAGTTTGCGTACAACAGTTTAATGAACAGAAGTACTAGAAAGACAACTTTTGAGATTGTTTATGGCACACAACTGATAGGTATATCAGACTTGAAAGATATTGTTGGAGAAGAGAAATGAAGCGTTGAAGCAAAGGAATTTGTTGAGTTTATAAAAACATTGCATTAAGATGTAAAACATAAGCTGGAGAAAAGTAATCAGAAGTACAAGGATAGTGCAGACAGATCAAGAAGACATAAATTTTTTGAAGTTGGTGATGCAGTAATGGTTTATTTGAAGAAAGGCAAATTTCTTATTGGAACATATGGAAAATTGAAGATGAATAACTTTGGTCCTTATAGAATACTAAGAAGATTTGACAGTGGAAATGCTTATGAAGTTGAATTATCTGATGACATGGATATATCACCTATATTCAATATTTCAGACTTGTATGAATATCATGAACCTGATGAAGAAGTGGAAATACCAATTGATTATCCTAAGAAATAGAGAGAGGAAGTTGAACAGATTTGGAAACACAAAATTGGCAAAAGCACAAGAGGAAAGGAATATATGGAGTATCTGATAAAATGTAAGAATAGACCGATTGAGGATTCATCTTGGATTTCTCAATCTAAGTTGGATTCATTTCAGGTTGGACCTGATACATGATTTGGGGAATCATTTCTTGTAACCCCAAGTTTCTGATGCAGGAGCATCTTGGGTCCTTGGCAATCCTGCTCAACCAAAAAGATGTTTACTTTTGTTCTTTAGCTTGTTTGGAGACTGCTCGATGAAGTGCTCAGTTACCCTGTTGCTTGGGTATCCTTTCTGTCTTGCTTTACCGATGGGTCTCAGGGTGTGTTGTTTTTTGTTTCTCAGTTATGCTTTCACTAAGTTGTTTTTTTGCGGCTTGGGCGTGTTCTTACTGAGTCGTTCATGTTGCTCGGGTATGCTTTTACTGAGTGGTTGTTGTTTCTCGGTGTTGCTCTTCCCGAGTTGTTTATCCTGATCTGGCCAACTTCTACATTTAATGTTCACGGCGTAATTAATGTAGGGTCTCTCATTGGGATCTGTGTGGAACTAAATCAAGGTATCTCTTATGGATTTGAGCATCGACCTCTTTGGTGGACTCTTGTATATATTTATTTCTCTATTTTTAGTTTAGGAGGCAATTTTAGGAGATAGTAGATTGGATAGAAGATTAATTGTGGAGATAATTGAAAGGCACTTCTGTGACCTCACATGTATGAAGATCATTTTTCAATTCATATGGAAAAAATCGGGAAGGCCTTACAACCCGACATGTACTGAGTTTTGATCAATTAATGAAATAAAAGATATATGTTTTTCCTTCTCTCACTCTGTGTGTTGCTGCTTCTGCATTGTTGTATTTGCAAGCTAGTTTGGTACTTGGGAGAGCCTTTGGCCCCACTTACTGATCCTCCTTGCATCATATTTTTTTCTCAAAAACTATGGCATTATATTCTAGCACTTAAAATCAGGCCCATTGCTAAAATAGATCCACTAAAATAACTTCTTAGCAAATCAACTCTCACATAGAGGCTAGCCAAATGGGTCATGGTATTAAGTGAGTTTGACATTGAGTATGTGCATCGTAAAACTATCAAGGGACAATTCATAGTATATTATCTAGTAGAGTCTCCAATCTCAAGTAAATAACCTATTCATTTGGAGTTTCCAGATGCAAATATCCTTACTAGTGAGCCAAAGATATAGAAATTATACTTTGATAGGTTATATACTCAACATGGCTCGGGGGAAGGAGATCTTTTTATTACACCACAAGGTTGCACAATTACAAAATCATTCAAACTTCCATTCACATGCACCAATAATATAGCAGAGTATGAAGCACTTGTGATATGACTCAAAATGCCTTTGGAATCAAGAATTATGGAAATACAAATCTATGGTGATTCCCAATTAGTCATCAATCAAATTGATGATGAATATCAACCGAAGGATGAAAAGCTCATGTCGTATAAAAGAATAATTGATGAATTTAAAAAGTATTTTGTCTTGATCACATTCGAGAAAATACCTAGAGCACAGAATAAAGAAGTTGATGTCATGCTGACAATAGCCTCACTTCTGGAAATACCTGAACAAAATGATAAATATGAGTTCTTGGTGGAGGAATTGGTAAAACTCGCATATGACCATCCTAATTCCCAAATCATTTGCCTACTTATGGGTCATGACTACTTGATATGATCCTATTTACACCTATCTCAAATACAACACTTTACCCTTGGACCAATCCAAAAGTTTGAGAAAAGAAACCTTATACGCAAAGCTTCTTGTTTCACTCTTTTTGTTGACACATTGTATCACAAAGGTCTTGATGGAACGTTACTTAGATGTCTAGAAAGTGAGGAATCTAAAATTTCCTTAAAATAAATTCACTAGGGTATTTGTGGGTCACATTCGAGTGGGTTTACCTTAGCTAAGAAACTTCTTAGGATGCGGTATTATTGGCAGATAATGGAAAAGGATGCATGCCAATTTGTCAAGATTTATCAAAAATGTCAATACCATGGGAACCTAGTACATGTGCCATCACAGGAATTACATCCATTAATCACATCTTGGCTCTTTTATTAATGGGGTTTTGATTTGATAGGGACAATTTATCCCCCTTCTTCCAATTGTCACAAATACATTATCACTACAACTGAATATTTTACAAAATAGGTGGAAGTTGTACCCTTATCAACTACAACTGGAAAGAAAATTTCAATGTTCATCCTAAATCACATCATTTGCAGATATGGCATCCCACATACAATCATCACTTATAATGGGAGGCAATTCAAAAATAATTATTTTAAAGAGTTATGTGAAAAGTTCCATATTATTCAACATTTCTCTTCCATTTACTATCCCCAATGAAATGGACAAGAAAAATCTTCTAAAAAGAATATTCTTAAAATACTTAAGAAAATAGTGGATGATTCAGGTAGGGATTGACACATTCAGTTAAATCCAACACTTTAGGCTTATATAATAAGAATTAGAACACCTACTAGAGCCACACCCTTTTCTCTAGTATATGGAGTTGAAGCAGTCTTACCTTTGGAGGTAGAAATTTCATCCCTTAGATTTTCTCTACATGACATACTGACAGATGAAGAGTATAGAGTTTCCAGATTGGAAGAACTAGAGTTATTGGAGGAATATCATCATCAAGCCTATGATCATCTCAAATTCTACCAAAAGAGGATGTCCAAGAACTATAATAAAAAGATCAAACCTAAAGAGTTCCAAGTTGGTGACCTCATCCTAAGAGAGAACCCAAGTAATCAATCAGAAAGAGAAAAGAAAGGGTAACTTGAGGCAAATTGGCTAGGAACCTTTATGATCACATCATCCTATGGAACAAGAACCTACAAACTTGCCACATGTGATGGAGAAGAATATGAAGAACCCATCTAGCATACACATAAAGAGGTTTTATAACTAAATCCGATGAAAGATTATCCATTGAAAGAGTATAAGAGGAGAAAGTATCAGATGAAAGAGCATCATGTTGTATAGAAAAAATTGATCATGAAGAAATAAAAAAACATTGAAAAAAAGAAATCCAAAAACATTGAAAAAAAAAGGAAAAAAAAAAAGATAAAAAGATAAAAGTGCCTTGGTGAAAACCTAGCAATAGGTGCCTTAGTAGCAAAAAAAGAAAAGAAAAGAGAAAAAGTGCAATAAAAACAAGTGGTGAAAACTTGGTAAATAGATGTCATTTGACCTGAGTTAAGTCACGCCTAGTTGCATTGCATTTGCATTTCCCCATCCCTGTATATATCCCACTACATTCTGCCATTTATACATTGTCATAATAAAGTCTCAGAGTGAAATTTGTACATAAAAACTTTCATCATTATTTTGAAGGTTACCTTGGTCCATTATCATTGTCAAATCAATTGGGGGCACTATTCAAATTCAAGGAGCTCATCAGAGAAAAAGACACAAGTACGACTTCAACACACTTCATAAAAAATCAAGAAACAAAACCTTGGACAATTTTTTGATCAATCCAAACAAAAAATTTCACACATTCAAAAAAAAGAGCCGTATCAAATTCAAAGGCTAAGCACAATCAAAAGCTAAGTTGGAATATCAAAATTGAACAATATGAGCATGGATCAAAATACACAGAACTTTTTATGAGAAAATGGATATGTTGGCAAGAGACACAGATGGAGTGATTATATGTTATCATTGATGGAAACTGCACATCTTGCAGATGATTTCCTAACATTGTTTTGTGATACCAAAGGTTAGAGAGTAAAATTGATCGAGTATAGACTTGCTAGTACATAGATACAATTTTGGTACTTTGATCGGTATAGACACGTATGATAGTATTTTGAAGTACAATTGCAGGAGATGGTTCTTAGGAAATATATGCATCTATGTCTACGATCAAAGAGTTTGATGTTAATATTTTATGAAGTTATGATTTGCTGAGTATCAGGTTGACATGTCAGAGACAGAGACAAAGACAATTGACTATTAGATCGGGAAGTGATCCTATTGGATCAATGGTATAATCAATTTGATCGATGGAGGACTTAGAGATGACATGGTACATGATGTACATGTTATGATTTGGGTCAGCATGGAGATTTGATAAGGTATTTGGATGACACACCGCACACTACTTATTTTGTTCTCATAGCCAACAGTGTTGAGAAACAAGTTGATATATGAGATCACATTTTTTAGATGGATCAGATGGACAGCGATAGATATTGTGATGAAAATGTTAAGGCATGAGATATACTACTAAAGCAAAATCATTCATAAGTTTTCTTGTTTGTCGATCAATTTTATCATTTGCACACCTCATTGGAACTGTATTAGTATACTTATGTTATTTTTTAGTTCATGACTGAGACAGTGAGTCCTATCTTTTTTGTATCAGATTGTTGAGGAAGTGAGCCTTTTTGGTGGTTTTTTAATTGAGCAATGAGCTCTAGGCTATAAGCCTTAATGCATGTGGATTTCCCTCTTATGTAATCTTACCCTTAACTGAAAACCTTTATTTATGTAGAAGTAAAACATATTGTGGGTTCCATCCCCACCGTGTTTTTTCCCCTAATAGGGTTTCCACATCAAAAATATGGTGTTATGATGTTATGGTTGTTGTGTTATGTTTTTCTTTCAGCTGTGTTAATTTCATTGGTATGCAAGTTTTGGTTAATAGTTAAATCTGTTGGAACATTGATTCACCCCCAGTGTTCTTCAATCCTAAAAATTGGTATCAAAGATTTGGTCCTTGGAAGAAGTCTAACTACTTAAGGAAGATCCTCATGGCAGATTTGATAGTTTCTAGTAGTGCACAAAAGCATCTTTTGCTTGCGCTTGATCTTGATAAAGAAAATAATCATAATCCAAAATTGGAGAGAAAGTATAAGGATGTTGAAAGCTTTATTGAAAACCTGAAAGAATAGTTGAACAAATATAGAGATAAGAGGAAAGATCTTGTTGAATAGTTGCAGCAGAAAGGAAGTACAAATGGTTCTCAATCCCTAAAAGAAAAATCTGATGAGCATGAACATATCACAAAGGATAGAGACAACTTGGAATATCAGTTGGAATTTGTGGTAATGAAGATGACTAAAGAGATTGAAGAAAAGAAGAATCTTGAACATTCCTTGAAGGAGAAGATAGAATAATGTTACAAATTGAATGAAGAAGTTAGACAATTATAGATCAGCCTTAAGGAATCTAGACACAATGAGCATGAACTTGATATGGTCAATGAAGTTCTTAGGAGTGAACTTTCTACTACAAATTAATTTAAAGAAAAAATCAAATCAGGTACAACGAAGCTTGAAGAGCACTTGGAAAGGAAAAGACTAGTTGGAGATACACAAGGACTTGGATTTGAGAAAGGTGAAAGTTCTGGATCAGGAGAGAAAACTAATTCATTGGAGAAGCAAATTGATGAACCTATGAATACACCTATGAGACAACCTAAATTCAATGGGAAATGTTTTTCATGTAACAAGATTGGGCATAGAGCAAAGGAATGAAGAAGAAAATCTAATAATGCTACATTCTCTAGCTACTGTTACACCTGTAAAAAATATGGACACAAGGAAAGTGAGTGCAGATCAAGGATGAACAACCAAAGGAACATAACCTATTACAAATGCAACAACTTTGGTCATATTGTGAAGCAATACAAAATGGGTAAAAACCCTATGAACACAAGGTATGTTGATGTGACATGTTTTAATTGTAAGAATCATAGTCACATTGCTAGGAATTACAAAATGAACAATGTAGGAGGATTAGTAGAAGAAAAAAATGTGTAGAATGATAAAGGAAATAAATTTCTTGATGTAAATGAGGTTAGGAAGGAATTGAGTAAGGTATGGGTTATAAAAGATGATTGGTGCTGCTGGAAAGATAGCACCAGTTTTTGGTAGGGATATCCCTTCTGAGAATTAATTAGATCATTGATCTAAGGGGAGTTCTTTATGAAAATCTTTATTCAACCCCTAAATCTGATAATGCAACAGATGTGAAGGCATGGTGAGTTACAGAAATGTAGATTACATCTTATATACCAATCATAGAAAGTTTTAAGTAGTTTGGAAGGATCGCGGAAGGATTTTGCATACTCTGTTCTAAGACATTTTTATGGAGTTCAATGCAATTAATGCTGACATCTTTTTATGATGTGCAAATTTACAAAAAGTTTTTTCATACTTTCATTTTACACCTTGCATACTAGTGAAGGAGCTTGTAGAGAATTTGAGGTGATTTAGCAAAAATTAAAGTTGATTTCATCTACATCTTTCATTTATGCCCTAGAATTTGATGAAAGAGGTATTTTATCTTGAAAACCTACATTTGTGAAGATTTCAGCATGGATACTCCTATAGTTGTGGATATTACTGAGAGACCTAGGCCATTCTTTAATAAATACCAAGTGAAATCTATATTTGATGACCCAGAAGGAGCTCTTTCTTCCATGCCCTGTGGTGTTCTACATGTTGAAGATGTGTGTGCATATATACATTTCCTTTTGGAGGAATTGTGAGAGAGATTGATTGATGGGAAATGGGAGGTAGTTGCTCCAGATTCTGTTTTGAAAGATGAGTATAAATATTTGAGGGTGAAACATTTTACTCAGGTCATGGAGCTCGTGAATTTCTTCGAACTGCAGTGGGTAAGACTTATTCTAAGCCATGTGCATGATCAATTCACGTGGTTGGATTCACCGCACAAGATCACTAAAGAGGTTATGAAGGCAGTGACTATATTTTTAGACATTGGCGATGAACTTGCACTTAGAACTACATAGAAGGACCTTGTTACTCAACTTACAGAATCATAGTGGGACAAGTGTGTGATGGATGTTAACAATATAAAACAACCAGATGTGAAATTTGCTTCAATGGTTTTGGGATATAAAGTTTTCCATTCGAGTAGAGAGAATACAATATCAGACACCATCATTTATATGGCATACACAATGGTGAAGTAAAACCTAGATTATGACATATGTGAAGCATTGAGAGATCATTGGATGAGGAATCTTGAGAAGATAAAGAAAGACAAATGTCAAATCTTCAAGTATGGACAATTATTAGTATGCATATTTTTCTATTTCTCTAATTACTTTCCTAGTATTGGAAATATTTTTTGGAAGAAAGATATTCCTATGGCTATTCAAATTAATAAGTATTGTGATATGATGGGAGAACAATCTGCTAAAAGAAATATATGGACTTTCTTTAAATAATTTCAAGAATCAATGCAAGTGAGATACATAATCCCACCCAAGATTGTGGAGAAGTATAAGGATGACATATGTTTTATGATTGAAATTGTTTCATTTTTGATGGAGGTAGCATAACCTATAACTTCTTGGGTTATGTCAATGAGCTATGAGGTTGATGGACCAGTCCTAGAGGCCTATGCTGAGGATATTCTGAAGAAACTGATGGATACATCTGAGAAAATATTTGGCACATATTCTAAGAAATATATTAAAGTGCATGAAACCCTTACTAGATTAGGTAGAGAGAGAAGAGTCAGAAAAGAAGTGGAAATAAGTCTTGGATTCACAAAAGAAAAGATTGAAGAAGCTAGGAAGAATTCTACAGAATTAGAGAAGGAGAAAGAAAAGGCAACTAAGCAGGATAAAGGAAAAGGTAAACTTAATGATGAACCTATTAATGTGGAGATAGACGAACCTCCAATTTACATTCCTTTTGGACAATCCTTGAAAGGTAGACAGACTAGAAGTGCAACAAATACAATAAAGAAGGAACTTGTTTCACCAAAGAAACCTACCCTTGCAACAAAAGGCAAATTGGTGAAGAACAAGAGCAGTTCTACCCCTCCTTGTAAGAGAGTAAAGAGAAAACCTAAAAGAACCTATAAAGGTGCTAATGAAGACAAATATGATTCTATATATTTTGATGAATTAGTCAAGAAGGTGAGATTAGAAGATGCTATGGTAGCAAGATTTATTGAGGATGAGCCTACAGGGAAGAAACAAAGGATTGGTATTGGTAAGCATATTTCTTTGTTAATGATGTTATTAAGAACATCGCTGTGTATGGAGTATTGGTTCAAGTAAAGAAATACTATAATAAATATGATGAAGATGAGAAGAAGAAAATTGAAGATGGAATGATTGAATATTTGAACAAGTACAATAGATCTTTGATATAGATTAAAGGAGAGATACCTGATGAATTGCATAACAAGATTGATGAAAGAAGAATGACTGCTTTGGAAAAGGACAAGGATATAAGGGAAAATGTATCACTTCAATTATGTCATGTATTTTCTATTGAATAATTTCAAAGGATACTTGGTTTAGAAAAGAAAGAATTCTAGAGAAAAACAAGAACAAATATGTAGATGATATGAAGGATTGATTAGGTATATGAGGAGAAAGAAAACATTATGACTAGAGTTCTCATTGAAAACAACATTACTATAATTTAGAAGAAGGATGATACAAAGATCAATGTTGAGGAGGATGATTTTCCAGTTGATACATCTATCCAAAGAGCAAAAGATGAACCTAGTGCATATATTGGAGGAGTTCCTATTACTTTTACTGTGGAACCTTTGAAAGAGGATATATATTTGACTAAGATAGAAGTGATGAAGGATACATATGTGATTGACATTGACCAAACAATAAATGATGCAGTCACTGATACTGATATGATTTAGAAGGATAAGAAAGTAGATGTGGAGAAGTTAATTGAAGAACATTTGGATACACAAGATCCCACTACACCTGTCACTACAAAGATTGAAGAAGAGGGAAGAGACACTTCATTAGTTTAAGATGAAGACTTTGATGATGACAAGAACATGAATTTGATACATGGTCCTATTCAGTTGATTGTGTTGAGCCTGTTAGCACTTTTTCTTGTAGAATCGATTAAAATAGCAATAAATGCCTAACTCTCAATTCCCAGTTCAGATTCATACATGAACAAGGATAAATAACAAGGATATAATCCTTCTTCGCTTTGAGCTCCACAAACTTAGGTGGGTGTACTATATTCAGATTCAGTAAGTGATTTAGAATCTAGCAGTGGATCAAGGATTTATGATCCTTCTTCTTTTTATGTTCTTGGAACTAAGAAGGTTAACCTATTTATTCTCTCTCTAAGGAATCATTAAAATGAATTGTACTTCTCAATACAATTAGCTAGACATCCACATACTTTGATAATAGAAAGTAAAGATTCTCAATGTTTGATTGATTGATGATAATACTACTAATCAGAACTTGACCAGTGCCTAATCCATTGTGCCATAGAGTCACTATGAAAACATACATTCATCAAAGATAATTAATCTAAATACAATAAGATCTCAGATAATATGCCTTACAAATTATCCTCTCACTCTCATATCCCTGTATCAAATTCTTGCACAAACCCTAACCCCTTGGAACTATCTATAAGATTTAAACCATCCTTGATAGCTACTTACAAATAGCAACACAGTTACCTTGCAACTGATACATTTAACATGCCTTACATATCAAATATACAAAAGATGAATAAAATGCAAGAAGATATCAACAATTTGAGACTGGAAATTCCATTGTATTTTTATTAATAACTTTCTGATTTCAATACATTCAGACTGACTGTAGACTTGAAAAACTAGACATCATTTCAAAAGACTGCTTTGTAGTTTTTATTTTACCATCCTCTTCAAAATATTACAACTTGCTATTTATAGATAGCCCTAGTCATCTTGGAATCCTTTTGGAAAATATGGATGCAACAAGCTTCAGATGACTGGGCTATAGGACAAAATTTAAACTTCACAGATGAGACAAAAATCAGGTGGAGAGAATAACAGTTCTTTGTTACAAGTTATATAGTCCTTTGTCTCATGACCGCTTGAATTCTTGCAACTGCCTTGAGGTTGTTAGGTCCTTATCATCTGGGATTTGTCATCTTCATTGATGCAAAAACTTGTACTTTCCTTTGTTCAAACAACTAGGCATCACTAGTGCTCGTTGTCACTCCTATACTACTACTTTCTGTTATTGGAGTGACCATACCGTACTTGCTAATCCAGGTGGTAAACACCTCATCATCCAGCCAACTGAAGTTGAGAACCTCATCTTTTTGGTTGTTGAACTCCTCCCAATCAACACTGGCCTTTTCAATCTTTGATTCCCAAGATTCAAAAAATGCCATGTCCTTGTTGAGAATGTCAATAGTTAACACAAACCAACCTGTGTTTTCCAATGTAATAATACTGTTTGTCCTATTGGTTAGTGTTTCATTCAATTGCCTTAGCCATAGGGCTTCATTCTTTATGTTTCCATCCTTTTTTACCATATTGGGAAACATGTCATACCTATCTCTGGAGAATTCACCTCTTAAGGTCTCTATCCTTTTGATGACCATATTTTTCTTGATATCCTGGTCAGCCATCAGTTTAAGGCATTTGTATGTCCTTGTCAAGATGATATCAATATTATTTTTCTCCTTTGAGGTAGAATAGAAAGATTTTACATGGGCTTTCTTCCCTTTTCCAATTATCAATTATCAAACCCCAATGCTCTTTATCTTCATCATGCTTGCTTATTATGCTAACAATCTTCTTTCCCATCAAATAAAGGTTGGCAAGATTGGCTTCACCAGCACACCTCTTGAGGTTAGAATATATTTTATTAGAACACCTCTGCTTCACCAATTCCTTAGCTTCTTTATATGCAGGGGAGTCCTCAAGATCCCTCTTGCCTTCTTCCTCCAACCTTGATCTTTTGGTAATCAACTTGTTCTTTTCAGCTTCTAGCTCTGCTCTCTTAGCATCAATAATCTCTTGGGTAGTAGGACTTAATGGTGTAGGGGATGGGGGGTAAGTCACAAATGGGTTGGATGATGAGGGTTTATGAGGCTCCTGAGAAATCATCGCCTAGGGTATTATTTGAATTGTCTGCCTCCCCTCCAAAACTGCTATTCTATTATCCTTTTGTAGGCATTTAACCCTTTCATCATTGTATGCTTTCAAAACAAATTCATATTTCTGATTTAGGCTATCATAAGCCTCTTTTTCCTTTTCATCCACCCTCAGGCTCAAATTAGCTATTTGAAGGACAAGGTTAGTTGCCTCAGTAACTGAGGTATCAGAAACTCTCTTAACAATGAGGCTTCCCGCATCCTCAATTTTATCATCTTCTTTCATTCTTCTTCTATCTTTTTTCTTCAAGGCCCAGATTGTTAAGGTTGCATGATTCTCACTAAACTGGGCACCAATTGATGTCCCAAAAGTGCTCAATGGTTTTTCCTCCTTTCTGATAGCATCAAAGACTACCGCATCAGCTAAGTCCCACTGAGGTAGGATGAGGACTCCCTGTTTCTTGACCAATTCTCTACCCTCTTCAGGGGTGATTTTGTCAAATCTAGACACTAGTTCCTGCTTGACCTCCTTTTCTACATCATCTTTAGCAGCATTTGGTTGAGCTTCCTTCAACCTTTGACATTTATTATTGAATTCATCAATGTGAATTCTCCACAGAAACTGAATGAATGCCCTAGTCTTGACAAAGTTGTCATTTGACAAGAACTCCTCACTAGCCTGCTTAGTCACAGGGTCTAGTTCTTTACCTATGAATTCTGCCACTGTGAGGTCAGCAGTTGTATGTCTAGGTGCCTCTGGCATCCCTTCTTGTAATTCTTGGGTAGTAACAAAAACTTCTCCAGTGTTCCTCATTTGAACCAATTGCTCAGCAATGGCTTGCTCATCAAAATGCATAGGGGACTAGGAGGGAGAGTACAACTCACTCTCTTTCTCTTTTCCTTCCACATTTTGTTTTTTGGGAGAGGGCATTTCTTGGGCACTAGTACTTGTTGGCCTCTTTCCTTTATATTTAGAGTGTTTATCAATCTTGGGCATAATAGTAGTATACCCTCTCCTCTTATACACCACATAGTTCCCTGGTGGGACTACTCTTCCTTGTGGAAGTTTTCTCAAAATAGCATGAGCCTTTTCTGGCTCAGCTTCCATTATCCTTCGTCTCTTCTCATTGAGGGTCTGCATGATTCCCTTGAATAAAGTCATCAGGGAGTCAATCTTATAAGCCCATGGGAAATACTCCTTCAGAGGATCATAAGACTTATCCAAATTGTGTACAAAGTCCAACGACTTCTTGTACACCAGCCATTTTTCTTTCCTGATCTCCTGGTCACCTAGGTCAAAAATATTTCTGATAATATCCTTAGGGTAATTAAATTGATGCTCTAATGTTAAGGACTTGGTTCTTTTTCTGAACATACCCATTATAAAATCCTCATTATCTATACACCTGGATACAGATGTTGCTAAGTGATAAGGTTCAAAATACTTATCAAATTGTGTCCACCCACCCTTTATTATGATGAAATGGTGGGCTTTGGTGAGGGTAGGGAAAATACTTCCCTTCATTTTGCATGTGAGGGCTTCTTCCTGTAATCCACCCAATTGTCTTATAATTTATGCTATTCCAATCTTCAGAGGGACTCTGTAGGGTAGCACATTGGGGGTTCCCCTGAATCCATAAACCCTTATTACTGTAGAAACAGGGTACAAAATCAAATCTCCCCAATTATGGGAAATCTTCAATTCTAGGGCAAACTCCATAGGTCTCAAAAACCTCATCATATCAGTGTGGATCCTGACATTTTGATTGCACAACAATGACCTAAGCCTAGTGGAAAAAACCCTATCAAAGTAAACATAACTGGCTTCTTTTCTATACCATGATAGATCAACACTCCACATCTGAACAAGAAAATCCTCATCACCTTGGAACTTAGTCAAGTCCATCTCTTCCTCAAAGAAGTCAACATTATTGAACAAGAACATGTGCATCATAAGGGAATACCATCCCATTGGTTTAAGTATGTTGCTGTCCTAGATTCCTGCCAAACCTTCATGCATTTGTTGGGCAATGTAAGATGCAAAGTCAAAAACTACTGATAGGTGGGGATGTAGAATCTAAACCACCACGAGCATTATATGGACAGGCATTGTTACTTCTTCATCTTCTCCCAGAACCTGGCACAGGGCACCATACATTTTCTTGGCCTTGCCATTGAAATAATCCAATTTGAACAACTCTGGTGTGTTAGGCCCTACTACAATCAAGTCCCTATCTTGTTAAAGTATCCTTTCAAAGCTTCATTTCTATAATAATCCCTTTAATTTTGGTATACTTCCTTAAAGTATTCAAATTCAATATCATCCATTTGTATTGAAGTATCACTCAACTTGAAGATTCTTCTGATTTCATCAGTTGAGACGGTCAACAACACATTTCCCTGTGTATCCCTAACAACCCTGGATACTTTATCATAAGTGTTGGCAATCAAAGTGAACAGATCTATATCCATGAATACCCCAGGTACTATCAACTTTCCTACATCCAAGTCCCATATGTTACAATCCGAGGTAGGAGAATTTCTTTGGCTATATGTAGTTCTAAACGAAGTAAGACCATTTAAACTGGTTTTAACATCTTTGGCCCGTCTACCTGAATCATACAAGCCTTCTCCTATTTTGAAACGGGGATGTGATGGAACTATTCTCTTGATTTGGGTCGCATCACCCGTGGATCCTTTCAATTGTTGCAACAAATCCTCCCTAACATTTCTCTTTAGGTAATCTAATTCTCCAAGAATTTCAATCCTAGGGGCCATTCTGAACCTAAGGCTTTTTGCTAAGATGAAATTCAGATTTTGAAACAATAAATCTGAAAACCTTTTGAACTGCAAATCTTACTACCCATTCTACAATTTTATCGCGTGGAGCTGAATATCTTTGCAATTCCATTCTTTGCTCGAATGACTTTGGTGAATTATTGTGACTTCAATTCGTATTAACCAATTTTACGAATTCAATCAAATCAGTCATTCGTATTGAATTCAACTGGAGTAGTCACACGTTCTACAATCAATTTTCCTCGTCAAACTCGCGGCTTAACGACTCACTGGAACTTATTTTAATAACTTTGAATTTAGGCCGTAGATCTTAAACAACATTTCTTTCATCTGACAGTTCTCTTCTTTTCCCAGAAACAACTGTTCACCCAGCATACGTGTCGGCACCACTTAATCGCTTATCCATTAGATTTCGTTCACTTTTCCTCTAAGTGATTAAGCGAACCATCCGATCCTTTTACACTTGCAATGTTATTAACATGACTTCTGCATTGTACTGGACCCACTTTTTATGCCACGCATCTCTCAGACTTGATCGCTTACCCATTAGATCTTGAGCACTTTACCTCCAAGTGATTAAGCCGATTGTCGATCTTTTCTGTAGATGTTGTTCCTTTAACTCCACCTTTATGACCTCAGCTGGCCCTACTAGGACAACGTAAGCACCACTTAATCGCTTAGATGCTAGATATCAATTACTTTGGAGTTAAGCCATTAAGCTGACCGTTGGATGAAAAACAAGTTGACTATACTTTAATCATCGCCAACTCTAAATATCTGGGTCCACTAACTGCCAGATGTTAACACCACTTAATGGCTCAGCTGATAGATGTCGAGCATCTTGGAGATAAGCAATTAAGCCCACCGTTAGATCTTTTCAAACTTTAGTCACCTTTATGTTGTCTGCAATAGGACCCACATTGCTTCCCTAGACATGCGTCAGCACCGCTTAATTCGCTTATCCATTAGATGGTGCGCACTTTGCCTTTAAGCAATTAAGTCTACCGTCAATTTTTTATGACTTGCCCATTGTTTAGCTGAGAAATTTAATGACCACTGGCCCCACTAGGACACGCACCACTTAGACTTAATCACTTAAGCGATAGATGTCGTGCATCTTGGAGATTAAGCCATTAAGTGATCCGTCGGATAAAAAAAAAAGTGCTTGGTATATAATGAATTTAATTAAAACCTCAGCGAACTTTGGATTAAAGGAATAATGTAATACCACAGTGTTAGGATCGACAACTTTAATAAACATGACCACTCAAAATGAACCCATTAGAGATATAACTTAAGTGAAAAAGGTAACATGAAATTAGAAGGCATTTCAGCGCTTAGGGTTTTTATGACCAGAATTACACTAGGAGACATGACACAAGGGTTTTTCAACATTTTCAACTAGGTCAATGGTTAGAACAGAATTTACAGAGGCATGCGAACAATTTTTAACCATGATTTTAAAACCTTGGATAACATGAATGACAGGGGACCTCAAAATTTTACAAGACACACCCTAAATAGGAAATAGCACCAACAAAGCCCTGAAGAGCTTATGAATATTTCTACTCTGCATAATCAAGGGAGAGGAAACAAATTATAGAATCGCATAAAAGGATAGTGAATGCCTACACATGCAGTGAATCAGAATGAATCTACATCTATTCAAGTGGAAAGTTTCTTGAAGGCAACTAATACACACTTTGAATCACTGGAACAATTTGCAAAATCTAAAGCTAAGAGTGAGTATGAGGATAGAAGGCTTGATAAGATTAAGGTTGAGGTAATCATTGATAAAAAATACATGAGTATAGCTATTCATAGTATCAAGAATTCATTGGCAGAGGGAAGCATAAATACAAAGGATGCATAGAATACAACACATCTATCTCTGATGTTGATAAAGTGATTAAGGAGTCTGAGGTAAAGTTAGTTGAATTGTCAAAATCATTTGACCCCTTGCAACAATTAGCCTTGGTTTATGATGCACAAGTGGAGACCATTCATGATAAGATCAAGACACTTGATACAAATAAATAGAGAGTCAAAGGAATAATTGAACAACTTAGGAGCCTCATTGTTCCTAAACTTGATGTTATGACTCACAATTTGAGGGATGTGGGGTGCCTAATACTACAGATCTATTATACACTAAGGAAGCAACTTATGTTTTATGTGGATAGATAATGGTCATGGAGAGCATGAAGAAGAGTTGGGCTAATGATCATGTAGCTTTGAAGAGTAAATTTTCTGATGTTTTCAAATTGTTGTAAGTATGTTTGAACACCTTGTACAAATTTAGGATTTTGGTAGACAATATTGGAGTTGTTCCCAACCTTTTCCATTGATGTCAAAAGGGGAGATATAAGGTATAAAAATGACATATCTAGCTTAGGGGGAGATAAATTTTTGTTTGGAGAAATACAGATTAACCTTTTTGGAGTTTTTGGAGTTTGGCATTTTTTACACTTAGTCATTTTTTTCCAAGTGTTTCCATCAACGCCAAAGGGGGAGATTGTTGGAAAGAGACAAATGGAGTGATTGTATGTTGTCATTGATGGAAACTACACATCTTAAAGATGATTTCCTAACACTATTTTGTGATACTGAAGGTCAGATAGTAAAATTGGTTAAGTATAGACTTGTTGGCACAAAGATACAATTTTGGTACTTTGATAGGTACAGACACATATGATAGCATTTTGATGTGCGATTACAGGAGGTGGTTCATAGGGCATATATACATCTATGCTATGATAATAGAGTTTGATGTTAATATTTTATGAAGTTATGATTTGCTAAGTATCGGGTTGATAGGCCAGAGACAAAGATAAAGACAATTGACTATTAGATCGGGCAACAATCCTTGGATCGATGGTATAATTGATTTGATCGATGGAGGAGTTAGAGACGACATGGTACATGGTGTACACATTATGATTTGGGTTAGCATGGAGATTTGATAAGGTATTTTGTTGACACACCACACACTACTTATTTTGTTCTTATGGGTGATACTGTTTAGAAACAAGTTGATATATGAGATTGAGATTTTGAGATGGATCAGATGGATAGTGATAGAGATTGTGATGCGAAGGTTAAGGCATGTGATTACTACTAAAGGAACATAATTCAAAAGTTCTCCTTCTGGTTGATCAATTATACACCTCATTATAACTGTATTAACATACTTAATGTTGTTTTCAGTTCTTGACTAGGACAGTGAGTCCTATATGTTTTGTATCATATTGCTCAGGCAGTGAGCCTTGTTGGTGGTTTTTGTAATTGAGCAGTGAGCTCTAAGTTGTAAGCCTGAATGCATGTTCATTCCCCTCTTATGTAATCTTATCCTTGACCAGACACCTTTATTTCTGCAGAAGTAAAAGATATTATGGGTTCCATCCCCACCGTGGTTTTTCCCTTAACATGGTTTCCATGTCAAAAATTATGGTGTTATAATGTCATGGTTATTGTGTCATATTTTTCTTTCAGTTGTATTAATTTCATTGATATGAAAATTGTGGTTAAAATTTAAATCTGGTGGAACATTGATTGACCCCCCTCTCAATGTTCTTCAATCCTAACATGATCAACAAACAAATAGAAAAGATAGTTCAAAGATGTTTCTTGATTTTTGTATCATGTCTTTTTAGCAAACCAATGATGTATTGGACTAGATAAGCAATTATGGAGACATGATATTTTCTTTATTTTTGCTTGTAAGGTTGATTCCTAGAAGTATGCAAGTTAGTCTAATGATATGATCATCAAAGAATCATTGAGGACATTTGTATACGAATAGGGATCAAATATTTGTCTTTTTACGCAAACAGATACCTTGGACATTTGTGTTTGTTTCCTGGAATTAGATTGGAATTGGCATTATCTAATTCCAGGAAATTCTAATTTCATGTTTGTGTCCATCCAAAAAATTGGAATTGGAATTTCAAAATTCTAATTTTGTCCCAAAATGGGAATTTGCATCTTCCACCAAAATAGGTGGAATTGGAATTTCAAAATAAGTGGAATGGGAATTCCAATTTTTAGAAAACCAAATTTAATATTTTGTGGGATCCATGACTATAAAAATATATATTATATTACTATATAAGGATGTATATATATGTGTGTATATACACACATGTGTATATATGCATGTGTATATATGCATGTGTATATATACATGTGTGTATATACACATGCATGTATATACAAACCAAATTTAATATTTCATGGAATCTGTGACTATAAAGATGCATATTATATTGCTATATATATATATATATATATATGCACACATGTGTGTATATACATACATGTATATATGCATGCACATGTGTAAATATACACACATTTGTATATATACACATGTGTGTATATACATGCATATGTATATATCTACACATGTGTGTATATACATGCACATGTATATATACACACACATGTAATGTGTGTATATACACATACAAGTGTGTATCCATGTATACACACATGTGTGTGTGTATATACACACATTATGTGTGTGTATATATCCACATGCACACATGTGTGTATATATATACATGTGTGTATGTGTGTGTATATATACATGTGTGTATGTGTGTATATATACACATGTGTGTATATTTGTATACATGGATACACACTTGTATGTGTATATACACATACACACGTGTGTATAAACACACATGTGTATGTGTATATATGTGTATACATGTGTATGTACACACATGTATACACATATACACATGTGTGTATATATACACACATGTATATATACATACATGTATGTATGTATATATACACATGTGTGCATGTGTGTATATATACACACATATACACACCATGTTCAAAAAAATTTAAAAATAAAGAATTAAAATTCCTTATGCATCTTCTCAGTCATCTTCCGGGTGAACCAAATGGGTCGGCCCATATTCCGGATTTCAATTTGAGGCTAAGAATCTTCCCGAATTGCAGCATCTTCCAGAATTGACCATATCCAGGATATGGTATTCCAGTACCCAAACAGGCCCTTAGTTTTCTCATATCTTAATGCCAAAATCCACTTTCAACATTAAATCTGATAAAAGTGATATTCATACTCCCGTGGTTTGCAAATCTACCTAGTTAAGGTTGTACTAATTTCATTATTGAAAACTGAAGCAAGAGGTATTCATACAATGATGGTTGAAAATCTAACCACTGAGGGTTGTACCTTTTCATATTACAAAAAGCTCGATGATGAAAATAACAAAAATAAATGCATCTAGTGATATGTGACAATCTTAGTTGAATTTTGCATTCATTTTAGATTAAATCTTACATTATATGGGATTTCGCAAAAGGGGGTGACACATAATTAAAAAGGGTTAATCAAGGTTATATCATCACAAAATTTCTAAAGATTGAGTACAATGGACTTTAGAAAAACAATCCATTTCCACTTATCCTTTTTGCATTTCATTTAGTCTTTAAGGTTCATTGCATGCATAAATCATTATTAAGTCAAGTCATATAGATTCATTCATTATGTTGCATTTAGATATCATTATACATTCACCATTGCATTTAGTAGTATCATCATTAAGCATTAATCATTATGTACATTAAAAACATTAATCATTAAATCATTTATGATTCATTAAATCATATCATTACATTCATTGGACTCAATTAGATTCATCATTAAGCATTTCAATTGTATTCCTTTAGGATAATTGATCATTAAATCACTATGGATCATACAATCATTACATAAGTATAAGTATATACATTGCAATATAGAAATACATGCATAACCATCTAGCATTAAGAATTACATCATGGCATCATTACATGTACACATATCATTGATCATTAAACATATAGGTACATTAATCATTCTCCATAGCATAAACATAATTGCATTATAACATTGCATTTCAGTTATGCATCTAAGTCAATTAAGTGCACCCATAGATTAAGTAAAAAATATAAACATGCATCCATACATTTGCATAGAAAACACATCAACAAGCATATAGATACAATCATCTAGAACTGCATCCATATATAAATTATCTCCAAAAATCATAAAGTCCAATATATGATGACATCAAAAGAAAGATAAGCTATCAAATGTCAGAATCCAACAAAGTCTATCAAAGTAAATTAGATGACCAAATCTATCAAGAGATATCAAATATCCAACAAAGTCTATCAAAGTCCATAATCAAGGTATAAACATCAAATGTCTGATGAAGATACATCAATATGTATCAAAGGTGGAATAAATAAGCATATGCATCAACTCGGGGCATGACCTCTCACTGTATTCCAACCAACATCTATAGGTGGATCCTGCCTAGTACCATCTATTTGAGTGGCCTTTGTTTGACTCGTCCGAGCTACATTTGTCTGACTAGGAGTAGGCACTATCTACGTAGGAATATAAGAACTAGGAGGAGGCGCCATCTGTGTAGGATTCTATGAGCTTTGACCCTGCTGCATATGTGAGTTCTGACCTTGATGTATATGTGAAACCACAACTAAACTTTGCATCACACTAGATACATGTGCCAACTAACTTTGTATGGCAGATACGCTAGCCTGTAACACCTGTATGTCCTGGCTAGGATCTACTGGAGCTGTTGGAGCCACTAGAGTTGCAGGGGAAATAGGAGCACCAAGCTGAACTACCTGTCTCACCACCCGGTGACCATGTCGACCCCATACTAAGGCTGGAACTGGTCTCGAAAGAGCCACCATACCTCCTCCTCTCATCCTCACTCTCCCTATACCCTTCACACCATCCCTACCACCATCCCTACCACCACCTCATCCACCATCCCTACCATCATCCCTACCACCACCTCATCCACCACCTCTACCTTCACCTGTACCTCTACCTCTAGGAGGGCCAATAATAACTCCCCCTCCCTTGAATTACCCTACCTCCAATTCTCCCTCTTGAAACTTGATCTCTCCTCCTCCAACGTCATCTTCTCCCATCACCATCCCCATCATCGCCATCATCCTTGTCATCAGGATCTCTCTTAGTAATATCTAGAATAGGTTCTGCGGGATTAGTAAATCTCATAAATGGGTATTGTAGCAACCACTGTGCATACTTAGGTGTAATACCTACATCAATCACATCATCTCTATAATCCCATGGTAAAGGATGAAGGACCAAGACCTCATCACGAACAACTCTAAAATCCACCTATGGACCCCATAAAGGTCTCTTTGACTAAACACAGACACAAAGAGCTAATCCCAGTGGCATACCCTATGTCTGACCAAACTATCTCATTAATATCATGCAAAAAAATCTCTATAATACAAGTGGCATCTGACCAATCAACCAACAAGGCATAAACACGAGTGACATATCTCTATCATCCTTGACCCAAACCTCACAACCTAAGTAAGGACACCAACATACCCGATTCGTATCATTTAACATCTAGCACCAATAATCTAGCTTGCCTAGATGGGGCTAGACAAACACTTCGATATATATAAAAATGATAGACCAATCATGAGTCTGAACCCTAGAAACAATGGGTCTTGTGATCGAGAGGTGTTCCCAAGTCCTAATCTGTAACAACACAACACCAATAGAAAGTGCAACACTATGTCTATAAAATACATGGTGAAGATTATGATATAATTGTGCTAATACACATGAACCCTAAGAAAATCTACGGAGATGGCCAATCACGTCCTTTATAATCTAACCCCAACCTATAGCAAAACCATGTCCACGTCTATTAGGGAGTAGAAACCCTCTAATCAACCCAACAACGACGATAAGAAGTGGATCATAAGCCAATAACTATACCCATGGAATGTTCTCATCATCGATGGTAGGATCTCTGAAGATTTGACGAAAGGCCTCTCCATCATAAACCTAATCATAATAAACCAGCTCACCCATCACCAAGATGCGTAAAATCCTGTATACATCCTCGGGGGTGATCATCATCTCACCCATTGATAAATAAAAATTATTGTGGTCCAAGTTCCATCGCTCAACCACAACAGTCATTAAACCCCTATTCACACAAAACTGGGGCATTTCAAGCAAAAACCTTAAACCAGATTGAGTTATCACTCGTCTGTCATGACCTAAAAAATACAAAATCAAATCAAAGGGCCAAGGATAAAGGGCCTCTAACCTGTAGTTTTTGAAAGGAAACTTGTTTTGGAAATCAAAGTTTGAATCAATTAGTAATCATCATCAATTTCATTATCTAAAGTCAATCAAATCAAGTAATCCTATTATCTACTTGTTCATCACGAGCGCATCAACTTTCATAACTCTAGATCTTGAGAAAGGAAAATCAATCTCTCCTATCGACCTATCAGGATTGACATTTACATGAAATCAAATAAATAATCTAATTGACATAAAAAAACATACAATTTTCATAGCATCATTAAGAAAAAACATACATTTATCCTTGCAATTAGACGACAAGTTCCTATTTACGACAACCAGGTTGAAAAATAGAAAAAAGTGCATTAACAGGCTTATGTGCTACTTTACAAGTATGTACACGCTAAAACATCCTACACATCAAAATTTTATATTATACACGCTATTATATTCTTACTACATGCTACAACACTGTGTATGTGCTAAAAGATATGGTACGCGCTGCAACTCTTCGTGTAAGCGCTATAAAAATCTCACTTTTGCACACCTATATTATACATGCTATTTTAGCCTATACTACACGCTAATCTAAACCTAAGGCATCTGATACTACGCTATTTTATACTTGGTGATGTGCTCAAAGACATTACAGACGTGCTAAAACAATCTTTGTACGCGCTACAACTAGGGAAAAATTCAAAAAACTACCTAAAACTGTGCCTAAATTCCAAAATCAAGCAATTAAATTCAAAAATTGATAATGAAGGATGGATATTGATATATAGTAGAGGTCCATAGTCTGCTTGGCGCTAGAATCAACGACCTCGCTCGAACCTATGCTCCCGAATCGATACAACCATGACTGCAAAGGAGGGGTAAACAAAGCTCTAAAATGGTAAAATGACAAGAGTAAATGAGCAAGTGGTAGGGTAAAAATTAATTTTAACCCTTATATACCACCAAAAGTGCCTTTTAAGGGCTATTTTTACCATTTTTTTAACCAATCATCCTTTCTAATCAAAATTTTTGTACCTGGGGCATTTGTGCAAATTGGTTATTATCAGGAAATGGATCCAAATTGTAACTTCACTCAACATTTTCAAAATAAGTTCAAATCACGACACTCACCCAAATTTCTCAAGTACCAATTTCAATCCATTCCCCGAGGGGAAATCAATCATCAGGGTATAAAATAATCTTAATCAAAGCATTTTTTAAATCAGGAGCATTGAATGATAAAATTTCAAAATCATTAGCGGGGCATCAAAATCAAGTTGAATTTTCACTAGGGATTCATATCGAGGTTGCATCATTATCAAATATGCATTAGACATCAAAACAATCAAATTTGCATCATTATCAACATCAATCAAATCACTATTAGGCATTGAATCAAGCATCATTATATACATCAGATCAAACATCGAGACATAAAACATTGAATATTATTTGAAACAATGCGCTTCACGCATTGCTTCAAAGAGGGGCATTTGTATACACTCTAAATTGGTCAACAAAATTCAAAGTGGTCAAATCAAGTCAACACCATGGATAAATTAATAAAGTCATTAATTAATTAAATTCAAGCCAAAAGGGATTTATTAAACTATGTAATTGATTTAATCAATTAGTTATATATAGTTCAATTAAATAAATCAAATCCAACCCATCTAATTCTCCTACATGGCTAATTTAATTAAGTGTTTGAATTAATTAATTCCTAAATTCTTTCAACAACCATTGAGGGACAAAAATCAATTAGCTAATGAGAAGAGAGGATTGGGAGCACATGGATCACTTCAAGGATTTGCTATCTTAGCCACTTATTTAGCCTTTGCTATCCCAACCCTTCATTTTGTCATATTGTCCCCTATTTGAAACACAACTCAACCTCTCTCATCTAATCATTGTTAAATCACTCTACCCCCACCCTTGAGAAAATCCTATAAACAGTGTGCATTTCTTAAAGCAAGTCACCACTTTACCATCAATCACATCTACTCACACCACTTTACATCCATTATCATTTGCATCACCGTTATAGTCAAAACTTGCATCCATATTTAGAGTAATTTGAATTCAATTTAGCATTGCAATAGCATAAATAGGATTCAATTAGGCATAATTGAGTATCATTTCATCATTTAGCTCTCTCATTCTAAGGATTGTCACTTTAGGATTGCTCATTTGCAGCTGAGAGTATTCATTTAGTCTTCATAGATAGGGAACCATGAGACGATTTCAAGTTTGATTGTTTAATTAGTATATATCTTTAGCACTAACTTGATATTCTTCGATATAATGTTTCATGTAGGTATTTTACATATAACAATATATCAAGGCCCAAATTTAGAGAGATAAGGACTTTGGCACTAGTGTGAGGGAGAAGATGGTCAATTTTATCCACTCTCAAAATATTATCAATGGGTTCAAGGGCACGAGGGACCAAGTTCCAGAGGTAAGGGGAAGATTGCCAATGGTGAGCCATCGAGGGCTAGAAAGGGCAAGAATCTCATCTTGGATGGCTTCAGGCGACCACGAGATCGCCCTAAAATTACAAGACCCAACCCTCCAAAATTGCCTTTTGATTATCTCCTTTTGGCTATTAGGGTTAGAGAGGAAAATAACATATAAACCTTTTTGAAGCATTCCACAATAAGTAAAGTGAAACCCAAATCGAGTGACCCAAACAAAATGCAACCAATTGTTCAAAAAATTATGAGATGGAAGCTTAGAAACATCTCGGGCTGCTAGAAAAAGTGCACTATTTTTTAACCTACTTTTCTTTGCATCACTCGCAAGAGCCATCTGCAAACTGGGTTTAAGAATGAGGGCATTCGTAGAGGGTTCCTTACCTCTATGTTGTCCTTTCATTGCATGGCTGGAGCCCGTGGGCTTCTGGTAGAACCTTGCTCCATCTGGAATCGCCTGCGTGTTCTCTAAGGCATCCTTGAACGATTTCGTTTTCGCCTCCACTGGTTTGGGGTTGCTCACAGTATGCATAAAAGACCCTTTGCTAGGAGATAAGGAGCCCATACGAACAAAATGATGAATTAAATGCTAAGAGGACGACCTTCCACCAACGGGGAAGGCCTCCTCAAAATACGCAAGAGTTGTAGAGCTCAATAGAAAACCTTGACCTCGATTTCTCCTAATTTCTAAAGTTGTACCTTGTTTAAATATTAACTAATATATAATTTCCAAAAGACTAATTGCACCTGCTTTCGCTAATTATATAAATACACCCAAACCTAAAACATTGAGGGCATTTATTTTCACCTTTAAATTCCTTAAAACCATTAACAAAATGTCTGAAACCCTAATTTCACATTATACGTCAAACTTGTGAAGCGCGGAATAGGAGGTAAGTCCCAGGGTTTCTGCAAACAATAGGGTTTCCGAAAATAGATCATTGATCTTGGTATTTTAACAAGTTCAGTAAATTTCCCCTTTACTCGGTTATGATTTTGAAGCATTGATAATTTAGTTGTTGCTGTCATTAGTCGAAGAGCCATGGCGATGGGTATGATGAAGCCGATGAAGGCTGGTCTTGAGGAGTCTCAGGAGCAGCAGCACCGCATCAGAATCACTCTTTCTTCTAAGAATGTCAAGAATCTCGAGAAAGGTATGTGTTTCTTGTCTCGTCTATCATATACTTATTTAATTTAAAAGGAAAAAAACAACAGTTCTTTCAATTGCATTGGTAGGAGATCAAATCTCGCAAGTGGTAGATTGAGTTATAAGGTGTTTAATGGCACCTGGTGAAGGTTTAAAGCATTGGATCTTAGTTTGTTTTTGGTTTATTTTTGCAGTATGTGGTGATCTTGTGAGGGGCGCCAAGGACAAGAGATTGAAAGTCAAGGGGCCTGTCAGGATGCCTACTAAAGTGCTTCACATCACCACTAGGAAGTCTCCCTGTGGAGAAGGTACTGGATTATAGAGCTATTCCTTTATATAGCTGTATCACCTTCTTAACACATACCACTTTAATGTAGAGAGCATGTTTGTTGAGTTCTGAATCTGGATAATCTTTGCGATAAATGCCCCATTTTATCTCATCTTACGGCCAAACTACAATCTTTACTTTTTCAGTCGAGCATTGTTATGTTTAATGAAATTTTGTTTGGTAATCTGCAATTAGTGATATGACAATATTTAAGGTTACATCATTTTGAGGCTGAAATTAGCATAAGGACAAATCACAGAATCAGTGAAAGCCAACTCCTAGGGGACACATCCAAGGATTTGCACTTGCACAGAGACCCACTTGACAGAAGGCCCACTAACACAGAGGCCACATAACATAGAAGGTCGCCTTCTCACCATCAGGGACCAATTAATGTAGAGAGTGCGCTAGCACCAGGGCCACGTGACATTGAGGGTGCACTAGCACAGAGGCAATTCTTCGGAGGACCCATCTTGACGAGTACACCTTTTTATTAGTCACTGTTAGACAAACTTCTGATTGGATGTTTATAAGGTTATGAACAACGCTCACAAAATTGGATGCCCCTTGACTGCATTTGTTTAAGGTTTATGGATAATGTTCGGCATTTTGTGAGGCAGGATTTGGGAATTGGAAGTTGGGAGATGGTAGATTGTGCTCCCTGATATATTTTTTGAAATGAATGATATCAAAACAAAGTTGTGAGATACGGAACAGATCTGTGTTTTTAAATGAATGATATTAAAATAAATTTGTGGGATATGGGGCAGATCTGTGTTTTTAATCAATACATAGTATGTTTTGTGGCTAAATATAGGTGCACTGATTCTTGGTTCTTTGGATGAGCTATTTTCTATTTTTCAGGGAATATGCAAGCTACTATTTTCTGTTGTTGACTTCTTTTATTTAGGGTCTTCGGGCCCTGATGGTTCTGAGACATGAATTCAGACACCTAGACATTCAGTTTCAGTTTAGGCAGTGGGTGCCTCTAGCATTTTTTAATTATAAGCAGACTACTGATAAGGTTTAGAGCACAGAAAATTATGTTAAGAATGAAAGTAAATCTCATGGTTGTTTTAACTCCAACATAGTTTGGATCCAGGGTAGCTGCAATACAGGGTGTTTTGTGTTGGAAATGCCAGGGTGGGTGATGATAATTGAAGGGTATTATGTTAAGTAGTTGTAACAATAGCAATTCAAAACCTTTGTCTTTGTTAGCTCTGCTGTAACCTGTTATGTGGCCTTATCTTATTTTTTAAGGTCGAGAAGCATAGTATTATAAAGAATTGGCCTTGATATCACTTGATCAAAGCCTTTTTGGCATAGAAAGAAGTTTCGATAATTCTCTAGATATCCACATTCTGCTTTTCTCTATCAACTACACAAATCTTAGAGATACAAGACAAAAACTCACAGAACGGGTCATAAAGTTTAAGTGCTTTTTGATTAGACAAGTAGATCATGAACTTTTCTGTAAGTTCTTGAAAAGGCCACTAAGCGTGCCGAAGGTTATGATGCATGTATTAGTTCTTGGACAGATTTTTTTATTGCTAGATAGTGTGGGGGCTATTTAAAAATCAAGTCTCTTGGATTTGTCTTATTTTTGTTGGGCAATGAGCTACAAATCTACATTTCATGGACAAGTATATGAAGTGTTTTGGTTATAATTGACGCTGACTGTATGTATGGTTTTGAAGAGAATCACCTACTACTTACTAGAGGAAAGAGACCTTAGATGAAAATTCTCATGTACTACCAAGCGTTTTTCATCATCTTCTTCCAACTCCTCCCATATGTGACGCTAGCAAGGACTGCAAGGAATGGTTATGTTACACCTTTTAATTAAGTTGTAATGGAGTCTGAGCATGCTTTTGACTAGTTTACATCCATCTACTTTCGGGACTTTCTTTTTCAATTATTTCTTAATTTTCTGTAAGAAACATGACAATCGACAAATTCTCCACAGCTATGAGTGATCCATAGAAGTTTTTGAAACTCCTTTAATTCAGTGTCTCAATTCTCTTCCTATTTTTGTTCACGAATTCATGAAAGTTGTGACTCAAGAATATTATTTTTAATTATGTACTGGGGATTATTGGTGTTGTTTAGATGGTTTGAGGTTTTATCATCTATTAGACATTTTTTTTGGAGCTTTATAGCACTGAAAGCTAAAATCCTTTGTTCATCGTTGTTGGATTTTTCATTTTTTTTTCTTGCATAATATTCTATACTGTTTTAGTTTTACAGTAACTGACAATTTGCTTATAACAGTTTTTGCTGTAGTTTATTATAGTCAAGTTTAAGTCTGTTTATTTTATATTAATTTTGGATTAAATAATTTATTTTCAGGAACCAACACATGGGATCGATTTGAATTGCGTGTTCACAAGAGAATAATAGACCTTGTTAGCTCGTCTGAAGTTGTGAAGCAGATAACTTCAATTACCATTGAACCTGGAGTTGAGGTTGAAGTTACAATTGCAGACGGATAAGCCGCATAATTATTCTCTGCTTCCTTACTGTCTGAGAAGTAATGAATTATTTTACATTAGTATCAAGAGATTTAAAATGCAAAATTGGTCATCAAATTTTGACAGTTAGTTCTTTCTTGTAACAATGATTACATATTATGTTGATGGTATCTCTTAATTCCCATTTCTCTCTAATGAAAATAGTAGCTGCTTGGCATTTTTGTGTTCGCTAAATTGCTCTCTTGTGCACATTTAATGGTATTTCACTATTTTGTTATTTCATTTCATGCCCTTTATGATTCTTGATGTTTACAGGTAAGCATTCTCTTTAGGGTTTAACACTGTTAATTCAATACAATGTGTAAGAAATGTTAAACTGTCACTATTAACCTTTGACTACAGCCAATGATAATGAGGTTTGTAAAACATTCTGATCATATTAATTTTCTTGTCTGTAAGCCTTTGAGATTTGTACCTTGTAAACAGAAGAAAATTTCATCTGGAATTTTTTTCTCTTCTTTTACTTGTATGGGTTCCGGAATGTCTAAATGAACTGTATTGAGATGGATTTGGCAATCTGCATATCTTTTCCAATGCAGCTAGGGCAACTCCCTACTCTTTGTGGAGATTGGCTGCAAATTAATTGTTCTATTCAAAAATCAATTCCATGTTTTTGTGGAACATCTTGCCACTCAAAAGAATGGGTCATTAGCATCTATAGGAATAATTTATATATAAAAGGAAACTGCAAAGATATACATTTTTGCCTTTGAATGAAAAGTAAAATACATTTTACTGCAATAGATACATGGCACCAGGCACATGGTGGTTACTCATGGTAGAACGTTTACAATGTCAATCTATCTAGTGGTAGCGATTGAATGAATTCTGAAAGTGTGCATTTTTAAGAGCACATATAAATGATATTACAAATTATTAAAATGATCTTCATTTTGTTTCAAATATTCCTTCATTGCCTAGTGTGGGAGGAAATTATGTGCTTGAGTTGGCAGTATTTTGCAGTAGTGTCATAAAGCATGTTACAATAATGTGTAAGCTGTAGGGCCATAGTATTAGTTGATACAAAAAGGAAACTATTAATCACAAGAGAGTTGTTCTATTGGGACTATACAACTACAACCATATCAAAATGTCTGTCCATTTCCTTCGAGGTAACAAAATCAATAAATGATTTATTGAAGATAACTGGCTGCCTCCTTGAATAAGTTTTCAAGCATGCCACGTCCTCCAACTGATCGGCACGACTGGCTTATGTTTGACTCTTTCAAATCTGCTTTGTGCATCACTGCAGGAACCATGACTCAAATTTTAAGTACTTCATGGAGCAACTGCAAATCCTGAAAGTGTGCTACAATGCAATGGAAAAACCACAGGGCTGTAGTAGTAGTTGTCTAACTCAATATTGAAAGATTTATCACAGCAAAATAAAGGAAGTGCATATCTTGAAAGCATGTGCTATTCTATAATATGACTTGTGTGCTGTACTGCAATTAGTAATGCTGCGAGAACTTTAAGATGGAAGTCTTTGACTTTTTGGTTACAACAAAAAATGCTATTTTTATGTTAAAACTACATGCCTAACAGCCACCTGCAACTATTTTGTTGGCCTTCAAATTGGAGTACTGTTTTCATTTGATTAAGAGGTCTGTTTGGCTAGGCTGCTCTGCTGGGTAGGGGTCACTGCCCTTCATCTAAGAGTGATAAGCAAGATCCACGAGAATGCCAAAATTGTATGCATGTAAACCTTATAAAGATTCGAGCATTGAATGCCTTCTAATTAGTTTCATTTTTACTTTGAAAGGGTTTGCTTCAATTTATATTTGTATGCAGTTAATGTTTTAAGCCAATGACAAACAGTTTGTAGAAGCTCACTTTTTAATATTAGTAAATCTTTGACGAGGAGCCTTGGACCCTCTTGATCGATGTTCAAATAATGTCATTTTCATGCCTGCTGCCACTGCTAATTTCCACCGTGCTCTTTTGGTGTTAAGTCTATTGCATTTACCTAGGACCTCTCTTCTTATTTATAACAACTCTTAAGTCCTTGAAGTTCAGGAAACTTGGAACTTTTATTGCCTTTGCAAAGTGTGGGCGTGTGCTTCAAACCCTTTCCATGGACTCTGATAAAGTAGTATGTCTATCTGTTTTTCATCTAGAAAATAACTTGAAATCAGAATTGTTCAGAGAAAATATGGAAATAAATTCTTTAGTTTAGGTTATTAAACAAAGAATAAGTATTGGGAGATGCTCCAGGTTTGAAGGTTGACTATGAAAAGTTAAAACGTGTAGAAGAATTTTTGTTGGCTTTGCGTCTTCTTAATCAATTATATTCATCGTTTTCTCAATCGTGGTTATTTATTGGAATGTGAGAGAGCTTTGTAAAACAAAGTGTTGTTAGAAGAATGATTAAAGATTTTAACCTTTCTATATTTTTAATTTTAGAAATTAAGATAAGTTTTTTGGTAGATGAATAGCTGGTAGGGCCAGCTCCCATTTATATTAATCGGTATAAAATCTCACATCAGAGTTCCAAGAAAGATGGAAATCCAGTTGGATTGCCCATATGCTAGTTCAGCCTAAGCCCAAATAAGTGGGGCATCAACTATACCAGGAAAACAAATACTAGAAGTGCCCATAACTACTAGATACTAGGGGCCTTAGACTCCCATGAAAAGCTACAAAATTGTATTCTCCACCCTATTTGTTGCTATTGCTATACTTGCGACCTATCTATATTTTAGGACTATGGATAGAGACCCAAAACAAGCATTTGGACAATTACCAAAAGTCTCCAGGGCAGCCAAGCAAGCCCTTGTGGAGAGAGCCAGGTCGTTGCTGTGCGGAATCTCCCTATCGCAAACCTCCTCCTTGGCCGAACCTTCTTTTATGACACCCACCTTTGCAAAGTCACCTTCTGTGTCACTATCTAAAACCTCACTCTAGTTGTAGTTTTTAATCCTCCCTCCTTTTCATTCAACGTGAGATCGAAAAGCTTCTTTAGGAAGACAATATTGTGGCTGATAACTAGGTTTCTCCCTTCATATTTCTCCGATTCTAGGGTGAAGATTGTTGGGAACCTCCTAATTACGTTGTCATTGTGCTATGCTGCATAGAAGTCATGGGTCATTGGGATAGTCTTTGCCCTATCTACATTATATGTCACCACCTCTATTTCCCCATGAAGGCAACCTTGAAGACCTCACACAACATGCTCACCCCAATTTTTGTCTCCCCCATATCCAGCAATATGGCAAGAAACATCGCCAAGACATTCATGTTGACCCTGTGCCTATAGTAGGTCATCGAAAACTCATCACCAAGAATGGCCTTAACAACATGTACCAAAGTTTTATCGAAAATGTCTCCCGCTTGTTCTGCTAGCCCAACGACTTTGCCTTTCGCATGTTCTGCTAGCCTAGCGGCTTTGCCTCTTGCTCGTTCTAGTCCAACGGATCCTCCTACGTCGTTTGCTACTGCGGATGGGATAGTCTCTAAGGGGCAGCTGGGTAACTCATCTCTACAAGGGATTTCTATGCATCCTTATACTGTATTTGGGGCACAACGGGGGACTTCTTTCCTTGTCCCCCCACCACTTCATTGCCTGGGTTGACTCTAGCTTGTGCTCTCGTTCCTGGTGGTGGTGGTGGTGGTGGTGGAGGGGTCTGTGCCTCTGAGGTTGATGGGGTTCCCCTCCCAAATTTTGTTGCTACTGGTGGATAGAGCTATGCCCATGCCGCCAAATCTTCTGCTACCATTCCTCTAAAGGTGAAAGCACAACCCATTGACTGTGCCAAGACCTCCCCTGTGGTGGTGTGTGGCCCAGACGTGGTGGATAATGTGGATCTCTACCAAAGTCGTGGGTTGGTTTGTAGGTTCACTGGTCTCTAGCCTTCTCTTTCGGATCTGCATCGTTGGGTAACAAGTTCCTAGCAACCCTTAGTCTCTGGCAACATTGAGCTTTTCCCTTGTGCAAAGGGGTTTTTTATCGCTGCACTTTCTTCCTCTGAAGATCGTGATTTAGTGCTGAGCAAGCTGTGGGTTTGGGGGAATCACTCTCTTTTGACCAAACCCTAGACAATCACCTTCAACCCACTTACGAGTCATTGAGTGTGCGCCCAGTGTGGGTTCGTCTCCCCAATCTTCCACTTCATTTTTGGGAGATTGTTTGCTTTGAGGTCATTTGAAACTCTATTGGCCATTTCTTGAAGGTGGATGAGGCTATGGCTTTGCTGGGCCGCTCTACTTTCACTTGCATTTTGGTTGATATGGATATTTCCACACCACTGTCGAGGGATGTGGTGCTCATGGTTAGGGATAGGCCTTGGACATAATCGTTGGATTATGAGGGCCTCCCCTTCCGATGATGCTTCTCTATTGGCCATCTCGCTATAGACTGTTCTATTTTTCGAGGTAAAGGTGATGCTACTTGGTGGAAGGATGCAAATGATGATCATTTGACTGTACAAGCTTTTGATCCCCCCTCTGATTCTACCTCTAAATACTCCTCACAAGCTGATGATGATGATCCCCCCCCAAGGTGATGCTCCTACTGATTTGGCCTCCTCTGATTTGATGAACTTGACCTCACCTCTCGCTGTTGGTGTGGTCCTTTTTTACCACAGAGACCCTTCTCTGACTAATGCTCCTAATCTGCTTCAGCCTTCAGTAGCTGATGCACAATGTTGCCAACATTGTTCCTGGTGTTGATGGTCCCACAATGGGGGCTTCACTATTGTGTGGTGGGGATCCTAGTGATAGTATAGCTTGGACGGTTGTTTGCACCCGAAGGAAGAATCACGCTACCTCTCATTCTCCTCCCTCTGCTGTGAGTGTGTTGGCTTCCCACTCTTGATGTGGGTTACTAGTGCTTCTAGTGTGTTGTTAATGGTATGTTCTTGACCAATTTGTTAATCCCTCACTTGTAATAGCCAACACCTCTGTTTATGTGATGTTGATCTCTTGACGCATTTTGGCTATGGTTATGTAAGGGCCAACCCCCTTGTTAGCATGTTGAACTTAATAAAAAACATGCACCACTAAGTCACATTGGAAGTCGATGATCGCTTTTAACTTCTTAAATACCTCATGCACAAAATACATTTCTTTTTTCTTTGCCAACAAACGAATTGGGGTATCCATCTGGCAAGTGATATAAACATACACAGTGACACTCGTTAGTGAGTTACTTCCCACCACTGGTGCTATTTATAGAATATTGCCAAGGGTCATGCCATGAGTATGTATAGCTCCATGTAAAGTGGATTGACTACAACTTTAGTTCATTCATTTACCAAACTCCCAAAAAATCTTACAAGCCACCTTGAGCATAAATGCTTGCGTAGCCATCCTCATAACTAGAATATTTGGTAGTGGTGTATATGAGTGATGACAAATATATGCTTTTCCAGCTCATTATGAGAAGTATGTGTGCTTTACTTTGGTCCTCCAACCAATGACATGCTATCATTAACATGAGCCATATGTACGTCCTGTCTTACCTTGTATTCATCACCTATACTGTCCTAAATTGTCCTTCCACCTGATGGCGCACATGCATGATCTCAAAAATCATCCTTCCACTACACAGATCGTCCTTGCATTTCATGTCAAGCATCAACCATCTTTCCTCATCATTTTCTACCAGCATTTTCTAGTTTGTTAAAAGCAGTCTCGAAAACAAATGTTAAATCACAGACACCATTAGTGCAATGGTATATTTGAGGCGTGTTTGGCAATCATAAATGTCTCCCCATTCCCTTCATGATAAGTGTGTGAGATTTCGAAATCTCCAAACTTACTGATAAGCTCCTAGATGGGTTTTAGCCACCTTCTCAATTTCCAATTTGGGGTATCATTTTGCCTTATCACATTTATCACTGTCAATGAGTCTCCTTCCAAGTGTAGTCACCTTACATTCAAGTCAATTCCCAATTTAAGTCTTAATAGAGCCGTGAGAAACTCTACATGGTTATTTGTTGCAATCGTTAAGTGTTCAACCCTCTTAGCCAAAATAGAGTCATCATGATTTCGAGCTAAGCATCCCACTCCGCTCAGACCATGGTTTCCCTTGACCGCTCCGTCAAAGTTTATTTTCACCCAACCTGCCTATAGTAGAGACACTTCACACCCTCTCTCGGGTTGGACAAATGATCATTATCCCATGAACGAGGGGGTCTTCCATAATGATTCTTACACTTGGAACAATCAAAGAATTGAGAATGTTCTTAATGCCTATCCTTGAGAATGTGGATTCAAATCATTGCCTCAAACCTTTACTTTGAGAAGGAATTTTTAGCCCTCAAAATATCCCTCTTTGATTTCAACACTCAGGGTTAAAAGAAGAGGATTGGAAATAAGATATTAGGTTATTAGGTTTCAGTGGTAGGAAGGCAAATCACATCATTGAACAACTTTGTATGGTTTTTTTTGCCCAGTCATATTTTGTCAAACAAAACCTTAAAAAAGGGGATTTTTTCTTCAAGCGGTAACACTTCACAAAGATTTATTTTGTTGTCTATGCTAGTCGGGATCAAAGTTGTATTCAAGGACACAATTTAAGTATCTCTTAATTCAACTTTCTAAACTTTTAAATGAATTAGAAAAAAATTGAGTTTTAGGAGTAAATCATGTAGCCTTAAAAATCTCATGCAAAAGGATTTTAGATAGGGGGCATGAATTGTTCTTTTTCCACCAGTCTACTGTGGCACACGAACATGTTAGTGCTTTCAAGGAGATCCAAAAATAGGATGGTTATATGATTGAATACAATTTGGATATCCAAATAGAGGTTTTTTTTTTACAAAACTTTTGTGAGTTATCCAAAATCCTTGTTGATTACTTTGTTGATAGTAGACACATCATTCTAAAATATATTCGTGAACTTATCCCCTCAAGATAATTCCTTCCTCATTAGATCTATTTCTATGGATGAGAGGGAGTAGATGGTTTTTATGATGAAAAATAAATCCCTAGGTCCAAATGAATTTCCTATTGAGTTAATTTAAATTTTTTAGGCTATTGTCAAATATATCTTTTGGAGGCTTTTGAGAATTTGCACACTTCAAAACAACTATTAGAAGCTCTTAATAACTCTTTTGTTTCGGAGTTTTTATGATATTTGATCCATAGCTCCTTTTAATGCTTCATATAATTTTTTTCCCAAAATTGTTGTTGATCAACTAAAGTAACTCCTTTTTAAATTATATTCCCATAGTGAAAGAGACTTTATACAAGGACTTGAAATTCGTGATGGTATCATTCTTATTCACGAAGCTATTCATTCTACACCCGCTAACAAGAAAAATTCTAGGTTCACAAAATTATATCTTTCTAAGCCTTATGGAAAAGTCTCTTGAAAATTTGTAGAGGATATCTTATGCTTTGTTTTAGTGATTAGTGAATTCAGTAGGTCATCACATGATACATCTCTACATTTTTTTATTTGATTAAAACTAATTCTCCCTTAACCATTTTCATTTTGAAAGAGGTTTACAGGGAGATCCTCTCTTCACATCTCTTTCTTATTTTGGTAGAACTTTGGCAAGTTTTTAAATCACCTAGGCTCTATTTCTAGCTTTTAAATTGAGTAATGTATGGATATACTTGCCCATCTTTAATTTTTGGATGATACTTGTTTGATGGGTAGTGCCAATCTTGAGGAAGCAATCATTTTTAAGCATGCTCTTAACATTTATATTAGTGCATCTAGCCAACTTTTGAATGACCACAAGTCTCAGGTTTTCCTCTTTGACACAAAACCTATCTTGAAGAATAGATTGTTATTATTCTTCATTACCAAGTTGCTTCTCCCCCCTTTGGATATTTGGGTGTCCCTATTTCTCCTACTTACCTTGGGAAAAAATTGGAATATTAAATAGATTCTATGTTATATCATATTAGTCATTGGACACATACATACATATCTTAGGATGAATGTATATTCCCTAAATTTGTGATTCAAGCTTTCCCACTTTATAGATTTATGGCTCTTGCAGCTCCACAAGGCATGCTTCATGATTTGAATTGTGAAATAAATTTTTTTTGTTGAGATGAAAATCTAGGGAAAAATAAATGACATTTGATTCACTGTAACACAATTTGTCAATCTAAAGAGAGAGGTGGGTTAGGTACGAGATCTTTCTCCTCAACAATTATGACTATTTTTGCCAAATTGAGTTGGAGATGTTATATGGAGGAACATGCCTTACAAGGTATAGTTTTTAAAGCTCATGTACTTGAATCTAGACAATCATTTTTTCATTCCTAGGTTGCTGACCATTGGCAAGGGTTTTTGAATACGGAAAACAATAAATTGTAGTAATTTGATTAAAACTTGCCCCTTTTGGATTCTTTGGAAGGTCGACCTTGCTCTTTTCTATGATGATGTATAGGACCAACATAGTCTTGTTTGTGTGGAATTCCCTATTATCTTTATATTAAAATATAAACATGTTGAAGTTGGTTGGAGTTACACTTTCAATTTTCAACATGAAATCATATAGATGCCATGAGAATTTATTAACCTAAATATCTTTGGCTAGATCAATATTTCTCTCCTCATCGACCACCTAACTTATAATTTAGCATTTTGGAAGGTCTTTTTACGTAGACATTTTGACATACTTGGATGGGATGCGAAATATTCTAACATTTACATGGTGCAAACTATTTATAAAACTCTTTTAGTAGAAAGCCTTTAAGTTAAGAAACATGAGGTTGCTAGTTCAAATAGATGTATCCCATTCCTTCAAAATGAAGATAATGAAATTATCTTCTTTTTGTCTATCCCTACACCATTTATGGTGTGATTTGTTGGGAATTTTATGAAATAGTTATGATTCATTCTATGGCCTAGAACTTTCCACCACAGTCGGCTCAAAAGATTAGCCAACCTCCTCGAAATCAGCGTCAATAACCTCCAATATGTCATCCTCAAACGTATTACCAATAATTAAAACTAATATGTCGGCCTCAGATCCACCACCTTAATCAAATTAATAAGAAACTTTGATCAATGATCAGATAGGTAAACTGCTTTCTTATTCAAAACATAATTCATTCAAAACTTGATATAAACTGTTGCGGTTGGAACCATGGATTTCACTTACCATATACAAACTATATCTATGATCACAACACTTGAATCTTTCCTTAACTCGATTGCTACTACATTCTGTGTCTGATACTGTTATTCCTGAACACCAATCAACCTACATAGTTGGACTTCCCTTTACCGATCATGAATAGTTCTTACCGATCACTACAATCATGACAACTGAATACATTTCCATCAATGACAACCAATTATGCCTCGACTCATAACCTCTCTTCATAACTCCTCCAAAACTACCATAATGCCAACATAAGGATCATCCCTCTGAGCCCCATGAACATGGGTCTTCCATAATGATTCTTACACTTGGAACATTCAAAGAATTGAGAATGTTCGTATTGCCTATCCTTGAGAATGTGGATTCAAATCATTGCTTCAAACCTTTACTTTGAGAAGGAATTTTTAGGCATCAAAATATCTCTCTTATATTTCAACACTCATGGTTAAAAGAAGAGGATTGGAAAGAAGATATTAGGTTATTAGGTTTCAATGGTAGGAAGACAAATCACATCATTGAACAACTTTGTATGTTTTTTTTGGCCAGTCACTAGTAAATTTTACCTTGTTTTTCGACGAGGAATAGTCGAATGTTCAACACCCATTGGTCGCATAGACGACTATAACTGTTGTTAAAAAATTTTCGTCGCTTATTCGACAGGAAAACCCATCGTCGACATATCAACCTACTTAGTGGTTGAATTATCGACCGAATCTTCGTTGAAAATATCGCCTGAAGCTGGAAGAATTGCGGATCAAACCTTTTATCTAAGCGGCCAACGCTCGCCGAAATTCTGACCACCTTTGGTCGCAATTAACGTCGAACATATAGTAGTCTCGTCGAAACATCAAACACAGTGTGTCGCTTTGTCGACCATAGTTGGCCGGAATCAACGTCGAACACATAGCAGTCACGTCGAAACATCATAAATAGTGTCTCGTTTTCTCGACCAACGTTCGTCGCCATTGACGTCGAACATATAGCATTCTCGTTGAAACTACTGATATTAGAATGTCGAAAAAGTGACCAATGCTAATTTTTGTTTATATATATATA
>MU225772.1:1954494-1969142 GCA_018584345.1 Thuja plicata | reverse complement strand
GATTATGATTTGATCAAGGAAATTGATATAATTGATATTGTTGATATTTGAAAATATTGATTCAGGGATTTGATAAATTGAGAAATGGGGCCCAAAGTCTAGGCAACCATTTTAGGGTGCATACAACCCTGCCATTTGACCATGAAGCTTAATTGATGGTCATTAAGCATTATATGATTATATTATATTAACGGACAATCAATAATGTTTATACAAATATAACATAAATTAATTATTGATTTTAGAGTATATTAACTAAATAATAATAAGAACGTAGTAACATGAATTAAACAATTAATGTATTATCTTTTCTTGATGTTTCCTGTGATGAATTTTTGTTGGCTATGTGGGGAAGATGTAGAGTTTCAGTTTGTGTTATTAAGAGTTCTTTTTCTTATGAGAATATGTGTTTTCTTATGAGAATCCCTACAAACTTCCCACACAACTGTCCATTAAAACCGTTCACTAAACTAAAGAATTCTATTTGCTAGTGAGGCGTTTTATCTTATTTTGGCCATGGTTGTTTTTTGCTAATGTTGTTCGCAGTTTAGTTCCTATTTTCACATTTTAACTGTCAATCTCCCTTGGTGCAACTTGAGGCATCAATTACATTATTGGTTGCTTATCTCTCTTGGCTTTAATATCATTTTTGTTCTCTTTCTTCCTTTGACCTTAACTCCTTCAATTTCTACCATATTTCCTTTGGTAGTTTTTCTTTTGTTGTTTGGGTTCATATGTTAGGTTTTGAGTGTTTGCTTCATTTCTAAATGTAATTCTAAATGTAATTTAAGTAATTTATAGTATAGTATTACTAAACATAGTTTTATATGTGGTTTGAAATGTAGATAAAATGTAGTTTATTAATTTCTTAAATTGGGATTGAGATGTTTATAAAATGAAAATGTAGTAAAAATAAGGTTTCTATGTTATGTCAAATTATTTCTTTTCTATTTTGTTTGGGTTCGTGATGTGTCTATATTCATTGAAATAGGAACTATTGGAATATAAGATTTTTGAATTATGTTTGTATCCATACATTAATGTGGTCTGTTATTACATTTGGTAGTGTGTATCAAATTGTAGATTAATGTAATAACAACATCATGGCTATTAATTAAAATTTAAAGTCGTATTTTTTTATATTGGTAATAGCTTTTGACTGGAGCTTTGAACCAATGGAGTCACATTTGGGGGACCCCATCTCCATGGTGATGTTTATCTAAACAAAGCTAAGGCATTAACGCCTCCTATATGTGACTCTTGCAGATATCTTGATTACCTCGAGAACCTACTGCTTGAAATTCACACCTATCCAGAGACACATCATAGTCAAGCAACAACACCTCCTTATCTCATCTCCTTATCATTCCATTGCACGTAAGTGCATACACCTTATAACTACCATCTCCTTATCACTCCAAAGCTCCTTATATCTCCCATGCATTGATTGGGCCACAAACTATGTGTCTGAACTGGCATGTGTGGGTATGCGTGTCTGCATCTCAAGGGATGGGCACAAAACATACTGGGAACAAAAATAGACTGTAACTCCTCTGTTGACCACATAAAACTTTGTTGACCATTATTCCAATGTATTTGTCTCCATCTGTGGGTGAGCGCATATCCATGGAGGTAAAACTGGTGAGGATTCAGACTAATGACGTTGTATCAACATGGCTTTGCAACGACAATATTTGTCATTGCACTACGGGGTCAACCCCCATTTTAAGTTGTAAATTATAAGTAGTCTTGATCATGGAAATTTAGGGTTATTTGATTGACTTTCATTATAGAGGTTGGAAGTTTACATCATGTGAGATTACTAGGTTAGTCATTTCATTTCTAGCTTTGGCCTTGTATTTAGTGTAGCATTGAATTTTTATAATTAAATTCTTAGTGCAAGATCTATTGAAGGTTGTTAAAGAGTGATTAATGAATATAGTAATATAATATTATTATTACATTGTCTTTTGTAAGGAAATGCAAATTTAGTTGATATAATTGATGAGGATTTGTCATGGTTTGTGTCTTAGTTTTGTGGTTGTAGCTGGTCTTATGGTCCTTAATCATGTGCGATATTATATATTGTTCTTGCATTATGTTTGGGCATATTGTGGATGTTAAGATACTTGGTGTATATTCGATGGTTTAGTTTTCATAATGTTTTAGACTTGCTTGGTTATATAGACGTGGTTTCAATTCTTTATTTGGTGAAAGATGTGTTTGAGTTTGGTGTAATGGGATTACCTTATTGTTACCAGAGGCATGGGGTGTTCTTATGTTCTGATTTTGATGAAGGATTATGTTGTTCTTTGGTTTGTGTTGTTGACGTCTTCTTGGTGCTAATGAGTTTTATTATTAATTGGTATTGGTTGTGGTGTATTAATGGCTCACAGAGACTTGGGTACTTATTTGTTAAAGATGATCTATATATTGTTTTTGATGATATGAGTTGTGAAACATTGGAATTAAGTTTTGGAACTTAGAGGAGTTCCTTCTTCCATCATAAGAAATTTATCTTTGTGATGCATATGATGTTGCGATTTAAGGCCATTGTTATATTGATGTTTATGGACCCTATTCTTTACTTTGTGTTATCATGATTTTTTTTAGGTTTGTTAGGAAGGGTTTTATAGGAGCATTTATAGGAGAGTGGCATGCAATGGGGTCGGGGCCCTAAGTGGACGCCATGGTAACCCATTATGGAGTTGTAATCAAGTGATAACATAATAAAGTGAACTAGGTTGGGTTTACACATTAATCAAGATAATATTGTTCCCTCGCCCATGGCCATGATAAATCCTATGTGGACCATGGATGGGTTGGATAAGGCTTGGACATCCTAGGGCATTGATTTCGAAAATTGGCTTCCTTGTCGTCATGAAAGGTTGTTGATTCCAGATGAGTTCTCACCCGGGGGTTGGGGTCAGGGTCGGGAGAGACATGCTAGGATAATATAGGATAGTGGAGGGCTACGTGATGACACTCTTCTACATGTGTCTTAGGATTCTCTTCATTTATCCTTATGGTTGTCTCTGGTATATTATGGTTTTCTTGTTGGTGTCTCATATGTATTCCTTGTTGTATCCCTCATGTATTTCTTATGTCATGTTTTGGTTACTCTGTGTGGAACTCTCTTTTGTGTTGTAGTCTTGTGTTGTGCTTTCTTGTGAGGTGTGGGGCATTTTATCCATCTCCTAGCTTGGAGGGTCAGGCCTCAGGGTTCCACGTGGTTGAGTGGTACATATTTTTTTTCCATCGAGGTTTATTGTCTTATTCGTGAGCTTACTGAATGGATTCTTCTTCATCTTCACATCTTCATTGTACCTTCATTGTAGTTTCATGATTCTTGTGGATAGAGGATTGTTATTGTACAATTGTATCATGTTATGTATCATGGGACATTGACATTGTAATTATGTACTCTCTATAGACATGAAGTAAATGTAATTGTAACATACATTAATGACTATTTCTGATGTATAATTGACTTGATAGATTGATGTGGGTATCAATTGTCACAATGTACTTATATAGAATTTTGTCATGTATTAGTAACATTTGTATCTAAAATTTAAATATTGATTATTGATGTTAATCTTGTGCATTGATTTATCATTGTTTAATTAATGTATGAACATATGATTATATATTACTTAGTAGCGACATCGGGGAACCTAAGAGGACGAAGCAAAAATTTTTAATGTTCAACACATATTCATAACACCATTTAGTTGGTTGTCATTATTTTTAAATGTAATTATTAATATTGTTAAAAAATGTGTGCCATGTTCTCTTGCATTTTTATGTTGGCCTCTCGGGTTCCCTGACAAGTTGTTACATTGAGACCCTCTTTAAAGCTAAAAAAATGTTGATTTATTGCAGGTTCTACTAGTCTAATCCACTAAAATATCTGGTGTGAACACAATCATAAGATTTTCAATGGAATGACTGAGAATATCATTCAAGATTGGAATAGAATTATTGCCAATATGAAATAAAATTGTTACGTTTTGGTTCACAATTATTAGACAAGTTTTTTTAGAGGGAAATAGAGTTTTAATTTGACCTGGTATTCTTATGGTTTCACTTTCTATCTCTTTTAATCATAACACTTGGGAAGATCAACTTGCTCAATTTGAACGTTTGCCTTTGGGCTTGGTTAAAAATTATGTTGGAGCGACAAACGATCGGATAAATTTCTAATAATTTTCACGAAATTCCCAACAAGACATGTTAATATTATGATATAGTTCCACATGGCCACCTTACCCAACGATGGCCTATGGGCCATTAATAGTAAGTATTACTGGATATATGGTAGGTTATTTTTCCTTTGTATATGTATCGTGGATACATATATTCTAATATTAATGATTGGTAATACACAAAATGTTAGGTACTCAAGAGTAGAATATTATCTAATATTACATCCATGACATTAATGTTTATCTACTAAATAATATATTTTCAAATAATCCCCCGTTAATAGGGCTAAAAATTTTAACCTTTCAACCACTTTATGGGGCAAAGTAAGATGGATTGCCCCTAACCATGATTGGGTCAAAATTAATTTCAATGGAGCCTCTAAGTGCAATCCAGACACTAGTGGTGTTGTTTTGTATAAAACATGATCATCAGGGGTTGACCCTTGGGTCGAAATCTACTACACTGGGAACCACAACAAACAATGAGGTTGAGTTCAAAGCTGCATAGCTAGGGGTTAAATTTGGATTATAATTGTGAATAAGTAAACTCCATCGTAAAGGAGAGTCGTTGATAATAGTCAAAGACATCTCGCAGCATGTGATCCCCAATTGGAAGCTCCAACAGTGGGTTTCAATGCCATTTGGACACTTGTGAGGAGCTTTGAAGACTTTCAAATCACCCATGTTTACAAAGAAGGGAATGGTAGGGTGAATGAACTAGCCAAAGTCGCCTCACAAACACGTAACATTTGGTCACTTAATAAGGTTGGATAGTGGTACTGGACATTTGATTTTGTTTTATTACGAGAAATTTTTAACATATGAGGAAATGATAGCTATCATCATGATTGGACAATGTTGAAGTTACCAGTTTCCCCTCATAACACTTGCAAAAGGAGACTTTTTGGGAAAATTACACATCTGGCATCACTTTCTAGCATAGTTAGTAAATTTAGCTATGCAAAAGGATGACCTCACAAAAATAAAATTAATTAACAACATGTGGACATAGTATGCCCAATGTGCGAGAGAGACAAGGAAATTATTCTTTTTTTTTTAACAAAGATTAAAAGAGGAAGGACAATCCTTGGATAATTATCTAATTTCATTTCTTAGTGGTACTATGTAGTGAATTATGTCATGCTAAGGTGGTTGTGATGGACACACCTATGCGGTTCTTAGGTAGTAGGCGTTAGATGACCTTCTTGGGTGAATGTTTGGAGAACATGCTAAGAAGGATTTTCAAAACCAACCTTTGTCTAGTAATGCATGTCATACAAATGGTGTTGGGGACAAAATACTTATGATCTGACAACCGGTTTAGGGTAAACTTAGATGTGGAGGCCATCTTCCTCGTGTATATCCTAGATGTGGCAGAGAACAAGGAAATGGGTAAGGAGCTCTATAATAAATTGGTCAAGGGTAATTTTTTGGGTGAGCTCGATGATGTCCTAGAGAATATTGATGGCAACTTGGGAATTCTGCTTCACAACTATTTTTATGTAGTCAAAAGACATGGGAAAGAGGTGAATCATTACCCTATAGCGCATTATCCTGATTCAAAGATCATCCCACATAGGAGACATATAATTGGTTGTAGTGTTTCATTTCTAAAATTTATCTTGGGGCTCAAGGAGGAAGATAAATATGATTCACTACAAAAGTACATTTTTTTATGAAGGGATCATGGGTTTTGACAAGGAGTGCTATGAGATGGAGCTAGATTGATATAAGGAGGTCTCACAATGGAGAAGTGACAAAATAATTCCTGAGGTGATGCATCTTCATATTCTTTTGAGGATTTTGAGGGACAAGCTTCCTATGGTCATGGATGCAAATACAAATCCCATGTGGAATCTAGCAAGCAATATAAAAACAATAGGTTCTCTTTTATTTTTGGATGATATGGGGTCATAATATATGTAAAAATTTCTCCATTTTGTATTAAGGAGCTAAAAGTAATTTTACAAGCTCCATTTTGATATTGGAGCTAGATAGCTGCATTATGGAGGGTGTTGTGCAATAGTTCTAGTTAGTATGTAGTATGAAATATGGAAGAAGATAGGGAATGAAGGGAGGAATTTCCCCCTCTATAAATAGTACTTTATGATGAAGAATGTAACAGAGATGGATAAGATAAGTATATATTGCAAACATAAGGGGATTTTGAAGACACTTCATCCCTCCAATGTAATTTCTATATTTTAACACATAATATAAAACAAATGAAACCTCTCAACTACATTTTTCTTATAATAAAAATTCAAATAATAATTGATTGAAATAAATGGCCTTTGAGACTACTTTATGATTTTTTATATATGTCTAAATGTGGCCAACTCAGGTGGGGTCAATTTTTCACTTGTGTGATGGATTTTTTTCCCTAAGACCTATAAGACCATTATATAATATAATAGACTCATTCAAGGTAATGTAACATGATTCACTATCCTGGGGTGTTAAACCTTCATACAACATGTTTTGGATCAATATTTTGGTACTTTCTACATGTCACAATATTGAAATGAGATCACTATAGAATCAAATTATTGGAATCACTAATAAGATTGAGAAAGAAACTCTACAAGGGCATACATAGAGGACAATAATTTTCTTAGTGTAGCTTTTCCCACTTATCCTAAAGTGATCATTAAAATAATAAAATCTATAGACCTCTTATATATAAGACAAGTATTTTTCCAACATCATAGGAGTGAGGAAGCATATCATAGGGTTAACCATCTCTCACCGATAGTATGTATGCGATAGATGCTACCCAAATTCGCAGGGTTAGTAAATGTCATTGGTAGAATGCAAGTGATATATACCAAGAGTTATTCATCTCAAGAGTTTAGTATTTGCATTGGTGTATTGGAATAAAATCACGTGCTCCAAGTGTGGTGTTTTCCTGAGGTATATTTTTCTAAGGATTTTATTGTTAAATCAATCTAGGTGATTTATAATACAATCACTAGTCTTAGGTGAGGTAAAACCATATGATGTCATGTTTATATTTATTTGGTTATAAGATGAATTATAAAATTATTCATTTATGAAACTTTTATTAATCGCTTGATGCGTGCTATTGCACTTATTAACTTGTTACTAGTATGAGATGCTTTATTGTTATTACAACTAACAATAATTTGGGAGAAAGGATGTGACTCAATAAAATTTAAAATGTATAAATATTCCCCTTTCTAGGTTAGACATACTTATGGATTTTTCATTAGTGAACTAGGTAAAGAGGAAGATTACTGCAATAAGGTTGTCACCACTTCCCTATTTTCTACCTAGTCATTATGTGCATGTGAGGTTGTTTAAGTTATTCACATTATGTAGATGTGATGTATGGACGTGTTAATCATATTGTGTATATGTGAGGAAAACATGAAGTATTCACATTGTTCTTAGCTATTGTATGCATAATTCAATGTCATTTTGTACATGTGTTCTATAAAGGACTTAAATTGATATGTATATAAATGTGATGTAAAGATAAGTTGGTCTCTATTTAGTTGTTAGGATTTAGCCTTATTGTTTTAGATTGTGGACTATGATGCCTTATTGTTTTAGATTGTTTTAGGTAAGATAATCTCAAATCAAACCTTAAAGATTAATCTTGGGTCTAGGGATTTGTCATGTTATGTGAGTTATCTTATTTAATGCAATATTATATATTTGCGGTGTTAAGATTCCACCCTTACTATACAATTGATTAAGGTTACAATAATATCTCCCCTCATTGAAAATAAATTGCTTGGTTAATTAAGAGGACATTTAAGGTGCAATCAAATTAAAAAAAGAATAATAGTAACTAAGTGTGACTATTTTATATTGTACTTGCTAAAACCATGCACATACCCTTTTATCTTGCTGTTGTACCTACTACTTTTGGAAAAAAAAGTAAAAATGGGCACCTATAAACTATTTAGGGGTTTGCCTCATGTTGGAACCTTAACTTTTAGGGGTCAAAATAGTATTAAGCATTCCTAAATAACCCTCTCTCATTGTCATTTTCATTAGTCATCACCAAGATTTTGTATTTGGTCATGTTGAAGCTACTGAAGTTTTCTTAAAATAATCACTACCCATATGTGAGCGCTTGCCTAATTTCTCACCCTCCATGTTCACCTTGCAAAGCTGAACATTGTTCCCTAAAGGACTCAGTATAATTCTCTTTTTAGGATATCACATGCAGTTGGTGCCAAAATTTAAATTCAAATAAAGCTCCTAACAAAGAATTTTGCATTCTATTGAAATAAATCAAGATAAAAGGAACAATAGAAGTCATCGACATTTTGATAAAACAAAATTCACTTCCATTGTGTCAGTATTTATCAAGCAAGTCTAGCCTTTAGTTAAGCAGAAAAAATATCCTTTGAAAGACCAAGTTACACTGAAAGGAGGAGTATCAAACAAACCTATGTATGGTTTCATCAAAAAACATAAATTTTGATAGATTTAGAAAGGGTTGCATCAAAAGAAAGAGTCCCTTCAAAAACTAACTTATCGATGAAACACGAAGGAAGTTACACCGATGGGTAACTGTCAAGAAGAAACTCTTGTCGATGGAGAATCAAGCCCATTTTATCGACAATGATACTTTTGATAAAACTAATGGATTAATATTAGCTAATTATGCTTTGTCGAAAGAGAAATTTCTACCAAAAATATTTTACATGCATAAAGGAATTTATTGATAAAGAGAAGGTTTGGCCTTTATAAAAAAGAAATATTATCGATGGAAGATTGAATATTGATCAAAGGTTGAGGCAATAGATAGAAACCGTCAATACATCAAAACCTTGTTTCAATGAAATAGTCATAAAGATCCATAAAAAAGAAATACATCGATGTAATACATGATTCTAACAAAGATAAAGTGGCTTTCTTGAAATGAAGAGTCTCATCGAAAGGAAAGCATATTGGCGGAATCCATTTTGGGTTTTATCGAAAAAAGATTTTAAAGAGAAGCAATGTTTCAACAAAGGAAATTTTTTTATCAAAGAAACACACATGATCTAAAATAACAAAAGGAGTTTCTACAAAATGAAGCATTCCATCGAAGAGGTCCATTTCGAAGAAGTGATTACTTGTTCCATCGAAAATAAGCATATCAAGTAAACAAAGGCATAAATAAAGCATCCTATGGGCCCAATGAAGAGATATTCTCCATCGATAAAAAGACATCATTATAAGACATATCTGTTCCATAAAAAATTCTTATTGATGAAATATATAGATAGATGAAAGGACAAGACGGTAACACGAAAGTAAAGGCAATATCGAAAAGAAGATTTTTGAAGAAATAATTGATGGTCTGATTGAAGATATCACTGCTTGCAACTATATAAACTCACATCAATGTAACAAGAGGTCGGTTCATCAAAATTTTAATGTAACAAATAAAATGATACAAGAGAGGAAAATAATAAATTCATCAAAATCAGGAAAAGAAATATATTTTTTGAGAGCAACGGAATGTCGATAATGGTCACATCGATATAAAAATTTGAAATTAGGTCATTAATGACCATTGTCGTACAACAAAAAGTAACACCCTTATACCAGATTGTGAGAAGATAAATGCACTTGTTGAGCATGTTGAGAAGTGTATTGTCTTAAAATGGAAGCACTTTCATCTTGGTAGGTTTAACACCCTCATTTAGTACATTTACATGATAGATTTTCATTTAGGATGCATCTACACTTGGTAATTCTTCATTTCTAGGTGAAATTAGGGTTAGGATCCTAAGGATTCTCCTTGATTTCCTTCTTTGTGGCTCTATTTTCTAGGTAGGACCTATATACTAGTCCTCCTATCCTTCATCACACTTCTTCTAGGCCCCTATGCCCTTTTCCAGCACTCTGTTATGTTTTCCCATCATCCTAGGTCTCTGGATGACCTAGAAACTTCACTGACACTCTAAGTTGACTGGCCTGAAACCTCAAGTCAGGGTCGAGGTCAAGCCTGACCTAGGTCAGGGTCAAGGTTGACCTTGACCTAGGTCAAGGTCAAGTTTGACCTTGACCTTTGTTGGGTTTGGTTCTTGCTTTCAAGTTTGGATCATATCGGGGCCCTAAATTCAAAATTGGTCCCCAGATCTGAATGCGAAAGGGTTTTTATCCAAAATTTAATTAATGAATTTTCTCATTAGTTGGCTATTGTAATTGGACCATAATTTGAGGTGAAATTTGAATTAGGGGCCCTCACATTTCCCTAGGAGGCTTACCTTGAAATATCTATATAAGCACTCTCTTTTGCCTTCATTTCACATGGGATGATGACGCAAGAACGCAAGAGGATGATATAGGAGGAAAATATATGATGATGCCTTGATGAAAGTAAGAATTTTGTGGACAAGTTATTTAGGACATTCAGTGGAGCAAGAAAGAGTTCTTGAATCCTTCCTTCTTTGATCTACAATTTTAAACATTCAAGCATTCAAAATATATAATCACCAGGTAGAAACTACAGATTGTGAGTTTGGTAGGAGTACTTTAGCCTTGGGGTCTTGATATGATTTATTTATCATATTCAAATCTATGCATTTCTCTCTCATTTTAATTCATGCCAGAGTTTCGATCTAGAGGATTAGATCTTGGCATTACACATTCAAAGATCTTCCTACGAGCAACACACATAGATATTCTATTACATCCGGCTATTCGTGGAGGTGGAAATCACCAAAATGGGGTTTGACTAAGGCAAAACCCTATATAGTCACCCCAAAACACCATTTTAAAATATCTACAGTCGTTGTTTCAGGATTTGCAGAGTAGATTTGGATACCCTTTTCAACAAAACTTCAGGATCTACGAATATAATTTCCATTAGAGCAGTACAGATCAAGGTCAACATAAAGGGGCACAATTGTGCCCCTGTATTTGGGTCAAGGTTGACCTGGCTCATAAAAGAAAAAGATTTTTGGGTTTTCTTTGTCTCTGTGTTTCCATTCCAGATCCGGTTGCATAATTTCTAGAAACTTGACATAGACACTAGAAAATAACTCTTTCTTTTTGGTATTAGATTTGCATTTTATGTTAGATCTTACATGCATATAAAATTATCTTTCTTTTATGCTCTTGCATTTATATTTAAATTAAAAATTAAAAAAAATTCACAAAATTTCTTTAAAAATTAAAAAATAATTACATTTTTCATGCTTGTAGTGCTACTTTGTGTTCAACATGTATGATTTTTGTTTTGAATACTTTTATGAGGCTTTTATTGCAAAATAGGATAGATCCCCTAATGAGGTACATGGAAGTGAGGATGTAAATTGTTCGAATAAGATCTCCATTGATCCTATTCCTATTTCATCCTATCCTCTACAACCTCTTCAATTGACCTTTACCATAGGGTGTGTGCATGGTTACCTTCATGTTCCACTATTTGCAACATTGATGCACCTAGAATGTTATATCCTAAACCTTTGTTGATGGTAAAAGGATGTCCTTGAATAAAAATTAAGGGTAAACCTAGAGATCCTTTGGATTTATTTGATAACATGGATTTTGTTTCACATGCTTATCGCACACGAAATAAACCTCAGCGTATTGTTCCTGTTTCTATACCCCCTTCTCAACCTATGCTTCCTCAAGCACCTAGGTTTCTATATTCCTTTAAGGAGTATGACTTAGTTGAAAAATTACATGATACTCCTACTAAGATATTTTTATGGGATTTTCTTCAAACTTCCCTGACATATCATGAGGCATTGCAAAAGTCTTTATCTACCCTTCCCGCTTTGCCTCCTAACCAAGAGAATATTAATTCCTTTTTGGAGTGCATGCATACTATGCCTTCTGTACCTCCTTTTGTATTTACCGATGATGATTTACCTTCTATTGAGGTGCATAATCAATATGATGCTCTTATGGTTGTTGTTTCTATTAATCAGAGTATCATTCACAGAACATTATTTGACAATGGATCTTGGAATGTTTGTAGCATGGATATGCTTAAGGAAATTAAGGATGATCTTACAACTGTTCAACCTGATAATGTCCCTATTCGTGGATTTTATAATATTTCAAAGATAACTTTGGGCATTATTACGTTACCTATTAAGGTTGGTCCGGTTATTCTCATTTCACCTATTCATGTTATGCCTGGACCTCTCAATTATAACCTTCTTTTAGGTAGAACTTGGTTACATACTATGAATTTAGTTCCTTCTACTCTTGATCGCAAAGTTAGGTTCATTTATAACAATTTTATGTATACACTACATTCGGATGATGCACTGAATCCTTTCTTAAATGCGGAATATGCTAAAGTTTTTGAACCTCTCCAACCAAGTAAAGAACCTGAAAGGCCACCTGAGATTAAAAAAATGAAGCTCCATCTTCTTCTTTGACTAGGGATGATTGGGGAACGTTGGAATTTAATCCTTCTTTTATTGGAGAATATAAAGTTTCTGATTTGGAATTTATGAAACAACAAAGTGGGTTTGAAAAACAAGTTTTTACTCCTTCCCCACTTTTTGCAGAATTAAAAAGTAACTTTGTTGCTGCTTCGATTGAAGAAACAATTGAAACAATAAAACCTGATTGCTATGACATTGTGACATATGCGGCTCCTTTGACTCAATCTGATATGGCCGATAGATATGGTTCTGGTTATCATATACTTAAGAAATCAGGATTTAGTGGGAAAGGATGTGGTAAATACGAACAAGGTATATAAGTACCTTTGGACAACGAAATTTATGATTTTACATATGGATTAAGGTTCAATCCTTACAAACAACCATCAGCTTTTCCTCTCAATGTTAATCATATCTATGGTGGACATTTGAAGTTGGTTAACTTGCTCCTCCTCGACATGGATCAAAAACCTATCTTGGATTATTTTCCCAAAGATTAAGCCTTAGCAGATTTTTTAGGAGCTTATGAGGATCTACCTATGTTTCATCATAAAATAAGGAATCCCTATTGTCTAAATACAAAAGATTATTTTGGAGAACATGATGAACATATATTTCTCCTTTACCAATGGATTCTCCGATACAAAGTAATTTGCTAATAACTAAGACTATTGAGGTTCAAGTGGATGCAAATGACTCTGAGAAGATGATAAAAATTGTCAAGTGTTTGAATCAAGATGAACTTGATCAATTGGTTTCCCTTTTACTTGAATTTAAGGATATTTTTGCTTGGACATATTCAGATATGCTGGGTATAGATCCTAAGATTGTTACTCACAATATTGTTCTCAAACCAAATGCTAAACCTGTGAAGAAAAAAATGCAAAAGATGAATCTAAGAATTGCCTTTTTAGTTAAGGCTAAAATTGAAAAATTATTGGATGCTAGATTCATCCGCTCACTAGTACATTTGAGGTCAAATTCTGACAACCATTTGTCAGATTTCCAACGCTTATTTGTAGGTATTTTGACACATGAGTCCATCACCATTTTTGTGTAGGAAATTGCGACAGAAAACACATTCGTCGGTTTATCGACACCATATCACGTCAAAAACTTGCACATGACAACAACTTCATTATGACATTTCCTGCGGTTCATCCATCGACATTCCGACACCATGACCTATCAAAAATATACAATCTCTGTCAGAAATAACTGTCAAAAACATATCCTTTCCGACATTATAACTGTTGGCATACCGACAGTTGCCACCTAGTTCTAACAGATATACCTGTCGGATATATAGCATTACTGTCAAAGTTTCTATCAAAAAATTTGTATTTGCGACACTTTAACTATTAGAATAGCGACAATCATGCAACATTTCTTCGATAGGTTTCCCTGTCGAATGTATAGCATTACTGTCGGAAGAATTGTCGTAAATTATGATTCTTCGACATTTTATCTGTCGAAGGTATAGCACTGCTGTTGGAAATTCATTATGAAATGTCAAAAAACTGACGGATATGCACATTAAAGATAAAATAGATCAAGAGACCATCATAGGTTCTCTCTTTCTTCGGTCTATATTATTGACAGAATGTCTTACCTTTCATTAGCTCATCAAATCCGGGGATTTGAAAGAATTTAATAGAATATTTTCATGACAACGTATATTATTTAAGTTGACGTTGCACGAATTTATCTACTTTGCACACTTGTAGACTATGAGGACGACGATAAAGAAGCATGGCCATGGTAGGAGATGCTTCTTTATCGCCGTCTTCATATTATACAAGTGTGCGAAGTAGATAAATTCGTGCAACGTCAACTTAAATAATATACGTTGTCATGAGAATATTCTATTAAATTCTTTCAAATCCCCGGATTTGATGAGCTAATGCAATGTAAAACATTTTGTCAATAATATAGACTGAAGAAAGAGACAACCTATGATGGTCTCTTGAGCTGTGTTATCTTTAGTCCTAGCTACTGTCCTAGCTACCTGTCGATCATCGAGAATAATCACTGCCTTGCATTTATGTACACTGCACAAATTGAT
>MU225772.1:1887715-1944013 GCA_018584345.1 Thuja plicata | reverse complement strand
CAAAAGATGAAGAAATCACATACCTTCTCCCGCGCTCAGCTGTCGCTCCTTTTCTCCCGCTCTCCAATCGAAATAAAAATGATGAGGTTGTTTCACTTTTTTTTTTAATGTATACCCCGAATCTGTCATAATTCTAATGGTCAATTAAACACCCATTGGAATACCAACATCAATGGGGCCTATTACAAAAAAAAACACCAAATTCGTAAGAAAAAGTTACCCGTTGGAAACTTCTGTCAAAATTTGACCTCAAATGTACTAGTGGCTCTATTGATTACTTAGATTGGATTTCAAACATTGTGGCCATTTCAAAAGGAGAAACTAAGATAAGAATGTGTACTGAATTCCAAGATTTAAATAAGGCATCCTTAAAAGATGATTTCCTGTTACCTAATATTGATATGATTGTGGATTCAACAGCGGGTCATGCTCTATTATCTTTCATGGATGGTTTTTCGGGATAAATCAAATCTTTATTCCTATTGAAGATCAACTTAAGACCACATTTATAACACTGTGGGGAACATTTTTTTGGGTCATGATGCCTTTTGGATTAAAAAATGCAGGAGCAACTTATCAGAGAGCCATGGATTTGATTTTTCATGATTACATTCATAAGATTCTTGAGGATTATGTGGATGATATCTTGGAAAAATCTATACAAATAGGTCATGTTAGTATTTTATGACAAATATTTGAAAGGATTAGAAGTTACAATATGAGATTGAATCCTAAGAAATGTGACTTTGGAGTTGATTTTGGTAAATTATTGGGGTTTATAATCTCTAAGCGAGGCATAGAGGTAGATACTGAAAAGATTGATGCTATTGTTAATATGCCTCCTCCTAAGAACATTTCTTAGTTACAAAGTTTACAAGGAAAAAATCAAGCTATTCGTCCCTTTGTTTCCAACTTAGCTGATATAACTATTCCTTTTACTTCCTTGCTTAGAAAGGATACCACTTTCTCTTGGAATGAGGAATGTAAACAGTCATTTGAGAAATTTAAGGAGTATCTCACCAATCCTCTTAGTTTGCAACCTGCTCAATTTGATAAACCCTTTTATCTGTATACTTCAGCCACTCTGAATGTGGTGAGTGCGTTGTTGGCTCATCATGATAGTGAAGGCAAGGAAAGACCTATGTACTACATTAGTCAAACTTTACTTGATTATGAAAAAAGATATACAAATTTGGAAGAACAATGCTTAGCTTTAGTTTATGCTTTTTAGAAAATCAGGCATTATCTATTAAATGTTGAAGTCAATGTGATTGTTAAGTTTGATCCTTTGAAACATATTTTCTCAAAGACTGATCTCTCTGGCTGTCTTGCAAAGTGGGTGATGTTACTTATGAAATTTGATCTTAATTTAATTTCTCAAAAGTCAATTAAAGGAGAAGCTTTAAAAGAGTATTTGGCTGAAGCTCCTTGTCCTCATTCCGATACATGCTTTACTTCAATAGAATTCCCTGATGAAAACATTCTATCTATTAAACATGATGATGTTTAGGAATTATATTTTGACAGATCTAGATGTAAGACAAGTTCTGGTGTTGGCGTTATCTTGATCCATCCTACAAAAAAACTGATCCCTATGTCATATAAATTAAATTTTCCTTGTACTAACAATATTGCGGAGTATGAAGCTCTTATAGCTGGCTTACGAGAAGATTCATCCCTTAACATTAAAAAATTGGAAATTTATGGAGATTCACAGTTGATTGTGGAACAAATTAAAGGAGGTTATTAGACTAAGAATGATAAAATGACACAATATAGAGATTTGGCTCTTGATGTTCTTTCACAATTCTCTTCTTATACGATTCAAACTTTACCTAGGAAAGATAATCGACATGCAGACACCATGGAAAGCACAACTTCTTTGGTTTTTTTTAAGAATAATGCTGAATACTTTCAATTTACTATACATACTCTTAAAAACCCTGCAATTTCCAATAAGGTTACCTCTGATTGTTTCAATTTGCATTTGGATGAATGGTATTCTCATATCTTTCATTTTTTGAAAGATGGTACTTTTCCTAAATCAGAAACAAGGAACATGTGTAATCATATTAGGAAGCTTGCATCACGTTATATCATTTTAGGAGATACGCTTTACAAATGCTCTTATGATGGTTTGCTATTAAGATGTCTTGGTAGAACCGAAATTCCAATAGCTTTGGCAGAAGCTCATTCTGGTTCTTGTGGGGGACATTTTGGTGGAAAATATTTAGTCAATAAACTTCTTAGAATGAGATATTATTGGCAAATAATGGAAAAAGATTCTTTCATGTTTGTTAAGAAGTGTCCTCAATGTCAGCAACATAGTAATTTGATTCATTCTCCTGCTGGTGAGCTTCGTAATCAAGTTGCTCCATGGCCTTTTAGTATTTGGGGTTTGATCTTATTGGAAAAATATCACCGGCTTCTTCTCAAGGATATACGTACATCTTGATGGCTACAGATTACTTTACGAAGTGGGTGGAAGCTATCCCTCTCTGTTCAACTACTATGGATGTTATTTATGATTTCATTCTTAACAATATTATAACAAGAATTGGTATTCCTTCGACGATAGTTTTGGATAATGGTACCTCTTTCAAGAATAAAGAAGTCATGAAATTATTGGAGAAATATGAAATTCAACATAGATTTTTGACTCCCTATTATCCTCAATCTAATGGTCAAGCTAAAGCATCAAATAAAGTCATTGAACAAAATTTGAGGAAAACAATTAATAAGCATGCGAAAGATTGGCATACCCAACTTACCTATGCTTTATAGGCTTATAGGACTAGTGTTAGTACTGCCACATGTACTTCTCCTTATAATCTTGTCTATGCTATTGATGCTATTATGCCTTTGGAATTGGAAATACAGTCTTTATGTGTTTTATTTCATGGGATAATTGACAAAGATACATTTCGAGAACAACGATTACAAGAATTAGAAATGTTAGATGAACAAAAAATAAATGATTTGGAACATATAAAGGTTTATCATAAATCACTTCAGAAGCAGTATAATCATAAGGTAATTGAATGATCATTCTCAGAGGGTGATTTAGTGTTATACAGGAATCAAAGAAATGTGAATGCTTTACCTAGTGAAAAAGGAAAGTTTAGCTCTAATTGGCTTGGACCTTTTATTGTAATTGACGACTTTGGTTCAGGTGCTTACAAAATTGTTGATATGGATGGTGTGCCTTTTAAGGAACCTATCAATATTATGCATCTAAAACGTTATTATCCTTAGTACATCATTCTTTCATTGTGTAGTTATGTATTCCTTATAAAAAAGTTATGTTTATTTTATAGGTTATGTGATTTTAGCAAATTACATTTGAAAACATTTATACACGTTCTTTCTTTCTATTAAGTTTTATGTTATTGGTGAAAATGTAGTAATCAATCACATAACTAACTAGAAAAGAGAGTTTTTCATCTATATATAATTTTTTTTTTGAGTTTGATACATATTTGGCACAATGCCCTATCTATCACTCTCACTATCCCTATGCTCTGGTGGTCGATGGCTCCTAGATCTCTCTGGTCTATGATGTGAAGATGAAGATATTTGTACGGTATTCCAAAAGTGACTCCTTGATATGCTAATCTCATATACACGCTCATGTGATCTCCTTAGGTTAGCCATCAGCCTCTCCTCTCTCTCTCTCTACATAACCTCAACTCTCCCTAGACACAAGCAAAGATGTCTGCATGCCTGCCGGGATCTCTGTGACCAATGGGGAACTCTTGCTCACTAGATGGTAGTTGGTAGGACATGCATTTATCCTTTAGGACCTTAGATACGAAGCTTCTTGATCCACTCTGCTACGCTGGCTGTAGAATTAAAATATATTTATCTTTTAGTACTTTTTCTTCAAAAATTAAGTTAAATATTTAAGTAAACTACATGTTTTATACTTGGATCTCCCTCTTGGGTATCACTGAAGGGTCTAGATGGTGGGGGAATGGAGTGACTACTCTATCCACGCTTGCTATGTCTATAAGGTCCCAGAGGTGGTATCTCTGTATGGGTGCATGGAGGTCATCGTGATCTCAGTGGTGTTGCATGAACAATATGCTCATCTACACCTGTACTATCAGCTGGGGGCATATTCTCTACTCTCTCCTCTACTCTCTCTTCCTCCATGGGATCTCCCTTAGAGATGGGATCCTCCTTGATTCTGTGATCCTCCTCCTCCTCTGGTATGCTACTATCTTGGTGTGTCCTCTCCGAAAGACCTGGATCACCTGTGGGATAGTCATCAGGGAAGATAGGGTGGGTTCCCTTCAGACTCCAGTATCTAATGTAGTCCCTGCTGATGCCTGAATAGGATGCATCGGGGGCTACCTCTATATCCTCTCTCTTGTTTGTATCATTGTTTATGATGTCTGCTACTGATGGCTGACGTATAGCACTGGGTCTCTAATAGTATCTCGTTAGATGTGCGTACTAAGGTACTACTTTGGGGACCCCCTGTATAAGACCAAACTATCTGATCACTCTGTCATAATAGTATAGAATTAATATTTGACTAGAATGACCCTCTAGCATCTTGTGTTGATGTAAGTGTCTTATCTGATGTCGTGTATCTGGCCACTCTGTCATGCGACAGTATGGGCTTCATATCACATCTATGCTTGGTACACACTCTAGACGTACTCTCCAGTAGAGGATATCTTAGTGTTGCCAATAATATCCCAGTGGATAAGCAAAGGCTCTAGGTGTGCCCGCATCTACCATCACAAGAATACTCTATGGTCATGTACATGTGAAATTCTTGAACAACAAAATTTGTAATAGTGTGCATACCGTGAGACTCTCTCGCTGATATCTCACTAACTCACATAACTCATGGTATAGATGGGATAGCATGCTACGGCCCCACGCAAAGATGGTCCTATCACTCTCCGTCCTACATACGAGATGGGTAAAAGGTGTTGAAAATATTGTACCCTTTGTGTTGGGTATTACAACCAAAGAAATATACATAGCATAACCCTTCATACCAAGGGTGTCAGACCTGCCATTATGGTTGATAGGGTGATATGGTCTACTCAGGTTTGCATATATGGAACCCATCCTAGGAAATACTTTGCATCTGTGTGAATATCCTTAGGACCCTACTGTACTCTTGATCTGACGGGCTTGCCCCAAATTGGAGGTCGCAGGATCCTGTATACATCCTCTAGTGTTACTGTGATCTCTCATGAGGGAAGATGAAAGGAACATGTGTCCTCATCCCACCTCTCTATAGGAGCTGATATCATGGCTCGATATAATCTCATCTATGGTAGGAATGTTACCCAGTACAATCCTACATCTCTCAGAAACTGTCTCATCCTTGTTTAGCTCCAACAACTTCTCTCTGATGATCAGTAGTGGCCCTCCAAAGGGGTGCTCTCAGAGATGATCCAGGTCATGTAAGCACACAAAAACATCATATAAGAACTATAGAACCACAAAAATGTATATCTAACTTGAATAGGTCAAGGTCGACCTCTGTTAGGTCAAGGTCGACCTTCCTGGGTCGGGGTTGACCTCCTTGACCTCACTCAAGGAAAAGTGTGGACCTTCCTAGTTTGTGTCAACCTTAAAGGGTCAAGGTTGACATAACTGGTTCAGGGTTGACCTTTAAGGGTCAGGGTCAAACTTTAAGGGTTAGGGTTGACCTTGCATATAAAATTAGGAATTTGAGATTATAGATATAAAAAATAGTGAACTTACCTCGGGAAGCAGCTGTCCTGTGGTCAGACACTATCTCAGGAGCTCCATTCGTGTCGCTCAAAGTTCCTCTCTGCTCGGCATCCTACTTTCTATCCTAAACTTTTCAAATGGTAAGAATGAGGAGGTATGTTCTCTCTTCCCTTATTTATAGATAAAAATTAGGGTTTTGTTAGGGTTTATTTAGGTTAAATTTGAATTTCCCTTCATATGCTTTTAGATAGACATTCACTCTTTTCATCATAACTTGAGTTTTGTAGCTCCATTTTTAGTGTCGTCTATGGCGTTGGAATAATGATTTAGATACATAACTCCTTGAATACATTTAAGAAGGTTAGGAATTATTATAAATGGTTTAGGAAAATCTTTTTCAAAAAATTGCATATCTAGTGTATAGGGCTATCCTTATCACCATGTTTCACCCTTCAGAAGTAGTAAGCCGAAATAGGGGGCATAAGGGGCTCTATGCACTTCTCAATTTAATCTTAGTAAGTCTTTGGTGGTTTATGGATTTTAATTAACCTTGTGTGCTATAGATTGCAGGTACTAATGATTTCTTGCAGGATCTCTACATTGAGGACTTTGCTATGTCCTTTTTATTTATTATGATGTTTTCTTACTTTAGCTTGCATATTCATGTAGTGTCATATATAAGCTAAAGTGGGGGATAAATGTATCATCTTAAAATGGAAGAACTTACATCTTGGTAGGTTTATCACGCTCATTTAGTGCATTTACATGATAGATTTGCATTTAGGACACATTTGCACTTGGTAATTATTCATTTCTAGGTGAAATTAGGGTTTGGATCATGAGGATTCTCCTTGATTTCCTTATTCATAGCTCTATTTTCTTTGTAGGACCTATATACTGGTCCTCCTAGTCTTCATCACACTTCTTCTAGGCCCCTGTACCCTTTTCCAGCACTCTGTTCTATTTTCCCATCATCCTAGGTCTTTGGCTGACCTAGAAACTTCACTAGCACTCTAAGTTGACTAGCCTAAAACCTCAGGTCAGGGTCAAGGTTGACCTTGACCTTTGTCAGGTTTTGGTTCTTGCTTTCAAGTTTGGATCATAGTGGGGCCCTAAATTCAAAATTGGTCCTCAGATCTGAATGTGGAAGGGGTTTTATCCAAAATTTAATTAATGAATTTCCTCCTTAGTTGGATATTGTGATTGGACCATAATTTGAGGTGAAATTTGAATTAGGGGCTATCACATTTCCCTAGGAGGATTACCTTGAAATCTCTATATAAGCACTCTCTTTTGCCTTCATTTGACATGGGATGATGACACAAGAATGCAAGAGGATGATATATGAGCACAAGATATGATGATGCCTTGATGCAATAGAGCATTTTGTGGACAAGTTATTATGGACATTCATTGGAGCAAGAAAGAGTTCTTCAATCCTTCATTCTTCTTTGATCTACTATTTTCAACATTCAAGCATTCAAAAGATATAATCATGGGGTAGTAACTACAGATTGTGAGTTTGGTAGGAGTACTTTAGCCTTGGGGGCTTGGTATGCTTTCTTTATCATATTCAAATCTATGCATTGCTCTCTCATTTTAATTTATGCTAGGGTTTTGATCTAGAGGATTAGATCTTGGCATTGCACATTCAAAGTTCTTCCTATGAGAAACACACACATATTCTATTACATCCGGCTATTCATGGAGGTGGAAATCATAGAAATGGGGGTTTGACTAAGACAAAACCCTATATAGCCAGTCAAAACACCATTTTCAGATATCTACAGTCATTGTTTCAGGAGTTGCAGAGCAGATTTGGATACCCTTTTCGACAAAATTTTGGGATTTGCGAACAAAATTTCCATCGGAGCAGTGTAGGTCAAGGTCGACATAAAGGGGCACAATTGTGCCCCCGTATTTGGATCAAGGTTGACCTGGCTCAGAAAAGAAAAATATTTTCGGATTTTCTCCATCTCTGTTTTTCCAATCTAGATCCGGTTGCAGAATTTCTAGAAACTCGACACAGACACCAGAAAATGGGTATTTCCAGATCTTCTATGTTATGAGGTATGTATTTCATTCTACATGATTTCATTATTCTTTGCAAACATTTCCATATTTATATTCCTTATCATGAGAATTTCATGTATGTGGTTAATAGAGGCATATGGTCTCTTTTATGTGCAAACCCCTATTGGTCTAAACCCTATCCATATTTTCCATCATACAAGAAGTAGAATTCAAAGATGAGCACATCAAGATTTACAAAATATTTGTAGATAATTACATCTCAAACTGAGAATAATGTAGGTTTCTAGATTTCCACTAGTTTTATTATGTTCTTTAGTATGGAGGATTCATCATCTAAAAAATCTAGGGCGAAGAAACCAACCCTCCTAAACCAGAGAGTAGTCAAGATATAAAACCAAAATGACACAAGAAGGAAAGTAGGCCCCTAAATCAAGACATGTTAGACCAATTTCCTATTAGATTAGGTGAAATCCTAATCTCCCAAGAACACCTGCATGCATAACCCTGTCACATGGAAGAAGCAAAAAAACAGAAAAAGAGAAAAAACTATGGAGGCCAAAAGATAAGAGGCATCATGTTCACATTCAAAAGAATAATCTTCAATGATGAACAATATCTCCGTTGTAAAATACAAAGAGGTGATTCCTTAAAAAGGAATTAAGAAACCCTAAAAGGGAAACCTTAAGGTTGGCTTAAGCAACTAGAGTGAATAGGTGAGTTAGTAATTAGATCAAAATGATTTAATTAATAACCCAAAAGGCCTTTTACTCTAACATTTCCTACATCTGGGCAGAGATCAAAATGGATAAAGGTCGAGGATGAAGGATTGGAGGATAGATTTGAAGAACTCAGTGATACCTGGATAGAGTTGAGAGGGAATCATCTATTCATGTTACAATATAAGAGAAAGGATGGGGCTAAATATATAAGAAATCCAAGGAAACTAAAGTCGGGGAAATTGGTTTTCCCAAATGTATTTGTGAACACAAAATTGATGCCCTTGTAGAGAAATAAAACCCCAAACCAAAAATAATTTATGACTATGAGGGAAATCCTTTATTTCCAATAAAAAAGGAATATATAGAGCAATTATTTGACTTAAATTGGTATTGTGAGAATGATATTGACATTCACAATCTCATAGAAGAATATTTCACCCTTGAAAGTGTGTACAAGAGATGGAGGCTACCTATGCATAGACTTGGGATAGAAGGAGCTCTCTCTATGTTTGAAGAAGTAGAGAAACCCCCATATAATGTAAATTTGTTTCATCCCTATGTTAAGTACACCTACTACTCATAAAAAAAAGTTCTTGGCACAAAGCCCCACCAGTTGATGAATATTCGTGCCATGGTTCTAGCTATTGACGTGCAATCGAAGGATCCTCGTACTTTAAAATATGCCTCATACTTGGCTAATTAGATTAACCATGCTCTTGAAATAATAAATAATGATCCTAGCTGAGTGTATTTCAAATTTTATTCTTTCATAATGCACATTCTCTTATATACTGGACATGAGATGAGGTTATGGATGGAGGAGTTTCCTATCAAGGAGTATGACAAGGTTGGTTTCTGCAAACCTGTGTAGTTGTGGCTGTCCATATGGGACCATAGGTTTAATTTTTGTCAGTATGTATGTTTTGAAGAGTGTCTTGTAAAATCGTTGTGTAAATTATTAGGTCATTCTTATGACCATTCATTATCACCTGATAAAAAGGTTCCTTAGATCTAAAGAGTTTGAAGAATAGAATGTTATAGATCACAATTCAGGATATTGGTATTGTCTTAAGGATCATACCCAAATAAGGCTCTATGGGTTTGAGCGATGTCCCTATGTTCTGCCTAAAATTGTTCCAAATAGAATTGCATACTTGGAGATTATCAGACAATTGTCTACCTCCAACACCCTGCATTTGAGACCCCACAACAAACAATCTATAATTCCTCGGTCCCTAAATTTTGGAGAATTTGTAGTTAAAATAAAGGGAGTTATTACCATATGTCTACAAGAGATCCAAGAAAAACTTTGATCCTGAAGGATACATCTAGTGGGCCAAGTTATCTCAAAAGTTTAGACCATTTGAGCATGAGCCACTGCTGATTGACTTTTTGATCAGGAACATGGAGAGAGAAGAATCCATAAAGAAGAAAGATCTCTATGATAAAATTTCCACAACCTATGAATGGAAGATCCATCATAATAAGATTAATCTTCAAGTGTTGAAAAATATTGAGAAACTAGTGACCAAGGAAAAAAAGATGATTAAGCATAAGGAGGAAATTCTGAATGATGTTCCATTATAAGTTTTCAAAGAAAAACCAAAAGACATCAAGGTAGTGAAACCTTTATCTCACCTCTCACAAATTTCAACAATTGAATTTGGATATAATGATGACCCCATAAGATAGGATATACCTATCCAGATGCCACAAATGGAGATAGATGATGTGTTCCCAAATGAGATCATGTTGGGTCATGTACAAACATAGGGGTGTATCATCTTAAAGTGGAAGCACTTCCATGATAATAATGTTTAGCCCTACTTAGGGGATGTTTTTTACAACTATCATACTGTCCCCTCATTTCTACATCATCTCCTGCTTCTGTGCATGTTTAGGACCTTGATTGGGCCTCTTTGGGCACCTTCTATCCCACTTGGCATATTTTCCAGGGGTTCTGACCCCCTGGGTCAAGGTTGACCTCAAACTTGACCTAGGTCAGTGTTAAAATCGACCTGTCCCTAGGTCAAGGTCAACCTCGACCTTGACCTGGGTCCCCCTTTCAAGTTTGGAAGCTTGTTGCATGTCGAGGATCATCAAAAATTCATTTTCCCACTTCTGGGTCGGCTATTTTGGGTTTCAAAGCGGCAAATCCTAAATTATATTCAATATAGGTCCTCTTCTAGGGGCATGGGTCTAATTGGAATTTAATTCTCCTATGTTGGCCTCTCTAGAAGATTGTGCCCTAGTTTCATATAAAAGGAAGCCTTTCTCTCTCATTTTCTCTAAGCAATAGATTCTAAGCATTATGAACCATCAACTAAGTAAGAAGAGGTGATGAAGAAAAAATTTCAAGCATCCATTGTTCTACATGTTTCCAAGCTTTCAAGGTGTTCAAGTATTCCTCTCAAGAATTCAAGTCCTCCATTGAAGATCAAAGGATTCAAGCTTTCAAGTCTTTGAAGGGATTAGGTTCAAACATTCAAGATTCATCATTCAAACCCTAGATCTAGCCATCATGGTGGTGTGATCTTCCTTCAAGATCCTTTGTGCATCCTCAAAAACTCATTCATTCTCCCCTCAAGGTGGATTCCAAGCATACAATCATGGAGGTTTATGGTTTCTATTGAGTCCAAGCTTTCATATTTACATACTTGCTTACATTTGAATTACATTGGCATATCTATTGAAATATCATAGCTTCATTGTTAGATTCAATTCTACTACTTGCTAGCATTCTATACTTTATTTATTTCAAGGTTAATTCCTAAATTAGTGTTTGAATAAGGCAAACCCCTCCCCCCCAATAAACAAATCTCTTTTTCTTGTAGATACAGGTTCGGGACTGTGGATTTGAACTCAAATCTGGATACCCTTTTCAGCGAACTATCGGGATCTGCGAATAGATTTTCTGTCAGACTTGCATTGGTCAGGGTCAAGATTATTGGGTCAGGGGTGACATTTGTGGGTCAAGGTCAGCCTTTTTCACAAGACGTTGCGGATCGGAAAAAGGTTTCTGGGTTTTGTTCATCTCTGCATTTCTATTTCAAATCATACTTCAAATTTTCCAGAAACTGAGTACAGACCTCAGAAAACAACATTCTTCAGATATGCAATTATTTAAGGTTGGTACTTCCTCTCATCCTTTTCAATTACTATTATATATCATATCTCCTTAATCATAAAACATAATTTAAGATCTTCTTCCTTACTCTCATTTCCAAATGGTTGATTCATTTGTGTATTGATCCTCCTTTTGGATTAATCAACTTGGATCTTTCATTTGTGCATTTGGGGATAAAAGAGGAACATCTTATCTTCCTTCCCCCTATATGCTTAATAATAATACAATACACATAAAAAATTACAATTAAATGTAAAGGTTAAGGAAATACAACACATTTCAAACCTAATCAATCAACAAAATATATAAATATTCAATTTTCTTCCTTTACAAGGGGATTAAGGATGAAATATTCATAGACTATGAAGAATTTGTATCAGACCGAGATTTTATTTATTCTTCTGAGTTCAAAACCTTTTTATATCAGTATAAAGGAAAAATGTCTAGAGAAAGAGAAGACAATTCAGAAAACAAAGAAAAATTATTATAGAAATTACAAATGGAATTCGAGAATGAGATGAACATCATGACCCCTCATAGGGGAAGGCAACTTGTAAAGGAAGAAGGTCTAATAATTTTCCTAGGATGGGACATTAAGTTTTCTATTATATTTGATATTTTTGTGAAGAAACAAAATCCAGAGAAAAATATAATACCAGAGGAAGTGGATAGGATTTACATAGGGTCTAGATATGAACCAGGTCAAAAGGCTCTACTTCAGTGGGCCATATATCCTAGGGACAAATGGTGTATTCTAGTTGACACAAGGAGACATTTGGCCATATAATGATTCAAAAAGTATGGAAAGATGGCCCTAGAATAAAAAAAAAATGACTTTGGATGTAGCACGGTTGAACCGAGATCAGGCTAAACAACTGGTTAGAGAAAGAGACACATATAAGTCTCTATATGAAAGTTTAGAGGAAGAAAAAAAATAATGGTAGGAGAGAACCACACAATTCAATGGAAGAGAGAATACTACCCACACCATCAAGAGAGGAGAACCCTCATTTGATTATGAACAAGAACATAGAGTGGTGGTTTCTCTCCAAGATGCCAAATTTTGGAGAATTAAAACACAAAAACTGGAAAAGAAATTAAAATACATGAAGGAAAGAAATGAAGTTAAAACAAATAAATTGGAAATTGAAATAATCAGATTCTATTTCAAAGCTATGCTGGCCCGACCTATGGACTTTTGGAATACATACACAAGGAAAATTAGGGCCCTTTTAAGAGGATGACAGGTTGTAGGGAAGACTGGATAAGAAAATGCAAATACAGGATATGTTGCCACCGAATGATCTTGCAAAAGGTAAAGAATTTCTTAAAATTTAAAAGGGATTTCATAGGGAGCTGATGGAGGACATGAAGATATTGGAAGGGAAATAAAATAATATTCTCCCAACTATTTTACATGGAGTGTTCTTGCCACTCGAGAAATGTGAAGCTAAATTAACCAACAACATGTCTCAGGATATTAAAGATATCAAAGGAGATGATGACTTGGCACCTCATGTGATCAATATTACAAAAAATTTCTACAAAAAATAATATGTCATGATATATTTGTGCCTCAACATTAATGTGTACAAATATCGAGAATACATTGATCATCTAGGAGTAGTTAATTTGTTTATCTTAAACAACAATTAGTTGTTTGTTAAGATTATGTGTTTTGTGTTAAAAGACATCTATTCGGTGAAAATACTTGTATCTTCCATATATAGAGAAGATCATTTTGTAATTAACAGAATAATTAGTTCATGTAATACAATCTACAAATGCCTTTTCATTACAGAGGCAATATAAAACAATACTTTGCTTCTCAATTTGTGATGTAGAAAATTCTTTGTTCAAGATCAGTTCTTTGTGATTTTCGTTTCAAGTAAATGTATGATTTATTAAATTTATGTACGAAAGAATTATTTGATTTCATGGTAGTTTGATAAACAAGATACATTTAAGACTTCCACATCCTTATGTTTCTTGTATGATTGGTCTTTTCAAGCAAAAGTTAAATTCAATTAGACTAATTATTGTGGCAAATAATAGATAAATAGTTGTACTGTCTTAAATTGGAAGCACTTGTATGCTTTAAAATTTAATGACTATTTAGCACCCTCCTTAGTGTATTTGCATTATACATTTAAATTTTAGATACTTTGTAAGTGCATGCATCTCATTTCTTTTTTTTATTTAGGTGAAATCAAGGTAGGATCTAATACATCCTCCTTTATTTCTCTCTCCTTCTTGTGAAAAAGTCAAGGTAGGACCTAATCTCTATTAATCCTCCTCTACTTTTCCTTCAAGGCCCTATTTTTATTTTAATTCATGTTTTCCCGGTTATCTACATGTTCCCCTTCGTGTTTCTTTTCACCCTCAATACCTCTTGGAATTCAGAGGTTTTATCTTGAGTTTTGCATCCTCAGGTATAGGTCGACCTCAACCTATTCTTGGTATAGGTCAACCTCGAACTATACCTGGTATAGGTCAACCTTGACCTATACCTGAGGTTGTGAATTTTTATTGGCTTCCGGGCCCGATGCAAGGTATTTTCCTTTTCTCGCTTTCCTTTGTCGACCTTTGCTAATTTGAACCCCAAATCACTATAGAAGAAACATATTTGCTTCATTTTAGAATAAGGGAATCAAGTGCAAGGTGAGCACCCCAATTTAATGAAAACAATAAATTACAAGGTGGAAGCCCTAGTTTGATGACATACATTGAAGCAAGGGTTGACTATTGAAGACCTCTTTCAAGCATTCTTATCAAGCATTTACAATTTAAATCAAGCATTCAAGACATCACCATGTAGCTAAAAATGGATTGTGAAGATGGATAGGAGTACTTTATCCCTTGGGGGCTTGGTATGATTTCCATGTTATGTTAAAATCTATGCTTTTTTTCTTCATATTTACACATTTGCATGCATTCAAACTATATTGATTGCATTTACATGCTAGGGTTTCACTCTCTAGGGTTAGATCTTGGCATTTACATTTACATAAATCTTTTCATTCTAGATACACATACTAGATTAATGGGAAATGCACACATTACCTTTTATAAAGGATATACTTGGAGGTGGGAATCAACAAAACATGGGTTTGACTAAGGCAAACCCCTACACACACACACACACACACACACACACACACACTTTTTCATACTTACAAGTTTCAGAGTACAGGTTGAAGATTACAGATCTGAGGACCCTTTTGGAAGAACTTCCCAGATCAATATTTCATTTTGAGTTTTGACATTGTCAGGTATAGGTCAAGGTTGACTTGTAGGTCCTAGTTTCAGAAGTGTAGATTCCAATGACAGATCTGGGAAGCCCAACAACATATTTATAGAACCCAGTTCCAATTTATGAGTCAGGAATTACCAGGTATAGGTTGAATTCAACCTATACCCACCAATATGACCTATACCTAGTTATGAAAAGAAGGTTTCTCAGCTCATATTTTCAGGTCTCAGGTGGTTCAGTTCAGAAAATAGGTCATTCTAGGGCTCCAATGGGTAGAAAATCAGTCTTTGAGTGCCTCTTCCTCTCTTGTTTTCATGGGTACACACATCCTATCTCTATTCTTTGTATTTAATTCTCCACATCAGATCTATACACCTCTCTTACTCACATTTCATCCTCTTCCTATATTGAGAATCAATATAAAGTTTCTAAACCTACAAGGTTGAGGTTTCGTGCTTTTACCCTATCCTTCTTTAGTGGTAGTTGCCAAATCTATCTTTGTAGGAAAGAATCCCTCTTGATTCTCCCATGTATCATCCCTCTAAGAAGAAATTTGGTGAGTAATCTACCTTGGTATTTCTCATCACTTTTCTTATGATACAATAGTTTTGAAGATTAGATTAGCCGATAGATTCATCCAAGTGGTGAGTTTAAGAATTGTCTCACAGAGTTATATGTAGGGTTTGGAAGGAGGCAAATATGTCCAAAAAGAGAAGAATACATTGTTCTATTATATATAAATTCATTCAGAACATAACCAAATCATAGTAGGAGAAGTAGAAGATAAGTAGTTGCAGACAGAAATCAAAGAACTAGCACTAGAAGGAAGATATATAGAAGCAAATCAAGAATCAAGATAGTTATAGACCAAAATTAAAGAAGTGGAAGTAAAAGAAAAAGAATCATAGAAGTTAGAAGAAATCAAGTAATTAGTAAACAAATCAGTCTATTTCAAATACATGTCACTTCGAAGTATAAACTAGAAGTAGAAGATATAATATACAATCTGCTATAAAAAGCATTAGCTTGAAGAATCAATTGGTGAATAGGTGCACTTGCCTAGCTAGGTCCTACAGAGCCTGAAGTGTAGGGCCTCTATCTAGTTATTCTTGTTACTTGGCCAAGTCAATTCAGAAGTTTGAGCATAGAGCTTGGCATACTATTAGAACTTTCTGATCTATTGATTTGGGAACCAACACCTCACTCAAATGTCTATGACACACTTTGACATAAGTAATTAGAAGATTTTTAAGTATGTGTCCCTTTAGTATAAGCTTATAGAGCTATGCCAAAGAAGGTTGGTGCTTGCAACAATAATGGATGTCCAAAGGATTAAGAGATGCATGTGTAGAGGTCAATGTATGTATTAGCTCATGCTTTCGATTTTAGATAAATATATTTATATATAAATACAATTATGGTCAAGAATTTAGGTTAGGGTTTGGTGAAAATGCAAAAATTTAAATAAAAAAGGCACGTACACATCATGAGTAAAAAATCATGTCTAAAAAGACAAAAATACAACAAATTAGTGTCTCAAAGAAAAACAAATGTAAACAAACATACACTAAAATAATTACAATTTTTTTTTTATCTATAACAGGTGAATTTTATTGATATTCAAATTAAAATTTAGATATAACTTTGCCAATTCAAAAATTATCAGCCATCATATTACAATATCTATCCAAGCCTAAATTATACTAAATAGAAGCAGTTCATAAATATATAGGACATTACATTCAAATTTTATTAATTATCTAGAAAGTTGAGGTCATGATCCTTGAGCCTCATCGATTCTGCACTTTCCTCTGTCCTCCGCTAGCCACGGTTGCGGTTTCTATTTGCACTCCATTGAGAATCTACCACTATTTTGATCTTCAACCTCCTTCCCATGAGTGTTTCTAAAACTTTTCATTTCCTCCCCAAACACCAACTGTTTCCTTAACATTTCATAATTTATGAGCATCAAATTTCAAAATTTGGTCTTACTTTATAGGATGTTTTGATCAGTCCATTGTTGTCTTCTTTCCTCCTCGCTGACCCTATTTAATCATGGGAACATTTACATAGACTTCTCTGTGCATTTCCTCCGCTCAAACCCTAGCCCTCTCCACTACATCTTTCAGTCGATCCCATTTAGCACCAATGTCCACTTGATAAAATTCCTTATTAACCTTGCCCAACTACCTTATAAATGGAACATGAACATAGACCCTGCCCTCTTTTTCATCCTCAAAACATTCTTCATAATCAAAGCCAACACCAAGGTCAACCCACTCTAAGACTGAGTCCAGGCCAATTAATAGTTCATTTCAAACATTATTTCAGCTATGCACTTCACTTCCCTTTCACATTCTCCTAGTTGTAATGCCCATGCTATAACCATGGAGATCACATCAACATTGACCCTCCATTTTAATTTTCTATCTTGAAATTGGCTTCCCAAGACTTCTATTACTGCAAGAACTACGCTTTCCTCCTTCAGATTGAGAATTCCCAACATCCTCTCCTTGCTCATAGTGAAGGATTTTTGTTGCTTATTCATGTCAACAGAGAAGGTGGCCTTCATTGTAAATTGTGTTTTTCCCTATCTTTTTTTCTCTGCACTGTTATTGAAACAAACCTTTCCTATTACACTTCCCAGTGAATGCAAAATTATTACTCCAAGCGTGAAGCTCATCTCGGCGATTGTACCTATAACCTCAACATCTTTCAATTCCTACCATCTTCATCATTTCTTTGTTTGGTACCGTCACTTTCTTTAGCCCTTAATGAGTAGCTTTTAATTTCTCTTTAAGAGTTGTTAAATCTTAACCTTCGTGCATGGTTTCCTTAGATAACATCACTCCTAGCTAAAATCACCTTTTACTATGGTGTTTTTTGGACCGTGGCATCACTCCAAACGACAATTTTTGAAAAGGCAATTTGTTTAAAAGAGCCCACGTCCAGGCCAAAAAGATTTTTTATTATTTAAAAAAAAATTAGAACTATAACTCCTTTCCTGAAAAATCTTCAAAATAAATTTCATTTATAGTAGCTAAAGTAGAGGCCCATTTTGAAAAAATGTCAGCATCTTCATTCCCTTCACGCTTTACATGACTGATTTTAAAGTCTTCAAAAGACTGAAGTGAATGGTTGATTTCTGTCAAAATATTTCCCATGTCCATGTGTTGACAACACCATTTTTAATTGCATTCACAATCACCTGTGAATCACCTTCCAAATGTATTCTATTAACCTTTAATACAAGGCCCAATTGGATAGCAAGTAGTGTCGCCCTTACCTCAGCCACATTATTGGTCCCATCATGTAATTTATGAGCAGCCATGGAAATTGTTTCCCCATTCCAATATCTTGCAATGGACCCTACACCTGACGGGCCTGTATTTCCCTTCGAGGCTTCACCAAAATTAATTTTAATCCATTCTTTATCTGGTTTATCCCATTATAGCACCTTCTCTAGACTGTTTATGTACTTGACCCTCTAGATTTACATTTTGGATTCTCAAACAAGGCTATTCAACATGTAGGCTCCAATCACTAGATGAATAGACCATTACACCCTTCTGATTCAGTAGTGCAACTTTCATTACTTCCTCAATTGAGGCCTTAATTCTACTTTTGACCATGTCCAAAGTTTCCTCTTTCCCCTGAAAAACTCTCTTGTTCCTCTCCTTCCATAGTTTCCATATTATAATAGAGGGGAATATGTTCCAATGAGACATGACCATGGTCTTTATTAGTGTGGGCCAACACTCAAATATCCCTTTTAATGTATTGGGCATTGGTCCAATCCAATGCAATTTTTTTAATATTATCATCTGCCAAAAATACTTTGCAAATGGGCATTGAATCAAAAGATGATCCACATCTTCAGTGGCAAATTTGCATAACACACATTTTTTTGGCCCACAATAATCAAACCTTTTTCTTCTTTCTGCAATTAGAATTCTTCCTTCCATCGCCAACCATGCAAAAGTGTCCACTTTAGGAAGGCAATGCATATCCTAGCATAGTTTAACTGGCCACCCCCTGTTAACCTCTCCATGTTCTAAATTTATGTAACCCAACTTTATAAAATAGGATCCATTTGTTGCTGAACACCATATCATTCTATCTGCTTTCAAATTTATCATCACATTTCTTGAATGGAACACAACCTCCACAATTCCCTTTTGATGTTTAGACAAGCAAGAGTTGTCCAAACTCTTCCACAACCATTGGTTCCCAAAAGGAGTTTCTTTAACAACCAAGTATTCTGAAACCTTCTCCCCCCATCATTCAGTCATAGTTTTGCACACCTCCCCATACATCTCAACATTTTTTAATGGTTCATATCCATTCTATGAATCTTTCTAGAAAGATGCACTATTACCATCTCCAAATTTCCAAGAGATATGATCCATGATGACACTTCTACATTCCAAAATAAAATTCCAAACTGCTGATCCCTTTGGGGGATTTCTAATAGTTAAAATTATTTCATTTACATTAGATTCTAAATATTTAGCCTTCATTATCTTGACCCATAGTCTATGTGGATCACTATAGATACTCCATACAAGCTTGGCACCGGGAGCTAGGTTCATCCTTTTCTAGTTCTTCAAACTAGATCCACCTTTGGATTTGTTATTACAAATTTTGTCCCAAGATAATAGAGGCCACTTGTCCTCTTCACAATTACCACTCCAAAATAGTTTTCTCATCCATTTTTTAATAAATCCAAGAAATTTTCTAGGGATCCTAAGGTAGCTCATTGAATATACGGGAATCATAGAGATCATTGTTTGCAAAAGAAGAATTTGCCCTGCTGAAGTTAACCATTTACTTTTCCATCCATCCATTCTCTTAATGCAACTATCCAATAGGTCTTTCCATAAGTGAGGCTTACATATTCCTTCAAAGAGTGGCACCCCCAGGTATTTTCATGGCAGTTTACCCTGTTTGATTTCCAGACTGTTGCAAAACTGCCTTTGTTGATCTACACTTGTGTTGAAGAAGTAAATTTCAGATTTTTTTTCCAATTTACACACTGACCTGAGGCTGCTCTAAATCTATCCAAAGTTGATTTAATTACCCTTGACTCTCTTGCTGTAGCATCCCCCATTAGGTAGTTATCATCTACAAATTGTAAATGAGTAGTAGGTTCCAACCCCTTAGCTATAGAAATACATTTCCATACTCCCTCTTGTCTTTTGCTGGCTACGAGTCTCCCCAAAGCCTTATTCATGATTATGAAGAGGAAGGGAGATATAGGGTCTCCCTGTCTTAACCCTTGTGAAGTGTCAAAGAAACCCTACGGGCTTCCATTTACCAAAATGGATACTCTAGGGTATTTATGCAACTTGATATCCACTTCAACCAATCCTCACCAAACCCAAACCTCCACAGCACATCTAATAGGAAAGACCTATTTACATGATCATAAGCCTTCTTGATATCCAATTTTATCATCATTTTAGCCACCTTTTCTTTTCTTATTATGTGAATGGCTTCATGTGCAATTATAATCCCTTCAAATATAGATCTGTTGGGTGGAAAGCCACTCTGTTCAGGGGATCTTATCTGTTCAAGCATTGGTTTTAGTCTATTTTTTATTACCTTTGAAATTACTTTATAAGTGGTGTTGCACAATGCAATGGGTCTGAAGTCACCAAAGGACTGAATTTCCCCCTTCTTTGGAATTAGAGATATAAAAGTGTTATTAAAATCCTTTAATATGAATCCACCTTTCTAGGACACCTCAACCACCTCCCACAAATCTTCTCCCATTATATCCTAAGTTTTTGAAAAATATTGTTGGGAAACCATCTAGCCCCGGGGCTTTATCACACCCCAATCCACTCAGATCTTTCCTTACCTCTTCCTTTGCAATTGGAGCCATTAAACTATCATTTTGATCATTTGATATTTTACTGGGAATTATTTTTAAGAGGTCCTCTGATCCCCTTAACCCGACTGAGTTGTTAACAAAAAATTATTGGAAATAATTTATAGAAGCATGATTAATTTTTTTCTTGTATGTGATTAAGTCACCCTATGCATTTTAATAGATAATATCCTATTCCTTTCTCTTCTTACTTTCACAAACTTATGAAATAATTTGGTCTTGCGATCCCCATCTTTGAGCCATGTTTCTCTCAATTTTTGCTTCCAGAAAGTCTCTTCCCTTGCCAAAATTTCTTTATAGTTTATGTGGAGCTCCTACTCCTTTTCATAGGATTACTCATCCATTCTATCAGCAATGATTTTATCATTTAAAGCAGCAAAATTTTTTTCAAAGTTTAATTTTTCTACAAAGATGTTTTTGAAGGAATCTCTGTTCCATTTTTCAATTGATCTTTAAGGAATTGTAAAAGTTTCAAAAAAGATAAAGGATTTGTTACCTTTCCAAATAGGGGAATTTGTCCACCAATCAACAACTTTGTGCAGGAAAGTTGCATCCCTCAGCCACATTGATTCAAACTTGAAGGGTGACCGTTCAGGGGTAATGTCTTCTTGATTGTTGCAACATATAGGAAAATGGCCAGACCTTGTGATGGGGAGAATGTACGCACTGCACATCCAATTTCTATGATCTCACTACCCCTCTTGCATGAATCTATCTAATTTATCATCAATATTAAGGAAACCCTTCCTTCTATTAGTCCAAGTGTAATCCCCCATTCTAAATTCAAGATCTATCAACCCCTTACTCAAAACAAAATCAAAAAATATCTATGACTACTTCCTGACCATCCTCTTCCCCCTTTTTTCTCTATTGGGCTTAAAATAGCATTAAAATCCCCTCCTAACAAGAAGAGCTCTTCCTTCTTTGAGGCTAGAAGATCAGAGATAATTTTCCACAACTCTATTTTTTCTGAGGGGTTGTTTGGTCCGTATATATTAAAGACATAGAACTTGGATAGTAGTTGTTTGGAAGAAACTTTGATACACTTCCAATTACTAGATTGGTCTATGAGTCATACATCGACAACACTTCTGTCCCATAACACACAAAGCCCTCCTAAGGCTCCTCTCGAGTCTGAATAAACACCTTCCCACCTACTAAAATATCTTCTAAAGAACTCTTTATCATTCTCTTTTAACTTTGTTTCTTGCATACACACAACTTCTGCCCTCACTTGATATAAACCCCTCTTGATCAGGAAAATATTGTTAGGAGCATTGCATCCCCTGACATTCCATGAAAGGAGCCTAATTACTATTCAGAAAAGGCATAACCTTTCCTGATCTTAGCAGTTTGGTTTGGTCTGATGCGCACCTTGCCATTTATAATTTCTCCCTATTATAGCGTGCTCCTCTTTTCCTTCTTTCTCCTAGCCTTGGTTTTATTAACCTTGAATGTGACTATTCTACTCCTCTTGGGTCGAGTATATTGGGAGTTGCAAAAACACCCAAGTCATCTTCCTCTCCTTCATCACTTTGTGAGTTGTAAATTGAATTAGATTCTATCGGATTCCCCCCACTATCCCTTTCTTCCTCAAATGATCCTTCTAAGTTGTGAATTGGTGAAATTCTTCCATCAATGGTTGTATTTGATTCTCCATTCCATCCACCCATCAGACTTAGCTTTGATTCTTGTCTGTCAAGATGTTCCTCCTCTTGAGGATTTGCTTCCCTATTATCACCTATATATTTCCTTTCATCTAATCTCATTTCCATAGAGGGATATGTGTTAGGGATAAATTCACTTCCCCCTAATTTGTTTGCTGGGCTTACTTCTTTAATAATGCACTATTGTAAATAAAAAATCTTTAATGCTTGAGCATTTTCCTGTTCTTCATAGAAATTTGCTTGTTGTTGGTCATCATTTACCATATCTTTTTGTTTATTTTGAGAAAAACCAAAGGGCGTTTCACACACTATTTGAGTTGACATTTCAACTTGTGGTTCCTCTTTCCATAAATGAGATTCCTTCAGAAAACATTTGTCAATCTCCTCCTTCTGCTTACTTTCCATCGGTTCTTGACATACATCCATTTCATTTTCCAATTTCTTGAGGGCCTCTAGATCTATTATTGGGTTAGGGTCAGACTCCTTTTCTTCTGTCATTCTTAATAGAATTTTTTCCAGTCTTGTTTCCTTTGTGCCTTTCTCGTTATCCCTGCTTCCTTCCTGATTTATCATTCCATCATTTTTCATTTCTTCTACAACCAAGGGTTGCCACCAATCACCATTTTCGGTGTGAATAATGATTTGGGATGGCATCTCATAACAAGTTTGGCACCAAAAAAGTATCCTTGGGGTTACTGCATAATTATTTGCATGAATGACTTCCTTTGCATGAATGACTTCCTCAAATTTGACATATTTTCCTATTGATTCCCCCAATATCTTCATTATTTCCCCTCCTCAGTATTCTGGTGGTAGGTTTTCCAATCTGAACCAAATGAGGGTTTCATTCACCTTTTTCTTCTCCAAATTTAAATTTATTGTCCATTTCTTTAGGTAGATGCCATTACCATCAAGCATGTAAGGGCCATTTCCTAGGATCCACTATTTATCCTCCTTAGTTGAGAAAATAATCAGGTAGAAACCATTAGGCATAGTTTTTAAAGATATAAAGGAGCCCTTCCATTGTTTCTCACACCATTTTTTGACTTTGCTATAAGATGGCCACAAACCTAGCCATTTGAGAAATAAAGCCTTTTCTTCCAAAAAGGCTCTATTCTTGATCCATTGTGGGTTTTTAAGCCCGACTCTTGCATAAGAAGTAACAATATGCATATTTTCACTAACCTTCATGTGTGTGCCCATTTTTTGGCCTTGTGCTCTATTCGGCTCTTGGCTGTCCATGTATTTCATCCTCCAGAAATTACCTGCAATGCTTTGGAACTTGATGCCTTTCTCTACGGGCATCGGCCCATTATTGCCCGCTTTTGATTGTTTTATGTTCTCCCACCTCGTTCCATTCCTTTTGTCCCCAAACCATCCATTGCTCCTTGTCCTGAATTCATTTCTTTATCAAATGAATCTGCTATAAGAATCTAGCCCCCTTTGATTGAAAGGTCGTCTCCGATGCGGTAAAAAACCAGTTCAATGTCGATCCTGCTTGCTGTGATCGCCATTTCCTGCCCTTGGTGGCCCAACGGACCGTTGCAGACGCTCCATTCCTCAATCTAATATGAAAATTTATAATTACAATTTTAAATGTCAATCATATATAAGTTAAAATATTTTCAAGTTAATTAAAAAATAAATCAACTTATTCAAAAATATATTTACAATAAATTCTAAGTGCAGAAGGAATATATAATTTTTCATCTCTACAATTCTCATTGTTGGGCTGAGGCCTAGTTCTATTGACAAGAGATTTTTATTGTAGGCACAAGGTCACAATTTTAAGCTTCCTCCTAACCCACATGAGAAGATGTGTCCCACCAACATCACGATTAGTAAAAGATTACAATCGAAAAGAAAAAAAATATTACCACACCTTTATTCAAGTTAGTTTTCTAAAACCTTTAAAGCCCTATACTTAAGGATGGACAATAACCCATTTTAAACTTTACAATGCACAAAATTTATGTAAATTAATTCCATGCAATAGAGAAGGGTATCAAACATAACACACAAATTTTGAGGATTGCGAGGGATACGAGTAGTTTTTTTTAAAGGATTTTGAGAAAAATGCACACAATTTTTGAGGATTTTGAGCAGCTTGTCGAACACGTTTGAGGGTTTCGATCAAATTTTGTGGGTTTCAGGAAAATCTTTGTGTAGATTTCCAAAAATCACATAGGGTAGAGTTAGTGTAGAGACAGTTTGTGGAGATAGTTTGTAGAAAACCTGCACGTAGAGACAATGTGTCATTTGTGGGACAAACAAGGTGGGCTCCAAAAATACACATCAAAGCCACATAGAATGAAAGTGAATAGAGAAAGGATAGTTTCAACCTCCCCCTTTGATAGTTGTTTCTTACTGGCATTTTGGGTATTTTTTTACCTTTTGATTTTCTATTCTAGCATTCTTGGCAATATAACAATTTTCTAAAAAATGGGCAATGCAAAACTAAACTCCTGATAACAATAAACTTGGTAACTGTGGAAAATTTGGAACCTATGGGTTGGCATGCCTTATGTTAGTATCAAACCTAGATTTAACAAAGATAAAACAAGAAGTAAGGGGTAAAAAATAAGATGCAAAAGGAAGTTTTATCAGTAGACTATTCTAAAGATGAACAAGAAGTACAAGAGTACTTGGTGAATGATCACAATGAAAAAATTGTGAAGGGGAACATAAAAGAGTGGGATATTCTAACACAGGTAGAAGAAATACTAACTCAGGTAGAAACGTTGATACCTCAAGTAGACATGCTGATACCTTACACCAATTCGACGAGGAACATGGAACTGCATGCTTGCATACAAATCAGTGTCCCAGACATAAGAGAACGACTTCCATTTATAAATACTAAATAGTATAATAGAATATTGAAACGAAGGCATACCAAGTTATCTAGATAGTTAAGGTTGCTAGGATGCCACAATTTATCACTATCTTACAGAGGATGATAAAATTTAACCGTTCAACAATAATACATGAGACATGACAAGAGAAGATAAGGTCACTGTTAAAGTTACAAGGTAATCAGGATAAATTTAAAATGCCTACAACATAGATATGTTCATATGATCACCAACCCATTGAGGGAATAAAACAACAATATGTAGAGGTAGAAGAGGTGGTTAATGGTGAAGGGAATCTTGACCAATACAGTCCTGACTCAACCCCATTGACTTCGTCTTTAGATTTGTATTTTAAATGAGCTGACGGGGATAAAGAGGAGACTTGAAGGTTTGGAAACATTGGAACGACTGATATGTAACAAATGGAAAGAGATCATGGAATCAAACCATATAATTAACCAAGAAAACACGCTTGTAAAAGAGGAAATAGCCAAAATGCAAGCTAACTTAAAAATAGTTCAGCGAGAAATACCATTCTTGAAGCATGAGATGCAACAACTTAAAAATGGAAACTCTTTGAAGGAAGGGGAAGAAAAAAATATTTCACATATACAAGAGGTTAAATCATCATTAGAAATTATTGAAATCAAGGAGGCTAAACTAAAGGAACTAATAGAAGAGGCAAAATTGTGGGCACACGTAATGAAAGGATCCTTAGAGAGTGATCAAAGAGAAGCAAATTACAGCCCAAATAGGGGCAGAGATGCATCAAAATGATAAGGAAACACATATAATTATAAAAGGATTGAAGGAACATGTAAATGCACCGAGATGGTGTACAAAAAGGGGGTATAAGTGGCCACTTTTTTTTTTGAAATCAGGTAAATCTGAACTTCAAAGGGAAATTTGAGATTCATGCACTCAAAATTAGGAGATGTGCAAAGAATAAGAATTGTAGTGCTCTAAATCTAGTTTCTAAACTACTAAAGTTTTTTAAAAATGGATAAGATTAAGAGGGTGGAATCTACTGCGAACAAAAAACTATTCCTAATTTTTTTTAAAAAAAACATAACATAGTGTCTGTCGTGCGCATTACAAAAGATATCGTTAGATTTAGTATTTTCAAAAAACCTTTGGTATAATGATAGGAAAGAGTGAGAGCTAGAAGTTGTTTATTGTTTTTTTAATTTTCTGTTGAGTATTTTTTTTTATGATTTTTTGAAGTGGTCGCATCCTGAAAATCAGGTATCTGTTCGTGCGTTGTGCATAACTTGCTTCAAAATAATTGAAAATGCAAATTTTTTTTTATAAGTGTATAGAATCAAGTCTAGAACAACAATATTCATTTTTTTTTAAATTTGGTCAAGTAGATCAAAGGTTATTAAAAAATTGGTAGACATATGTCTCTAAGAACTATGGAGACACTACTAAAGAAAATTAAAGTTTACTATGCTAATTTTGTCCAAAAATAAAAAAAATATATAGTTAGAAAGTCGAGAACACGTGTAAAATTATGGTGGTAATTTTATATATACCCACTTGATGATATGTAAACCTAATGAAGAGGAAGTTGAAAAATCAACCTGGAAGAACAAATGACATGTAAAGCGAGAGAAATGGAGGGAAAAAATACTCCCAATCCATAGGGGTGTTATCCAACCATCTTACCTAACCATAATGCAATTAGGTTTTTAACTATTTCAAAACCTGATCGGGTTATGTAAGACTAAGACAGTCTTTCCTACTTTTTCATAAGGTGATCGAGTTTCTAAGCACTAAAAACATTATCAAGTTATCTAGAAGTAGAAATGCATTATGCATAATTTGGGCTTTGCATATGTTTTTAGTTCTACAAAATATGATCACATTTTGTAGAATTAAAAACATATCCATGTAAACTTAATATGTTTCATATATAATATGTGTATATGTATCAATATATATATATATATCACCCTCTCTTTGTCCCCACTCTCTCATCTTCCTTCCCCCATTACCATCTCTCTCTCTCTCTCTCTCTCTCTCTCTCTCTCTCTCTCTCTCTCTCTTAAATTGTTCTCTTTGTCTACCTCATCTCCTTCCCTTCTCTTATATCTTCCTATTCTATCCTCACTTAAATTATAAATATTATTAGACAAGAAAAATATGTACGTGTTCTATAAGACTTTGAAGATGAACATAAATGTAATTATACAAGAAACACACGTACACATTATGAAGAACTAAAATTCAGCTTTTAGTTCTTCAAAATGCATACACATTATGAAGAACTAAAAGTGACATTTTTACTTCTTTATAACACGTACGTGTTTTGAAGAACTTAGGCTCGATATTCACCGAGCCGTAACTTGATCGGGTTATTTCAAATTTTGAATAACACAATCGGGTTACTTAAAATTTTGGGTTATTATTATTATTATTATCACGTGGCCACTTTTTTGACCAGAAACTTTGTGCATTCACTTGACCATGGAGAAGGGGAGCACACAAACAAGTTAATAAAATACTTTCAAACACACAAGTTAGAATGGGTAGGACACATTCACTAAGTAAAAAGAATCAAGACTGTATTGCAAGATGGAGGATATAGAAATGTAAGGGTAACACTGAAAAAAAGAGAGGACAACAATAGCATTATGAGGAACAAAATATTTCTCAAAGGTACACAACTCTACATAGACAAAGATTTAACCCCACTACAACTAGAAGAGAGGATATGAATGTGAAAATGTGGTAGCAACAAGAAACAAGGACAATGAAGCATGTATGTATAGAGGGAAAGCACAACCCAATAATAAAAAAATACATGGTAAGTAGGAAGATGGGTCTCCCCATGGATACCTCTCAATGGTAAACTGGAATTGTAGAGGCTCCCATTGGAGGAGAGGTCCTGGTTTAGAGCCCATAACAAAGGAGGACATAATTGTCCTTGCTAAAATACATGAGCATGAAGGCTACAAGGTTCCGAACTTTGAAGGATACATGAAGACATCAATATGGAATGAGATAACTGGTAATGGAAAAATTCATGGAGGGGTAACAATTCTAATAAGAGAATACTGCAAAAACATCATACAAGTTGAAAAATAAGACTCAAACAAGAAATACACATGGATAAAAATAATTGTTAAAGAACTTATAATTTATTTGGAAACATGTTATTTTTCCCCTCATGGACCAAAATTCTATACGAAGAGGAAACAAGATAAACACGATCCTTATGCAACACTGAAAAAGGATATAGCTGTGTACAACAACAAAGGACAAATCATTATAATTGGAGATTTTAATGCTAGAACAATAAATAACCAGGCTCTTTGCCTTAGTAGTGAAGTGGGAATAGATGACAACCCTTTATAGTTGAAAGAAGTAGGTAATCAAAGTTGGGAAAGAATATCACAAGATGAAAGAGGAGCTATCATGCAGTATGTGGCATAATTGTTAGGGATGTGTAGCCCATATGTCTTAATTATATGTAATGGATTAAAAGTTTGGCCAAGCTCAGGGAACATTACATTCCAAGCTTACAATGGTCAAAGTGTAGTGGATTATGTTATAAGCTCAACGAAACTTATGGAAAGCCTAAAAATTTAGAGGTGAAGGATTGCCCCATGGAAATGAAATAATACCACAATCTGATATATGTAAAGATAAATATTTAAAAAGATAATCAACATCAAGGAAAACTGCAACAAAATGAAAAGAAAGAAACAACTGAAGGAACAATCCTTTTGACGTAAGAAAATCAAGAAAAGTTTCAAACAATGATCCAAAGATAGCTGCAAGAAGTGGAAATCAATGAGGGGACTTTGTCAAACAAGAAAACTATAGACAACATCAAGTTGACCTTAGTAATCCTAAAGGCTCTTAGCTCATGCAGAAGATCTAGGCCTAAAAAAATAACAAAAATAGCTTTCCAGCTAACCCGTGGTATGAAAAAGAGTGTAAGGTAACAAAGGAAAAAAAGAAAAACATGGGAGAATGATAGGAAGTACACAAAGATTTTAAGAGTAAAAAAAAATAGTATATGCAAATGAGAAGGAAATAATTGATTTCACTTGGGAGGACTAACCCAAGAGGCTTTTGGAAGAAATTACAACAAAGAAACATAAATAAAGAGAATAATATCATAGATTCTCAATGGATAAAATGCACAAGATACCTATATGAGAGGGAGCAAGATAAAGACATCCCCTCAGTAATCACCTCAAGAGCGAAACTCTTCTCTTCAAAAAACATTAGAGAAGGAATCATAAAGCTTGCAACATCTAATGCTTGTGACATAGATGGTATACAAGAAAAATAATTAAAATGGGGTATTGAAGTCCTCACACCTCACATCAAAATAATATTTAATGGAGTCATTAAGAATGGGTTTCCAACAAATTAAACTACTAGTGTTGCCATCCCCTTGCACAAAAGTGGCGACATCAACAAACCCTCAAATTATCGCACTATAATGACCAACCCTCTTTTCAATAAAATTTTTGGGAGCATGATAGAAAGGTGAATCAACACTTGGACTGAAAGGAAGGAAAGATGGCCAAAGGGAAAGCAGGCTTTAGACTGGAGCCTTCTATAATAGACCATTGCATCACACTTAGGCACTTGATTGAGAAAGTTTGGGATACATAAGGGGGAGATGTTTTTTTTCTACTTTGTAGACTTCAAGAAAGCTTTTGACATGATACCGAGAAGCAAACTTTAGAATAGAATGGAAGATTTGAAAATTTTAGAACATTATAGGGCAGTTTTCCATAGGTTACATGACCGAGTCTGGGCTAAAATTAGAACCAAACAAGGCTTATCAAAATGTTATGGAAGTGATATTGGAGTCAAGAAGGGCTACCCTTTATCCCCTACTCTATTCGGGATATACATTGACAAATTAGAGGAATGACAAGAAAACTTTGGGGTGATGGGGTCCATTTGACTGGCTATGTAATAAAGCTACTCCTATATGCAGATGATCTTATTCTATTGAAAAAAAAATCAAGATTTGAAGGAACACTTGAAAGCCCTAGAATCATTTTACCATGAGGTTGGGATGGAGGTGAACACTAGAAAAACTAAGGTCATGATATTTACCTTGAAGAGAGAGAAGATTCATATAGAATACAAATTGATGACATATAATTGATTAAATGTTTGAAGATGTTAAGTAGGTGGCACTGAAATGAAGAAAGATAATGCAAGACATTAAATCAGTTAATGGATTGGATTATCATTGATGTCAACTTGATATAATCTGATTGGTTATATTCAAAGTGTCAAAGACTTTAGAGAATCAGTGAGATAAAGATTATGCTTTCAGTAATGCATAAAAGACCAACATTCACTAAAGTGACTATAAACACCGACGGTTAAGCGAAACCGACGGACAAAGAAAACCGAGAGCAAAGTCATAGTGATGCCCGAGCAAGAAAATCGACAAGTATTACTGATGAGAAAAATCACAAGCATAACTGACGGCTAGAATTACAATATTACCCGACGAACAGACAACACCGACGGAGAAGCCCGAGGAAACCTGAAGTATTGACCGAAGCTATCAAAGAGTTAAAAACCCTGAAATTAACCGAAGTTCAGAACCGACAAAATACTTAGTTGGTAGAGCTAAAAGATAGACTTAACTGGTTGATAACATTGTTTTCATAGACAAGTTAAAACCAGAGATAAATAGAAGATGAAATTTTTTTTTATCCAGTTGGCAAGAATATTTCTACGAGATAAAACATGAGTTAAGCTTTAAAGAAAGATTGGCTAAGATTGCAGATCACGCCAAGAACAAAGAAATAGTGATATCATGTCTATAAAGAGAGAATCTAATTCATTATGAATTAGGGGAGTGAATGGGAAAGAAGGATGTTGAAGAGAAACTGATGAAGAACAACTTCATACAGTCCTGATCAATCAAGCTGAGGAAAAAGCTAAATATTTCTGCAGACACCGAGAAAGAAAGCACAACATCATTGAGAAAAAAGAAGTGGAGCAAAGGTATTGAAAAGATACATCAGAAAGGTATAATGATCTTACAATTGATCTAAAAATCTGCAAGTATAAGTTGTATGTGTGAAAAAATCATTTAGCATTTTAGTTTAACCATTGATTCAGAAAGTCTCTTAACCGAGCAGGATTTAAAGATCCTTTCTATATTGAGATACATCCCAAGGAGTATCAAAAAGTTTGATCACAAAGATAGCATGAGATTCTAGATACCATTTGACAAACTACACTAGGTTTGGTCATAGAAGGTAGAATAGAGATGCCCGATATCAAGTGACAAACTAGTCTATTTAAATCCTCTATTAAGGTCACACCTAATAGTGTGTTTGTAACCTTTAACAAGGTAGGCTCTTCACCGAGCTCACTTCAGAAGAGTGAAAATTTTGGGTTACCAGTCCCAAGTGGTTTTTCCCTTAACAAGGTTTCCACGTTAAAAATCCATGTGTCAATGTGTTTATGAGTCATTACTTTAGTATTTTTCATTACATATAACTAATCTAGATTGATCAGTATACACTAAGCAATTTACTCTTTTTTGGTAAATGAAAGACTGCTATTCGGTAAACATTAAGAATAAGGTTTAACAGTGAACTACAAGCAGTAGTTATTTGATAAGTTTATTTGAAGGCATACATCTTGTAGGACTAAAGATAACTAGAGGCTTAATATTGTGGTACTAAGCTTTTGGGTTGATTTATTGGAATATTTTTGAGGCCACTAATTCACCCCCGTCTCAGTTATTTCTAACAATTGGTATCAGAGCTTGTGTGCTTAGAAATGGAGTTTAACAGCTCAAGCAAAAGATCACAAGATGAATAGACGAGATGTGCCCAAGTTGAACAAAGACAACTTTGCATCATGGAAAAGCAGAATAAGACTCCACCTATCTGGTATTGGTAATGATTTTACTCAACACCTTGATACTGAATATGTGTTGCCTAAAGGACCTCACACTCTTGAGCAATTGAGAGAAAAACATGAGCATAATTGCATGATGATAAAACTTGCTTCCTCACTCTCCGATGTTGAGTTTGAAGATGTCAAAACCTGCATCTCTGCAAAGCAAATGTGGGATAAATTGAAGCTGGTACATAGAGGAGATGATAATGTACTAAGAGCCAAGGTAGAAAGCCTAAGAGGGAGGTTTGATGACCTAAGGATGAAAGAAGGAGAAAATATCACTCAATATAGCTGCAGAATAAAAGAGGTAGTCAATGCTATCCGAGGAGTTGGAGGTGTACTTGAAGAGGAGACAGTGGTAAGTAAAATCCTAAGAACATTACTATCTCTATATGCTATTAGAGTATTTTCTATACAAGAAATGAGAGCAATTGCAAACAATACTGTTACTCTAGATAGTCTGATTGGTAGACTGATTTCATTTGAAATGAATAACTTTGATAATAGTGTCTTACCATCTATATAGTCTACATTCAAATCTTCTTTGAAAATAAGTAAGCCAAGTCATACACGCACTATGAGGAATGATAGTGAAAGTGATAATGAGTATCAAGGACTTGATGAGATTGAAGCACTCATGGAAAGAAGATTGTAGAGAGGCAACGGTAGATACAAATGTAAATTACCACTTGTATGTTTTAATTGTAAAGAGGTTGGACACTTTGCTGCAAGATATCCTAATAGAAGAAAATATGACAGAAGTAACGACAAATCATATGAAAAGAAGTTTGATAGAGGTGATAACAGAGATTACCGAAGCAACTAACAATCTGACAGAAGAGATACTCGAGACTACAAGGACAAAGGAAAGAAAGATTGTTACCTATCTGAGAACAGGGCTAATGATACTGACACCGAATCTGAAGAAGGCATTGAGATGGTATTTGTAGCCATGAAGGATGATTTAGACAAAGAAGAAGAAAGGTATGTGGAGGCTGCACTCATATCTAAGGTTAGTAAGAATGATGTTTGGATTATAGATAGTGGCTGCACTCACCACTTGCCTGATGATAAGCATAATTTTGAAACTTTTGAATGCTATAATGGTGGTTCAGTAAGAATGGGTAATGACACACCTTGTCCAGTTGAAGGAAAAGGAACTATAATGCTGAATAACCTGATCAAATGTGAAAATGCTTACTGGGTAAAAGGGCTGATTTATAATATGTTAAGTGTTTCTCAGCTTAATAACACAGGTCACCAAGTAGCATTTGAGAATAAGAAGGCAAAGATCTTCAATGAATCAGGAAGGTTGATCTGAACTGGTGAACAGACAAAAGGTAACCTTTTCTATCTTGATGACATTAACACCATTTGTTTGATGGCTAGAAACAAAGACATATGGTTGTGGCACAAGAGATTGTGTCATGTGAATTTTGACAACATGATAAATATAAGCAATAAAAGAAAAGTCAGAGGCTTACCAAGCATGTCTAAAGCTTGAACATATCATGTGCAAGTATTGTCAAAAAGGTAAGATGACAAAGTCTAGTTTCAAGAGTAAAGCCCATACATCGAATGCAATTCTAGAATTAGTCCATACTGATTTATGTGGACCTATGAGGACAAAGAGTTACTATGGAGATAGGTATTTCATTCTCTTTGTAGATGATTAATCTAGAATGATGACAATTATGTTCTTAAAAGATAAATCAAAAGAATTCAAGATGTTTAAATGATATAAGACTATGGTATAAAAACAAAGTGGTAAGGAATTAAAATTCTTAAGGTCAGATAGAAGAGGGGAATTTATTTCAGATGAATTCACTAATTTCTGTAATGAGCATGGAATTAAAAGACAGGTTTCTGCACCAAGAACACCACAACAAAATGAGATTGCTGAAAGAAGAAATAGATCCATTATTGATTGTGCAAGAACATTGATGATTGAGAAAAGCGTCACTCAAAATTTCTGGAGGGAAGCTATCAGTACTGTTGTCTACACATTAAACATGGTATAATTGAAGAAGGACACAAAGAAGACACCCTATGAGCTTTGGTATGGTTACACACCCAATGTAAGTTACTTCAGAATCTTTGGTAGTCAATGTTATATTTTTAAAGATGATAGAAATGGAAAGTTTGACTCCAAAAGTGATGAAGGTATCTTCCTAGGGTATTCCACCAAAAGAAAGGCTTATAAATGTCTTAAAAAGTCTTCTAACAAGATCATTGAGAGTGCAAATGTGAAAATAGATGAATTTGCAGAAAAAAATGATAAGAAAAGTAGAAAAGAGCCAGAGGACTACAACAGGTTTGTTTACACCAGAACCCGACACTCTACCCGAGCAACAGTGTATCACCCCCGAGCAATAGAACATTGCACTCGAGCATCAGGCTACAATTACCAAAAATTAGGAAAATCCTCAAAATGATGTTTTGAGCGATGAAGATCAGAATGAAGGTCAAGATGATGATCAAAATGATGAACAAAGAGCTGAACCAAAACTTGCCAAGTAGGTCAAAAGACATCATCCACAGAATCAGATCATAGGAGACAAGAAGGCTAGAATGAGAAAAAGAAGTAAGTCACTAAATATTAGATGTTTACTTTGTGATTTTGAGCCTAAATATGTTAATACTGCACTTGAAAATGAGGAATGGGTCAGTGCTATGAATGAAGAAATAGAACAGATAGAGAAGAACAGTACATGGACATTAGACCGAGACTAGATGACAAAAATGTCATCAGTACCAAATGGATATTCAGAAAAAAGTTGAATGAGAATGGAGAAGTCACAAGAAACAAAGCAAGATTAGTATGCAAGGGGTATGCACAAGAAGAAGGTATTGATTATGGTGAAACCTTTGCACCCGTTGCTAGACTAAGAGTTAGAATCTTACTTGCTTATGCTACATTCAAAGGATTCAACGTATACCAGATGGATGTCAAATATGCATTCCTAAATGGAATACTTGAAGAAGAGGTATACATTGAACAAATAGAAGGGTGTATTGATCCAAACAAGAGAAACATGGTATGTAGACTACATAAATCCTTGTATGGATTAAAACAAGCACTGAGAGCCTGGTATGAAAGACTTTACTCCTATCTCGTTAGCATTGAGTTTGTAAGAACAAGCGAAAATATCAATCTATACTTAAAAGAAGATACCGATGGTAATATTCTAATTGTTGAATTTTTTGTTGATGATATCATTTTTGGGGGAAATTAAATGTTATGCAAATCCCTTGCTAAGGAAATGAGCAAAGAATTTGAAATGTCTATGTTTGGGGAGATCAAATTTTTTCTTGGTCTATAGATTCTTCAAAAAGATGCAGGCATATATATCACTCAGTCCAAATACATCAAGGAAGTGCTGAAGATATTCAAGATAGAAGATTCCAAGCCAGTTGGAACGCCTATGGCTACCAGATGTAAGCTGACAAAGGAGGACAAATCAAATGAGTTAAATCAGACCTTGTATATATCAATGACTGACAAACTAATGTATGTTGTTCATACTAGACCAGATATATCACATGCAGTTGGTATAGTTGCAAGATTCTCTGCTAATCCCAAAGAATCACATATGACTATTGTCAAGAGAATTTTGAGATATCCGAAGAACACTGAAGACTATGGCTTATGGTATAAAAGAGAAGGAAAATTTGAGCTACAAGTCTATACAGATGTTGATTGGGCTGGAAACATTGATGACCGAAAGAGCACAACTGGAGGATCATTCTTCATGGGTGACAGACTTGTCACATGGATCAACAAGAAGCAATGATGCATCTCTCATTCTACTGCAAAAGAAGAATATGTGGCTGCTGCTGCAAACTACTCCAATATTGCATGGATCAAATAGTTAATAGAAGGTGTGAATATGAAGATTCTTGAACCAGTGATTATCTATCGTGATAATACCATTGCAATTAGCATATCTAAGAATCCAATCATGCATGCTAAGACTAAGCATATAGCAATCAAGTATCATTACTTAATAGAAAAAATGCAATAAAAATAAGTGATACTGGAATATGTTCAATCAAAGGAACAATTAATTGACATATTCACCAAGCCATTACCGAAAGATACATTTGAGTTCCTGAGAAAAAGACTAGGGGTCCAACCCTTGTTTATCGGTCAGTAAGCTGACTAAAATATTGCATCAGCCTCAACATAATCAAAGAATCATTCATGTTGATGCAAGTAAAGAGATGGACTACAAGATACATCTGTACACAGCAAGGTATATACATACACTAAACACCAGAATCAATGTATTGCTGATGGATAGGGAAATTCAAGGAATATATTATAAAAGAGGATGGAAGATGATATGGAATAATTGTTTGGCATTGTTGTCAAAAGGGAGAGAATATCTCATTATCAATAATAGATTATATCATTATCCAAAGGGAGAGATTGATTACATATGACATATCCATCAAAGGGAGAGAAGAAACAAAAGGAAGAGAATACACAAAGGGAGAGATGACTCATTGATGTCAAAGGAAAAAGAGATTATCAAGGAGAGGAATAGTTAAGGGACAACACAAAACAGAGACATAAGCTGCTACATCTATCCAATGAAGGGATTGAAGATTGAAGAACCCACTCTGCAAGAAACAAATCTAAGCTATATGAGCTTACCGAGAGCCATACATTTGTAATAGTTATAACAGGAGAGATTGATGAACTTCAACTGTTATATTTCATATTGTATTAGTAATAATGTAATGTGATAATGTAGTGTTTTGCCATCAATGCCAAAGGGAGAGATTGATTTCATATAACATATTAAATGTTTGAAGATGTTAAGTTGGTGACACCGAAATGCAGAAAGATAATGCAAGACATTAAATCAGTTAATGGATTGTATTGTCATTGATGTCAACTTGATATAATCTGATTGGTTATATTCAAAGTGTCAAAGACTTCAGAGAATTAGAGAGATAAAAATTATGCTGTCAGTAATGCATAAAAGACCAGCATTCACTAAAGTGACTATAAACACCGACAGTTAGTGGAATCCGACGGACAGAGAAAATCGAGAGCAAAGTCACAGTGATGCCCGAGCAAGAAAATTGACAAGCATTACCGACGAGCATAATCACAAGCATAAACGATGGCCAAAATTACAGTATTACCCGATGGACAGACAACACGACGGAGAAGCCTGAGGAGAACTGAAGTGTTGATTGAAGCTATCAAAGAGTTAAAAACACCAAAATTAACTGAAGTTCAGAAATGACAAAATACTTAGCTGACAGAGCTAAAAGATAGACTTAACTGGTTGATAACATTGTTTTCATCGACAAGTTAAAACCAGAGATAAGTAAAAGATGAAAAGTTATTTTATCTAGTTGGCAAGAAGATTTATACGAGATAAAACAAGAGTTAAGCTTTAAAGAAAGATTGGCTAAGATTACGGATCATGCCAAGAACAAGAAAGTCAAGAACAAAGAAATGGTGATATCATGTCTATAAAGAGACAATCTAATTCATTATGAAGTAGGGGAGTGAATGGAAAAGAAGGATGTTGAAGAGAAACTGATGAAGAACAAATTCATACAGTCCTGATCAATCAAGTTGAAGAAAGAGCTAAAGATTTCTGCGGACATCGAGCAATAGAGCACAACATCACAGAGAAAAAAAAGTGGAGCAAAGGTATTGAAAAGATACAATGATAAAAAAGGTATAATGAGCTTGCAATAGATCTGAAAATCTGCAAGTATAAGTTGTATGTGTAAACAGATCATTTACTGTTTTAGTTTAACCATTGATTCAAAAAGTTTCTTAACCGAGCACGATTTAAAGATCCTTTCTACATTGAAATACATCCCAAGGAGTATCAAAAAGTTTGATCATAAAGATAGCATGAGATGCTAGATACCATTTGACAAACTACACTAGGTTTGGTCATAGAAGGTAGAATAGAGATGCATGATATCAAATGAAAAACTAATCTATTTAAATCCTCTAACAAGGTCACACCTAACAGTGTGTTTGTAACCTTTAACAGGGTTGGCTCTTCACTGATCTCACTTCAGAAGAGTGAAAATTTTGGGTTACCGGTCCCAAGAGGTTTTTCCCTTAACAAGGTTTCCACGTTAAAAATCCATGTGTCAATGTGTTTATGAGTCATTGCTTTAGTGTTTTGCATTACATATAACTAATTTGGATTGATCGGTATACACTAAGCAATTTACTATTTTTCGGTAAATAAAAGACTGCTATTCGGTAAACATTAAGAATAAGGTTTAATAGTGAACTCCGAGCAGTAGTTATTTGATAAGTTTATTTGAAGGCATACATCTTGTAGGACTGAAGATAACTAAAGACTTAATATTATGGTACTAAGTTTTTGGGTTGATTTATTGGAATATTTTTAAGGCCACTGATTAACCCCCCCTCTCAGTTATTTCTAACAAATACATCTTTGAAGGAAACCCTTTGCAAGTGGTCAATGAATATAAATACTTGGGTCTTGATTTCCACAATAAACTTAGCTGGGTAACATGCAAAACAAAAAGGTTACGAGGAGGATGAAAAGCGTTACACTCATTGCACAATAGATGTAGAAGTGTCGAGCTATGAGATTGGAAAACTAGGAAAACTCTGTTTGGGCTTCTAGTAGTGTCGGCTATGCTATATGGTTGTGTGGTATGGGGCAACAACACTTCAGCAAGTAAATGGAGACAGATAGAAAGACTGCAAACATATTTAATTGCAAGTAGCCTTAAGATTAAATCGTCTATTATGTATGAAATTGTCTTGGCAGAGGTTGGGGCTTTTCCTATTGAAGCAACAACTATGTGTCATTTTCTAAGCTACTTAAGAAGATTAGAGAACATGAAGCAACATCGCTGGCCAAAAATAACAACATAAGGGAAATTAGACAGAAGAAAGAGCACATGGATGAAACAAAACTACAAATGGATGAATAAGTGAGGTATTAAAATAAGTGAATGCCCAAGCATCAATGAGGAAATAAAAAAGTATGTTCAAGGCAAATTTAAGGAAAGCATGTGGACTGGGCATCTTGGGAGGAAGGAGGAGTACTACATCAAGTATTTCAATCCCACACATGATCATACTAAAAAAAACTACATAAAAATGGAAATAAAATGAAATTCAAAAATGTTAATTGCCCAAATAAGAACTAGTTCACACCAACTTAGATGTGAAGCCAGAAGATGGGTGATACCTAAAGAAGAGTGGGCAGAAAAATAACGTTGTTATTGCACTCAAGAAGTGGTGGAGATATAATGACATTACATCATAGAGTGCTCAACCTACAGGGATATTCAGATGAATTACATTGATACATTAAAAGTGAATACCTTGATAAATTTGATTGAAGAACAAATCATAAGGGTTGCAAATTTCCTAACCAAGTTACACAACATAGGATCCAAGTTGCAGCAGGAGAAAGAGATCTAGTTGGTGGGGGCCTGATGTTTTTGGTTTTCACTTGCTTGTTTTGTTTGTTGGCTATTCGTGAGTCCCATAGACTGTTTGGCCTTGTGGACGTTATTAAAAACTTTCATTCATTCGTTCATTCCTATTAAAATAGGTTTTTTTTTGTTTGCGTGGGAGGTATCCTCGCGTCTTAGCCCAACGCCCGACAACCCTTATCTTGGGTACCTGTGCGAGCTATGACGAGACTAATCCCCCACGGGTGAGATTCTCTGCCCTCAAGCCATCTCGCCTCTTTAAACCGAGAGCAGAGTTGAACCCAAGACCAATAAGGAGCCGTCTCACCTCTTTAAAATAGATTATTTCTCCTCTTTTTAGACTAGAACTTTCATATTCACTATTCATGCATGCAATATGTGTCATCATTATAGAAGAGATGCAAAATTTGCATTTTGGGGTTAAATTTTCAATGGAAAGAAAGACCATGAGGCATGACTTGAATGACAACTTAAATCTATGCTTGAGTTGACCTAGTGGTGGAGAACTTGTACTCTTGAAAGGGAGGTCACAAGTTCAAATCCCACTAGGGGGTTGGTATGTAGCCTCATTTGTAGCATAATGGATGCCTCCCTCAAGGAGTACGGGGTAGTCCCATATTGATGTCACCAAATGTAGACCCAAAAACATATGGGTGATATAGTAGACTATAAAAGCACCTTTCCTTTCCTTTCCTTTAATAGAAGACCATTCAATTTTAGAATGACCAAATTGATTGGAATGAGACTATATTGCACGCTTACATTCACTTTTTAAAATTGGTCATTGGTCGTGAGCTATTCAACCTAGTTTTCCCCATTGCAGATTTTGAAACTCGAATCTACGACCCACTGAAATCTGATATGTATATTGACACGTAGATGTACATGCACGTCACAGTTGGTAAGGACTCTCGATTCTAAGTCATGGCTTCATACATATAATTTAATGAATCTGTACAGTTATTAGAAATTTGCTTGTTCAGATATTCCGCTCCGCTAATTTTGGCGTAATGGAAAAAGATTATCCAAAAGAAATCCACCTCACTACCCAAAGGATCAATTTATTCCCTTTTTAAACCACACAAACAAAAGAAGCCAGCGCAGAAAGTAGCGCGGAAGCGTGTAGGTCAGTCGGCATAGTCTTTTTAAAAATAGATACCAAATCAAACATGAGAGCAAATATAAATCTCCAATTTGAGCAATATAGGTACTGGGAGAAAGCGTGATTAAAGAAGTATTAGAAATTCGTACTCATCCTCTGATAGATGCCATCAAATGGAACACAAAATTACAGCAACGAGGAAACCCGGAATGCCTCTGGTGATTCTCATATGCGGAAGTCTGGTGTATTATCACTGTGCTGTAAGGAATTCCAGCATGGTGTCTCTCATCTGTGATGTCTTGATTGTTCTCATATGTTCCCTTGCAGTTTTGGGAATGCTCTTCCGTCACATGAATATTTCGTAAGTATAAATAAAAATCCATAGCACCCGCTTGAAAATAATTGTCTTCTGTAACACCCACGACTGTTTTTTAACTTTTTGTGAAGTTGGGTAATGCATCTTTAAGCTGATTGCTAAAATCTATGATCCAGACACATTGTCTATTTAATTTCTGTAATACCCATTTACGCTTTTGAAGTTTTGTTAAGTGGGTCAATGCCGATTTCAGCTGGCAGCTTTTGTCGCTTCATAGTTACTCTTGAAACTTATGACCCTTAATTAGGTTTATTATGAAATATGAATACTGTGGAAACCATATATCTACAATATGAATACTTTTCAGCCAGTTGTGAAACTAGTTGCGAATTGTTGGCAATACTTTTGAAATGCACGAAGGTACCAGTTATCATGAGTTACAATTGGTCGAGCTTGTTTCTTAAATCTTACACTACTCATGATATCATTGTCCCGCCTACAATGCCATGTATTGACTACTCGATCCCAAATTCAAAACCCTTAGTTGTCTTTCAAGACTTCCCATGTTATGAATTTGAGGTTCTCCTTCTAAAAACCCTATTTGCGAAACCGGGAAACCAAGCGATAACGGTAAATATGTGGGCTCAGGCCTTTTTGTCTGCCTGACAAAAAATTATGACGTACATTGAAATTGAGATTAGTTAATCTTAAGGAATGACCAAAGTAGGTGTGCTTCGAAGACCGTTGATTTATTCTTATTTTTACTTTGAGTTACTGAGATCAGGGCTTGAAGACGAATCCACACTTATTAGGACATCCAAGTTCAAATTTCGGTTGGGGACAAATTCTAGCAGGGGATACACACCTCTCGCCACAGATAGGCAATCTCGGGACATTAAGATTACACCTAATTGCTGGAGGAATGATTCTAGAGCTTACACTCCAGGTGTAGGTGGATTTGCAAGTTATATTGTACTATTTAACTTGGGCACAAGCTCAAAACCCTGGAGTACAAATTGGGAACAATATATATGTAAATGGAAAACAATGCCCTTGCTCTCACAAGGAGGTCTCATATGCCAAATTGATGTCTAACTTGGTGGTGGGCTACAAATCTGCCTTTTCCTTTACCTTTGGTCAGTTTCTTTTTTGTTAATCCAACATAAATTGGTTGGTTCCTTGTAGTTCCTATATCGTTTCGTCCTTGTGGACATAAATAAAATCTTATCTATGTATCTATCCATTGCCACTCCCTATTTAAAGAAGAGAGTTTGGCCTACTGAATTGGGCATGGGCTCTTTTAAAGGTCAAATTATAGTCGAAAGAAACACCCAAAATGAGGGAGGAGAGCTACACAAATTAAAATTAAAATTAAGAAGTACATCTTGTGGTCAGAACATTTTTGAAGGATGTGGCTTATCTTGGATTTCATTGCTCTAATGTTCATGGGTGTTGGCAGAGTTCCTGTGGACCCTTTGGAATGGCAAATTTCACAGGAGACTGCAAATAAAGTCGCTGCATGGATGGCAAATACGGTTGGTGCTACTGAATCTGTTCTTAGAGTTGCTGCAAGTGGTCATGACAAGAAACTATTCCTCAAGGCAAGTACCTTTTTTGAATACTAGTGAGGTTTAGAATAATAAGGAAACTTTTTTGGGCATTGAAATAGGGTCAATGATTCTGCTCTGCATAGTTCACTTCCCTAGATTCTTTCTCCTAGATATTTATTGTTGATCTAGGGTATTGCTTCAGATAATTTAAAATTTTATGCAAGTGATAGTGAGTGGCATTTTGTCCGTTGGGACTGTGAACTCTGCTTGCACATAATAACATTCAACACTGAATACACAGTTGCTAATTGCAAACCCCGACTGGTTTCATATAATGGGTTTTTTTTATTATACAAGTTAGTTAGTTGGAAAAAAGTGTTCTGTTGGTTTTTCTGTAATTGAGAATCTAGCATCCTGCTTGCAGGTAGCTGTTGTCCTCTATCTACTATCTGTTTTGGGAAGAGCAGCTTCAGGTGCCACGGTTGCATATGCAGGTGCTGAGTTCAGAATTTCTTTTAAGATGCTTTTGTTTGGTTTAAAGATGATTTTACATATGGATGAAAAACAGGCAAGGTCATATCCACAAAGCAAAACTGATCATATTTTGTCACAATGAACAGCATTATGGATTATTTCATTGATTTTCTGCTCATCAAAGTTGTCACCGGATTCAAGTTGTCAACCTCAATTCCTCAATAGGAAGAGAGATGGAACAAAGGCTGGAGGGCAGGAAAATTGATCGTATCAGTTTTCTGGTTTGTAGCAACTTTGCCTGATGGTGCTTTTGATTCATTCTCTTGGAATGACTCAAACTTCCACCCTTTGAAGGAGAAAAATTTCAAATAACTGCTCAATATAACCAATGACATCATTTTTGCTTCCAGTGCTAACTGCTAAGTGATCATTCTGTGAGGTGCTAACAAAATTCTATAAACTTATGAGCTATACTGTTCAAAATCTCAAAGATAGTGATTGGCCTATCTGGTTCTTGAAGTTGAAAAGGAGTATGTAGTTTTTGTAACATAAACATCAATCTGGATCTATTGTAGACATTGCCTGACTGCAAGTAACTCAAATCTGTAAGATGCTCATAAAATTTACAACTGCGAACAGCTTATTTGAGTCACCAGTGCCAAATTTCATGGTTGCAATAGTATTGTTTTGTAATGGATCTCAGTGAATTCTGATGGTGCTTGCATGAGAGAAGACAAAATTGACATCAGGCATCAGTAGAAAGGTTAACTTAAGCTAGAGCCACAGTTTCGCTTAAGCCTAACAAAAGTGAACAGCTTGTATAATCTGTTGTTATAACACAGGAATGGGTTAAAATACAAAGATGTTCTCACACCTTTTAATATGCATTTACATTATATAAATGTATAATTATAATGTAGTCACGTGACATATGCAATTTGTGTATCATATTTTGAATCGAAATTTATTCATGCCAATCTTCGCAGTCTAATTATGACCTGCGTAATAAGAGAGAACTCTTGTATTATGAGACAGTACCCTATTGATACATGCTAGCTATAATTACTAAACTTGGTTGTAAACATGCTTTTGGTAATATGTTAATATTTCTACTTGGTTGATGAATTTTTAACTATTTGGAGTTCTGTATTGTTACAGTATGAAATACAAAAGACAACCTGACAGGGAAGATAAGAAATGTATACGAAATGATTTTTTTTCATCTTGACCTGCAATTGCTTAACTGTGCCTTTTCTAAAAGATTATCATCTTTATTGTTGCTCTCTGCTTTCTAAAAAGGTGAGTCTTTATGTCTCCTACTGTAGAAGAATTAATAGTTACCTGGAGACGTGGGGGTATGAGTTTCAGGACAGGGATGGGGATTCCTTTAATATTACAGTATATATGTAAAAATGTAGTCACCAAAACTTGCTGGTACATGGATGGGAGATGTGGTCCTCGGTTGTATAGTGGAGTTTCCTGGTAAATACTTATTTAATTTAAAATGCCAAAGTGAATAATATTATTATTTTTTATTGTTAAACTACAGCTTTATGGGGCTGCACCCTTGTATTACTTTCCAAAAAAGATTACATTTACAGAGAGTTCATCAGTATCACAGTCCTGCAACTGAGCAAAAACAGCTCCCAGCCAAGGAGCTCACATCTACCACCTACCACCTACCTGACACTATAGACCATATACATTCGAAGCAACCATATAACAACCCAAAATTGGGGCATTCCCCAAGTCAGATACCAACCCTTACACGACTAACAAACATTAAAATAAAACCATCAGACAATACCTAGCCGATGTATAGAAAGACATCCCAAAAAAGAGAAAATCAGCCCCAGGGCTTCTTTCCCACAGACACGGTAGCTTCCAATGGGCATTCAGGACTGCATGCACATTTGCCATTAGAGCTTGGAACTTGAGACTGCACGTCCACAGCTCCAAGAGTGGGCATCACCTCCTTCGCCGCCTCCACTGCTTCATCCTCACCTGCAACAAAACCCTTTGCAATAAGAAAACTCTGCAAACAACCCAGGCCACCATCATCAGACAAATCTGCCAGCTTCTTCAGGAACAGAGCATTTCTTTCAATAATCATTTGCCTTTGAGCAACGCTCTAGCCATCATCCCGATACTCAAAAACTGGGTATTTCAGCACATACTTGCCCCTTCTGCAAAGAACAAAATAGTCCAAAGTGAATAATATTAGGTGGCCTGCCATCATTTTGGACTAGCTTGAAGGACACATCATTCATTTGTTGGACTAGCTTGAATAATTATAGATGATTTAACAACGAGTGGTTAAATCATTTATAATTTTCAGTGAGATTTGTGATTTTTTTAAAACAGACAAAAACGAAAAATGATGGATGCTTGGTAATAGAGGGTGATGTCAAGAAGTTTATATGACAACTGAAGTATGAAATTACTGTAAGAAAACTGGGTAATCACGACAGAAAGAAGTTTGATAAAGGCCATAAGCAGTTCTAAAAGGCCTTCAATGAAAGACAGTAATGACTGAAACTAGAGGACCAAATTGTCCAGGGCTGCAATATAACACAGTAGGGAAATCACTAACATTCCCACTAACCAGAAAACCCACCACAATGGCTACGCCCAAGCTAAGAACTGAGAAGGAAAATTAGTAAATGCTAAAAGAGCTTTTTAAAAACATCAGAGTTGCTAATCAATTGCAATGCCTGAATATTAAGCACTTTTCCTTGAGAAGCAGTGGACCCTTGGTATACAGAGTCTGAATAAATACACCGTTCATCCTTGGTAAGGCAAGTTTTAACAAGTATTTTGTAATTAAGATGTAGTGGAGTAAATTTTAAGTTTCTATCACTTAAATAATAAATTTGGGGCCTAAGCAAATGCCAAAGACTAGAACATTTTTCTGGAAGCAGTGAAGGTTGCATGCGTAGTAGCCGATGCACTCCCTATGGTGTTGGATGCGGAAGCGGATGTCTGGCGAAGCGGAGGCGGAGCCAGGTACCCTGTGGATGCTCCCTGAAAGCGCATCCTGGGCGCCCTAATGCACATCCAGAGGGCATTCGGACAGCCAGGATGCACTTTTTGGGAGCATCCACAGGGCACCCAGGGGCATCTGTGGCTATCTGTAGGCCCAACATCAGTTTGACGTTTTTTTTGGACCAAAAACACTTAAAAGCACATTAAAACATGTGCATAATGAATTTTTTAATATATTTTTTCTCCTAAACCCTAAAACGGCTCTAAAGGAGGTCATTCATTATTTTTTCTTCTCATTTTGTTTGCAGCCTCTTCAGTCTTCATAGTTGGTCTCCATTTTGACATTTTGAAGGCAAGGTGATTATTTTCGAAGAGAATTGTTAGTGGGGTGATAGATAGCTTCCACAAAGGAGTTTTAAGCATCTACGGTAAGCATTTGATCCCATTCTTGAGTCCTTTAATGATTTTTTTTGAGATTTTGATGAATTTTTTCAAGTTTGGGAAGAAAAATTTCAAGTTTTTTTTCAAATTTTTTATTTTTAAAGAAATAAAGAAACACGTTTAACAATTATTTTAACATTTTTGTATCTTTTTTTGCACTTGTATGCTTGATGTTCATAGTGTTTTTCTAATTTAAATATATTAAATTTCTTATTATAGGCTACAAATTAGATTGTATTGTGCAAGAATGGCCACCAACGGTAGTCAAAGTTCAGTGGGAGGGCAAAGAGCCGATAGTTTCAAAATTGATGTAGGATCTCCTCTATGGAGACATACCACAAGAATATAACGGGTTTTAGGAGGTGGCTCATATATTTGGAAGTGTAATAATTGTCAAAGTAACAAAGACAAACCATTCAATAGCTCAGATTCCTGGGTCAAACTTCATTTTATGGGCTTTGCTGGCCAAGGAATGAGAATGTGCAAATGCAAAGATGGGAAGGGAATGTCTAATGCACAAATAACTTCATATATAAAAGAACAAGAAGCTGTTGATAAATTGGTCAAAAGATCAAAACAAAGTTCTTATCAACCTCCATTAGGAAAGAAAAAAATGCAATTACCCATTGAACCAATTGTATCCTCCAAACATTCATTCTTGCAAGTACCTGTACCAAGAGATGAAGAGGAAGAAGTATAAATTACCACTCACAAAAGAGGTTCATTGGACACCACATTTAAAATGGAGGCAAGAGAGCTTGCTGATCAAGCCATTGCACGTTGCCTCTATGCCAATGGTCTTCCTTTCAACTTGGTGAGATCACCATATTGGAAGGAAATGGCGACAACCATCAATAAAGCACCGAATGATTACACAAGGTGCGTATTACTCTATTGCAAAAAGAGAAGACTTCTGTAGAGAGAGCTATTCAACCAATTATAAATTCTTGGAAAAATTTGGGTGTTTCTATTGTTTCTGATGGATGGAAAGATACAAAAAACCTACCATTGATTAATGTGATTGCAGTGTCCTCCAAAGGGGCAATGTTTTTGAAGGTAGTTGATTGTGAAGGGGAAGTGAAAGATTCACAGTTCATTTTTAGAATTCTCATTGAGGCCATAGAGATGGTGGGTAGTGCGAATGTGGTCCAAGTGATTACAGATAATGCCAAAAATTGCAGGGATGCAGGTGCTTTCGTTGAGGGTCAGTATGACTATATTTTTTGGACACCATGCACCGTACACTCCCTCAACTTGGTCATGCAACAAATTGGCACTCAAATAGATTGGGTGAAGCAAAATATACAAAGAGGGGGAGGAGATACAGATGTTTGTGACGAACCATTACATGTCACAATTGATATTTAGATCTTTCTCCAATTTGGAGTTGTTGAAGGTAAATTGTAATTACTAAATTTAATTTATTTATTTTAATTTCAATTTCAATTTGAATAAATTTTGTCATGTTAAATTATCAAATTGTATATAACTTTGCTTAATGTTTATTGAAATATTGTTATTAACTTGCTTAGGTTGGTGAGACCCGATTCGCATCTCATACTATTGTTATGAGACGACTTGTCAAGGTGCAAGGGGCATTGAGCCAAATGGTTATTTCTAACCAATGGGGTATACGAAAGGCTTCAAATTCAAAGAGGGCCCAAAAGGTCAAGACATTGGTCTTGGATGACAATTGGTGGGCTCGTGTACAATTTGCTAAGTTGTTGATTTGGGTGTAGATGCAGACGCGGGTGCGAGAATCAGGTGTGCGGATGCATGAATTTTTTATTGGGTTTTGGATTCGTACACACACACACACATGCAAAGAAATGCAAGAAATATACAAAATTAAATCATGTGATAGTATGATTCTTCACCATTGATCAAGATCTCCGATAGTTTACAAATAATAAATATTCAAATTGAAAATAACTAATAAGCCATATCATATACGTCTATGTTCACGATTCCAATGCAAATCAGAAAATCATTAGAATTACAAAATCAAATTTTAGTTCATGATTCAATGTTCATCAAACAAAGTCAAGATTCACTAATCAGATTCAAAATCATAAGGATTCTCAAGATAATCCACGTTCTCATTATCTCCAACTGCTGCAAGTTCAAGATCATTTGAGCCCAAAGCAGTTCCACTTGTGCTAGATGCACCATGTGTCATGATGTTATCATCATCACCATCAATGATTGCAGTAAGATCCTGGACCATTGCATCCAAGTTCGCACACTCAGGGGCTACATCCCAAAGCATGATTGTCCCTTCCTTGTAGTGTTCCTGCTTACGTGACAAAAGATGCAAGTTGGTATGAATGCATACCAAGTCTTCAACTTCTTTTTAGCCCAACTGGCTACGCTTCACTGAATGTAAACCAAGTCTCATACTATTGTTATGAGACGACTTGTCAAGGTGCAAGGGGCATTGAGCCAAATGGTTATTTCTAACCAGTGGGGTATATGGAAGGCATCAAAGAGGGCTCAAAAGGTCAAGGCATTGGTCTTGGATGACAATTGGTGGGCTCATGTGCAATTTGTATTGGATTTCACCGAGCCTATTTTGACTATGCTCCGATTTGTGGACACATATAAACCTTGTTTGAGGGATGTGTATGATGGCATGGACACAATGGCGGAGAAGGTAAAATTTGAAATTAAAAAACATGAGAATGACCCCACAGAATGTGAAGCCTTATGCAATAAGGTGGAAACAATCATTCATCATCATTGGGAAAATATGACTACCCCATTGCACCTCCTTGCATATGCCCTATCTTCGAGGTACTATAGCGAGAAAATACTTGCTTTGCCAAATAGAGTAGCACCATGATAGGGAGGTTGGATGAGCCAATCACAAGCTCATGCTCCTAGTTTTTCTATAGACTTTTAGGGTGCTTCCTCTACACTCCTATGTACCTATAGGATCTTTAACTATTGTTGATCCCCTGGTCTCCTTAGCCAACCCAACTACCATGAAAGATTCATCAAACCAAATCTTTCACTTGGTGCATACTAAGTTCTTGCTCCCTGGCCCTTAAAATCTCTTAAAGGCTTGCAACCTCTTTTGATGTAAGGTAATCTTGCAGAGGTGAGGAGGTGTCTTAGAACATTCCCATTTAATCAACTAGGGGTGTTAGGAGTCCCTCTTAGTTCAACTAGATAGTCAATTTCTGCAAATTGCTTCAAAACAAACCTAATGGCTAGTAGGCCTATTAGGTCTCCTATTCCGAGAAAATAGGGATTTCCTCTTCTTCTTTCCAAAGAAACCCTGCAACTTTTCTTGGGAATCTTGGATCATTTGCTAACTCCTCAAGGATTTTTGGGTCTTAGGGTCTCCATTATCCGTACAATGCCTTAACTCAAATTTAGTGGTTTTAGGAGGTTTTAAGGCCCTCACTGATTTCTTGGCAAGTCACTAAGTTTTAAGCCTCCATCTAGATTGGCACGACCCTCTCCTCTTCACCAATTCTTTGACAGACTCCTAACTTCATGTCCCAACAACTGTTAGGGCTCTAGGTTCACACCTCTGCAAATTATGCTTTCTGCAACTGTATCTTCCCTAGCCGGGCTCACCACTGGCTCGCCTTGGGCAAGATTTTAAAAATAGCTCCTCTGCTTTTGAGGGTCCAAGCTCCTGCACACATAATGCACATGGAGTCTACTCACTATCCCCAAGAGGCCGTATAGAATGAACGGTGGGGTAGTGAGTTAGACTTCCATCCTTACAAACAGCCTGGTATGAACCAGTGGCAATGCACAAACACAAATATTTACAAAAAGAACTTCAAAATGCCCAACTAATGGCACACAGAACTAGAAAAACAACTAAACTAATCCATGCACGAGCTATAGTGCAGAATTCAATCCATTATCTACCTACTGTTATCAAAAGTAACTGAATTTTACATAAAAACAAGCTCTGCTTTGAATTCACAAAAACCTAGTTCGTACAATGGGTGTCCAACCTTGGAATTAGGTCATCTTAGGTCTTAAATAGGTCAACCATGCCTTTGGTTGCCGCTTAGGGCATTTCTCCACCATTCTTGCACAATTTGACAAAGTTGTCCAAGCAACTTTTGAAAGTTGCAAAAGTTGCAAAATGCAACTTTTACATCTTTTTACAACTTTTTCCATCTTCAACAAAATGAGTTCAAACACTCATCAAATCTCACCATAGACCCTAACCATGGTTGAAACATGGTTCTACACTACTCTAAGCCCTGCTGATATCATGTTGACATCATCATCCCTATTTAGCCAATCAAGAGGCTTTACAACTTTTTAACCCCTAATGACAACTTTCGAAGGGCGTAATACTCACTAGACCTAATCCCTATTGTACTCACAACTATGGTCAACACGACCTTATGAAAAACAAAACAAAAATGCCACAAAGGGCTTCACACAACAAAACAAAGGATTGCTTCTACCAACCCATGGGTGCTCCTGCACCATTCTCCCCCTCTACACAAAGATTAAGAAACATGAGGGGATACCAGAGAGATATCAATGCCAAACTTCATGAAGTTTATCTCCTCCACCCATGTAGCTTCTGATTCAGGGTGATCCTTCCATTGGTTCCATATACACCTTGTGCCTGGTTGTCTTCTTCACTTTGGATTCTAAGATCTTCTCTTCTTGAGGCTTAGCTTTTGGAGGTAAAGCTGCTGTACTGACATCTTCCAATAACTCTTGGTTGCTCTGGTTTACTTTAGACAAATTTCCTTTGAACTTCAGTAAGTCTGCCACATTAAACACTGGAGAGATGCCTAAATCTGAGGGAAGTTCCACCTTATAGGCATTCTGCCCATACTTTGCTAGCATCCTGCATGGTCACACTCTTTTCATCTGCAACTTTGTAGGCACTCCTTTCTACAATCTGGATTTGTTCAAATGAACCATGACATAGTCTCCCACATCAAATTGAACATCTATTCTTTTCTCATCCACCTTGGTTTTCAACTTGTGTGTAGCTTCAGTTATGGTGTTCTTGACTTGCTCCTGAATCTCTTTCATTGTCTGAGAGAACTCTTCTACATGACCACTCCTATACTCCATGGCTCCTAGATCTCTGAGCTCACATACACCCCTTGGGTGCATCCCATATACTATTTCAAAAGGACTTCTGCCAGTAGTTTGATTAACACTATCATTATAGGCATACTCAGCTTGTGGAATCACTAGATCCCATGTCTGCCCATATTCGTTAGTTAGGCATCTAAGCAAGTTACCTAACACCCTATTAATCACCTCAGTTTGACCATCTGTTTGTGGATGGTAAGCTGACCCAAAATACAAGTTAGTACCCAATATGTTCCATAGAGTCTTCCAAAAGTGACCCATAAACTTGACATCCCTATCTGACACAATACTTAGGGGAAGTCCATGTATCCTCACCACTTCCTTGAAAAAGAGATGAGCAATATAACTGTCATCATGGGTAGTCTTACAAGGGATAAAATGACTCATTTTGCTAAATCTATCTACCACCACATAGATACTATCCAATCCTATCTTTGCCTTGGGGAGTCCTACTATGAAATGCATGCTAATGCACTCCCATGGTCTATTGGGAATAGGCAAAGGTTGGTACAAACCTGCATTACCAGCTCCCCCTTTTGCTTTCATACACACAACACACTGCTCAACATACCTTCTGACATCTCTAGGTAACTTAGGCTAATAATAAAATCTCTACACTAACTCCATGGTTTTGTTGATATTAAAATGCCCACTTAGGCTACCATTGTGCTTCTCCTGAATGAGATTCTCTCTCATCGAACCCTTAGGGACACATAACTGGTTCCCCTTAAACAAAATACCACTCTGTAATGTATATTTTGCAAATTGACCGTGAAAGTGAATTTGGAAATCAGAACATACCTTGTAGGCTTCAGAAAAGTCTTCATCATCTCTATAGAGGTCCTTAAAACTCTCTATGCCAATACTTTGGAGTTGAACTTCTTGAACTGTCAGCAATCTCCTACTCAAGGCATCTGTCACCTTATTCAACTGTCCCTTCTTGTGCTTGATAGTAAATGTAAAGGCTTGTAGATACTCCATCCATTGTAGGTGCCTATTTCTCAATTTGTCTTGGGTGTTAATATAGATCAAGGCTTGATTGTCTGTGAACACCACAAACTCCTTAGGGAGGAGATAATATCTCCATTTCCTAAGTGACTAGACTAGAGCATACAACTTTAAGTCATAAGCTGAATAATTTTTCTTTGCTTCATTGAGCTTCTCACTAAAGAAAGCTATAGGTCTATCCTCCTGACTCAACACTCTTCCTACTGCCACTCCACTTGCATCACACTCTATTGTGAATAGCTTATCAAAACTAGGTAAGAAAAGGATAGATTGGGTAGCTACATGTTCTTTCAACTTCTCAAAGGTCTTTCCTGCTTCATAAGTCCACTTGAACTTGGTTGTTAATCCACCTTTAATGGTGTCTAGCATTGGTGCACAAATGCCATTGAAATTCCTTATAATTTTTTGTAAAAATGAGCTAACCCATGAAAGCTCCTTACCTCTGTCCCTGTGGTTGGTGTTGGCCAATTCAAGATAGCCTCCACCTTGTTTGGGTCCATCTTTAATGAACCTTGAGACACTACAAATCCCAAGTATACAAGTTCTTGTTCGAAGAATTCACATTTCTCCAAATTAATAGACAATTGTTCCTCGTGTAGCCTTTTGAGCACTATTTCCAAATGTTCTAGGTGCTCCTCTGTTTTTCTAAAAATGAGTATATCATCAAGATACACTACTACAAATATGCCAGTGTAATCCTTTAGCACTTCATTCATGAGCCTCATGAATGTGCTAGGGGCATTTGTAAGCCCAAATGGCATAACTCTCCACTCATACAACCCTTCAGTGGTTTTAAAAGTTGTCTCCCATTCATCCCCATCCTTTATCCTAATCTGGCGCTATCCACTTTTGAGATCCAACTTAGTAAAATATTTGGCCCCTCCAAGACAGTCCATCAAATCTTCAATTCTAGGTATAGGGAATCTATATCTAATAGTAATCCTATTGATAGCCCTAGAATCAGTGCAAAGTCTCCACTTACCACCTTTCTTGGATGCCAAAACCACATGTACTGCACATGGGCTGATGCTCTTCTTTACCAATCCTCGGTCAAGCAACTCCTGCACTTGCCTTGCTACTTCTTGGTTCTGCTATGGTGTGAGCTTGTAATCTGCTTTGTTGGGGAATGAAGCCCCTGTGGTAAAGTCTATTTGATGACTTATAGAGCTCTTAGGAGGTAGGGTTTCTGGTGTACCATCACTGACTATGTCTCTGAATCTTTCAAGCAATGCTTGCACCTCCACTGGTATAGGTGCTTGTGTAGTCTTTTCTACTTCCTTGGGCTTTACAACTGTGACATAGCCCTCACTTCCTTCTTGTTGAAGAGTCTCCATGGACTCTTTTCCACTGCTAAGTAGAACATTAGGAGTCTTTGACTGGTCTCCTTCTTCATCTAGTAAATACTGTATTTTGAATGTCTTACCATCCTTCTTGAGTGAGATTGAATTTTCTTTCCCATCATAAATGGCCATGGTCTGCCCAATAAGAGATGACATGCATCCATAGGCAACACATGCATATCAACCTATCTTTGTATCCTCCAATGGAGAATTCCACCCATGTTTGGTCATTCACAATGACACTTTGCCCTTTTTTCAACCATGTCACCTTGTAGGGATTAGTATGGGGTATCTTCGCCAAATTAAGCTTCTTCACTGCTTCTTCTGAGACAATGTTATCTGTGGAACCAGAATCCACAATAACCTTGCACACCTTACCAAGTATTTTACACCTTATCCTAAATAAGGCTCTTCTTTTTTTAGGTTCCTCCTTGACTGGTTGTCTGATCAAGACTCTTCTAAACATTAGATTTTTCCCCATCTCTGATTCTATGTGACTTATCTTTGGTGACTTGACACTTGATTTGTCCTCTTATGCATATGCCACTCTCTTTTCATTATTTGAAGTAGATGCCTTCTCTGGACACCTATAAGAAAGATGTCCCATTTGTCCACAACTATAACATTTCATGCTAGCAAAATAAGAATTGCTTCTACCTGCACCTCTTCCTCTGTTAGAACCTCCTTGAGTTCCTCTACCTCTTCCATAACCTCCTCTAGAAGTTGTCTCACTATTATGCTCTGCAAGTTTGGACTCTCCCTGGCTTCTTTGTTCAGTCCCTCTACCTTGGTATCCTCCTTTATGACCTCTTTGGTCTCTGCCTCTTCCTCTTCTCTTGGAGGTTTGATCTTGTTTCCTCCTACTCTTATCTTCAATCTTGATAGCCAGTTGATAGCACTGGTGGAATGTTTTGGGACTTAGGAGAGTCATCTCGTCTTGAATACTCCACTTCAAACCATTTAAGTATCTAGCCACTTTAAGGCTTTCATCCTCAGACACATTGGACCTCATGCAAAGCTTTTGAAACTCTTCTGTATAGGAATTCACATCTAGGTCCTTCTATCTCAAACTCTGTCTCTTCTTATGCAGTTGATTTTCATAGTCATCTGGCATGTATGCTTCTCCCACTTTGACGACCATACCCTTCCAAGTGGAAATCGGTTTCTTGCCTTCCTTATCCCTTTCTGCTTGAATGAACTTCCACCATGTCAATGCAGAGCCTCAAAGTCTTGACTTTTCCACCCTTAACTTCCGTGCTTCTATGACTCCATCACATTCAACATGGTTCTCCATGCCTTCTATCCAGTCCATGGCTAGATCTTCCTCCATCTTTCCACTGAATAGTGGTATCCCTTCAAGAGCTTTTCCACTCATGGATTTCAAAGCCTTCAAGAAAGGTTCTTCTTGCAACACAGGGTCAGGTTCAAGGGTTTTATTCTATTCTGCAACCTCTTTTTCCTTGGCTTCTTTCCCTTCAAGTTTGCCAGTGACTTCATCAGTCTTTGTTTGCACTTCACTCAATGCTTGCTCTAGTTGGGCTATTCTTTCCCTCAATAGTCTATTGTCTACCTCCTGGTCATCGACCTTCTTGGCTAATTCCACATTAGTCACCATGATTGAGTACCCATTGGACTCACAATCATGTAAGAATAACTGAGAGGGGGTGAGGGGGGGAGGCGGAGGGGGAGGGGGGTTGAATCGGTGGCCTAAAAAATTAATCCAATAAATCAACCCAAAACTTTATACCACAAATATAAACCTCTAGTTATCTTCAGTCCTACAAGATGTATGTCTTGTGTGAATCTAACATGTATATGCTGCTCGATGTTTATACTTTTTATCCTTTCCTTAAGCTATACAAAATAGCAATTTATCTTTTCTAAACCTTTATCGAAATACAGTAAATAACTTAGTGTTTATCGATCAATCCTATTTTAGTAATGTGTAAAGAAAAACATTAAAGCAATGAACCATATACACACTTGACACATGGATTTTTAACGTGGAAACCCTGTTAAGGGAAAAACCACTTGGGACCGGTAACCCAAAATTTTCCCTCTTATGAAGTGAGCTCGGTGAAGAGCCAACCCTGTTAAAGGTTACAAACACACTGTTAAGTGCGACCTTGTTAGAGGATTTATCACTAACAGTTTATCACTTGATATCTGGCGTTTCACTATGCTATAAACCTTTTGATACTCCTTGGGATGTATCTCAATATATAAAGGATGGTTAAATCCTACTCTGTTAAGAGATTTTCTGAATCAATGGTTAAACTGAATCAATATATGATCTGTTCATAAATACAACTTAATCTTGCAGATGTTCAGATCTATTGTAAGCTCATAATACCTTTCTGATCA
>MU225772.1:1859533-1873310 GCA_018584345.1 Thuja plicata | reverse complement strand
ATCATGGAATGCCATGATTACGGGCTATGTACAAAATGGATTTTTTGAAAAGGCTTTAGAAATTTTTAAGCAAATGCAAATGGCAGGTGTAAAGCTAAATTCCACAACCTTTACCAACATCCTCCCTGCCTGTGCCAAAATGGGAGCTTTGGAACAGGGTAATTAACCAGTCACTGTTAATATATTATGCAATCACATTAAATATATTATGCAGTCACTGTTAAGATCGACTTAGTCGATTGCTTGATCACATAATAACCAGTAATTAATGGTTATCGTAATATATTGCTAATGTGTTATGATAACCACTAATTAGTGGTTATTTCTATCACTGTGTAAGATAATTAAACAATGCCAGCCAACTGATAATGAAATGATGCCAGTCGTGTCTATTCATATTGGTATTAATAACAGTTGTGTGGGATGGGAAAGACTTACTAGCACTATATAATTGATAATAAATAATCAATGATACCCTAGCTCGTATAAATGGATGCCATAGCTCGTGGGTAACCAGAGAATCCAATGAACACACATTGACATGATGCCCTAGTTCACTAACACAGCTAATGCCATAATCAAATCATCCAAACAAATGAACTCAATGTCATGGACACAATAGAGCATGGAGTGATGAATATCACAATAAGATGTGCCCTCGAAATACAGAGGAGATAACACAATCCCTACCTCAATGAGCTTCTATTTGATAAGGAGAGGAAAAGCCAAGTTTCCAAAACAAAGCTCGAAGATTAAAGGCCCAAGTCCAGATAAAAATTGCAGCCCCTATACACAGTGCCAAATTTGAAATGGCTCATGTGGTTTCAAGCTCGAAGATCAAATTGAATCCGCCCTGGACGATGTGGTTTCACATGCTGCCCCTTGAAAAATTTTGCCGTGATGATAATGAAATGAGAAATGAATTCCTTTTTGTTAAAAAGTTATACCTGTGTTCGTCGAAATTTTGACATACATGGTATTGGTCAAAATTTCGACTAACACGGGCATGGATTTAAAAAAAATAAATAAATTTCCTTCTATAATCTGACCAACCAAAATATTTTTGTTTCATGGTCGAAAAATTTGGTAGAAAAACTAGGTGAAATGTACTAGTGTGTACATTATTACTGACGACAAAATTTTTTTCTCTTCAGATCTTTAAGTGTTGTGACAATATGAGTATGAGAAATCATAGCATATTAAGTTGACATCAATGAAAATACAATACATTAACTGATTTAATGTCTTGCATTAACTTTCTGCATCTCAATGATCATCAACTTTGTCATCTTCAAACATTCAATTAGTTATAGTTCATCAAACTCTCCCTTTGACATTGATGGCAACATACTACATAATACTAATACAAGATGAAATATATCAGTTGTAGTTCATCAATCTCTACCAAACTTATTTTTCTATAACCAATAAAGATGTCTGACTCTCGGTAAGCTCTTCTAGCTTAGATTTGATTCTTGCAGAGTACTATCCTTCATTCTTCATTCCCTTCACTGGATAGATATAGCAACTTCTGATTCTGTCTCTCCCTTAGATGGATGGTTATTTCTTTGAATCTTTATCTGATGTTTTCTCTCCCTTAGACTGTTCCTCTTTTTGATGAATATTTCTTTTCTTTTCTTTTCTCTCCCTTTGTATATTTTCTTCCTTTGGATGACCACAATAGATATTTCATATGGATATATTCATTTAGTTCATCTCTCCCTTTTACAACAATGCCAAACTATATCTTTTTTTTTTAAATATATTCCTTGAATTTCCTCTCCATCAACAATACAATAACTATGGTGTTCGGTGCAGATAAGTAGCTTTCTGTGTACTGATATATATTTGAAGTCCATCTCTTTGCTTGCATCAACATTAATGATCTTCTGATAATGTGTAGGTTGATGAAGCCTCTTAATCATCTTTGTGACCAGTAGCAAGGGTCAGACCCCTAGTCTCTTTCTCAGGTACTAAAATGAATCTTTTGGCAATGACTTTGTGAATATGTCTGCCAATTATTCTTTAGATTGTACATATTCCAGTATCACCTCTTTCTCTTGCACTTTTTCTCTTAAGTAATGATACTTGATAACAATATGCTTTGTTTTAGCATGCATGACTGGGTTCTTTGAGATTTTTATTGCACTTGTATTATCAAAATAGATAATTACTGGTTCAACAATTTTCATATTCATGCCTTCTAGTAATTTCTTGATCCATATAATGTTAGAGCAATTTGGAGAAACAACCATATATTTTTCTTCTGTAGTGGATTGTGAGATACATCCTTGCTTTTTACTTATCCATGTGACAAGCCTGTCAACCATAAAGAATACTCCTCCATTTGTGCTCTTTCTATCATCTAAGTTTCTAGCCCAATCAACATCTGTATAGACTTGAAGCTCAAATTTGCCTTCTCTTTTATATCACATACCATAGTCTTTGGTATTCTATAGACATCTCAGAATTCTTTTGACAACAGTCATGTGTGATTCCTTGGGATTAGCAGACAATCTTACAACTATTCCAACTGCATGTGCTATATTTGGTCTAGTATGTACAACATACATGAGTTTTCCAATCATAGATCTATATAGGGTCTGATTTACCTCGGTTGAGTTGTCTTCCTTTGTCATCGTGCATCCGGTTGCCATAGGTGTTCCAACTGGTTTGGAATCTTCCATCTTGAATATCTTCAGCACTTCCTTGATTTATTTAGATTGTGTGATGTAAACACTTGCATCCTGTTGAAGAATCTGTAGACCAAGAAAAAATTTGATCTCTCCAAACATTGACATCTCAAACTCTTTTCTCATTTCATCAGCAAATGATTTGCATAACATATCATTACCTCCAAATATGGTATTATCAACAAATATTTCAGCAATCAAAATGTTATCATTAGTATCTTCTTTTAAATATAGATTATTGTATTCACTTGTTCTTACAAATCCAATACTTATGAGATAAGAGTGAATTCTTTCATACCATGCTCTCGGTGCTTGTTTCAATCCATACAAGGTTTTGTGTAGTCTAAAAACCATGTTTCTCTTGTTAGGATCAACAAACCCTTCTGATTGTTCAATGCATACCTCTTCTTCTAGTATTCCATTTAGGAATGCAAATTTGACATCCATTTAGTATACTTTGAATCCCTTGAATGCAACATAAGAAAGTAGAATTCTTACTCCTTTTAGTCTAGCAATGGGTGCAAAGGTTTCTCCATAGTCAATACCTTCTTCTTGTGCATACCCTTTGCATACTAATCTTGCTTTGTTCCTTGTGACTTCTCCATTCTCATTCAGCTTGTTTCTGAATATCCAATTGGTACCAATGACAATTGTTTCATTTGGTCTAGGTACTAATATCCATGTTTTATTCTTTTCAATATGCACATTTTCTTCATTCATAGCACCAACCATTCCTGATTCTCAAGTGTAGTTTAACAGATTTAAGCTTAAAATCACAAATCAAACATCTAGTGTTCAGTGACTTACTTCTTGTTCTCATTCCAGCCTTTTTGTCTCCTATGATCTGGTTCTGTGGATGGTGTCTTCTGACCTACTTGGAAATTATCGGTTCATCTCTTTTTTCATCATTCTAATCATCATCTTGACCTTCATTTTGATCTTCATCGCTCGGTACATCATTGTGAGCAATCTCCTGATTTTCGGTGTTTACAGCCTAATGCTCAGGTGCATTGTTCTATCGCTCGGGAGCGATACACTATTGCTCGGGCAGAGTGTCAGGTTCTTCACTGTAGACAAACCTAGTGTAGTCTTCTAGTTCCTTTCTTCTTTCCTCATCATTTTTTTTAGAAAATTCATCCACTTTGACATTTGCACTTTCAATGATTTTGTTAGAGGATTTGTTAAGACATTTATAAGCCTTGCTTTTGGTAGAATAACCTAGAAATATTCCTTCATCAACTTTGGTGTCAAGCTTTCCATTTCTATCATCTTTCAAAATATAACATTGACTTCCAAAAATTCTAAAGTAACTTACATTGGGTGTGTATCCATACCATAGCTCATAAGGTGTCTTCTTGGTGTCTTTCTTCAATTGAACTTTGTTTAATGTATAGACAACATTACTGACAGCTTCTCTCCAGAATGTTTGTGTGATGCCTTTCTCAATCACCAGTGTTCTGACACAATCAATAATTGATATGTTCCTTCTCTCAGTAATCCCATTTTGGTGTGGTGTTCTCGGTGTAGAAATCTGTCTTTGAATTCCATACTCATTAAAAAAGTTAGTGAATTCATCAGAAATAAATTCTCCTCCTCTATCCGACCTTAGACATTTTAGTTCCTTGCCACTTTGTTTAATCACTATAGCTTTATACCATTTAAACATCTTGAATGCTTTTGATTTCTCTTTTAAGAACATAACAGTCATCATTCTAGAATAATCATCAACAAAGACAATGAAATATCTATCACCATAGTAGCTCTTTGTTCTCATGGGTCCACATAGATCAGTATGGACTAATTCTAGAATAGCATTAGATGTGTAGGTTTTTCTCTTGAAACTAGACTTTGTTATTTTACCTTTTTGACAATTCTCACACATGACATGGTCAGGCTTTAACATGCTCGGTAAGCCTCTTACTTTCCTTTTATTGCTTAGCCTAATCATGTTGTCAAAATTCACATGACATAACCTTTTATGCCACAACCATATGTCTTCATTTCTATCCATTAAACAAGTGGTATTAATATCATCAAGATAGAATAGGTTACCTTTGTCTGTTCACCAGTTCCGATCAACCTTCCTGATTCATTAAAGATCTTTGCCTTTTTGTTCTCAAATGCAAATCGGTGTCCTATGTTATTCAGCTGTGAAATACTGAATAGATTATAGTTAAGTCCTTTCACCCAATATGAATTTTCACATCTGATCAGATTATTCAACCTTATGGTTCCTTTACCTTCAACCGGACAAGGTGAGTCATTACCCATTCTTACTGATCCAACAATATAATATTCAAATGTTTCAAACTTTTCTTTATCTCCAGTCACGTGGTGAGTACAACCACTATCAATAAACCAGACATCATTTTTACTAACCTTAGATATGAGTGCAGTCTCAACATACCTTCTTTCTTCTTCGTCTGAATCATCCTTCATAGAAACAAATACTACCTCAATATCTTTATCAGATTTGGTGTCAGCGTTTTCAGCTTTGTTCTTAGTCTGATAACAATCTTTCTTCCCTTTGTCCTTGTAGTCTTAGTTATCTCTTCTGTCAAATTATCGGTTGCTTCGGTAATCTCGGTCATCACCTCTGTCAAACTTCTTTTCATAAGTTATGTCATTACTTCTGTAATCTTTTCTTTTGTTAGGACACCTAATAGCAAAGTGTCCAATCTCTTTACAATTAATGCACACCAATGGTAATTTACCTTTGTATCTACCTTTGCCTCTCTGTAATCTTCTATCCATTAACACTTTATTCTCATCAAGTTCTTGGTCATCACTATCACTTTCACTATCATTTCTCATAGTGTGTTTATGACTTGATTTTCTTATTTTCAAATAAGATTTGAATGCAAACTCAATAGTTGGTAAGACACTATTGTCAAAGTTATTCATCTCAAATGAGATAAGTCTACCAATCAAACTATCTAGAGTAACATTGTTATTTTCTACTGCTCTCCTTTCTTGTGTAGCAGATACTCTAATACCATAAACATGCAGTAAGGTTATGAGACTTTTACTTACAGTTGTTTCTTCTTCAAGTACACCTCCTACTCCTCAGATATCATTTACAACCTCTTTGATTCTGCATATGTACCAAGTGATCTTTTCTCCTTCTTTCATTTTTAGGTCATCAAACTTTCCTCTTAGGCTTTCTGCCTTAGCCCTTAGAACCTTTTTATCTCCTCCATGTACTAGCTTCAATTTGTCCCACATTTTCTTTGCAGTGGTGCATGATTTGACATCTTCAAATTCAGCATCAGAGAGTGAGGAAGCAAGTTCTATCATCATAGAATTATGTTCATGCTTTTCTCTCAATTGATCAACTGTCGGAGGTCCAGTAGGTACACAAATTCAGTATCTAAGTATTGAGTGACATCATTACCAATACCTGATAAGTGGAGTCTTATCCTTCTTTTTCATGATGCAAAGTTGTCTTTTCTCAACTTAGGCACATCCCTTTTTCTCACCTTGTGATCTTTAGCTTGAGTCTTTAAACTCCCTTTCTAAGCACACAAGCTATGATACCAATTGTTAGAATAACTAAAAGGAGGGGGGGTGAATCAATTTTTTGAGATTTTCTTCTGTGCAAATAGTTGATTGTATGTTTTTCATTGATGACAAGATATAATATACAATAGTGTCCTATCAGTACATATATTATGGAGCCTTTCTCGTTTATATCTATGTTGTAGATATGTTCTTGATGCAATTTTCATACACGCGGATTCATATATGCAGTTACAAATGAGCTATGTTACTATGTTTTGACAGTTACAGTTTCTGGAGATTATCTGTTAAGAGCAGCCTTCACCATTTGAGCAGTGAGCTCTTGGATAGTGTGTCCTCACCCCTAACAGGGTTACTTGTAAAAGACTCCTAACAGGGTCCGACCTTTGATTAGGTCTCTGTACTTATTGTATTGTAAAGATCAAGTCCTAACAATGTTGCAAGATCTTCTAACAAGGATCATTATAAACTAGTACAGTTATTTGTGGGTGCTAATTCCCACTGGGGTTTTTACCTAATTTGGTTTTCCCCATCACCAAAAGTGTGTTGTTCAATTCTGTGTTATCTTGTTGAGTTTATGTTTAAAGTTATTCTGTACTTAATTGCAAAAGAATTGAGTCTTGTAGATAACTGATTCACCCCCCCCTCAGTTATCTCTTGGGACTATTCCTAACAATTGGTATCAGAGCCAAGTGCCTTGGAGAGAAAGCTTAACAACTTAAGGTAGATCAGATGGCATACTTCAGAAAAGTGAGTCCTAAGTTTGATGGAGAGAATTATCTTGACTAGAAGAACAAAATGATAACACATCTACAGTGCGTTGGTTTTGAGATCTTTGAAATAGCTACACAAGAATTTGTTGTTCCATCTCTGAAAGACCTTGAAAAAGATGATGCTACTAATAAACACAAGGATGTATTCATTTCTAATGCAATTGCCAAGGAAGCCCTTATAAGTGCATTATTTGACAGTGAACTCTCCGAGATTAAGAAAGTAGACAAAGCCTACACCATATGGAAGTATTTGGAAGATATGTTTGAAGGAGATATCCAAGCAAAGAATGCACGGAGAAAGACATGGAAAAATAAGTATAACAACTTAGAGATGCTACCTGAAGAGAACATCGGAGATTGCAATCAAAGGATTAATGAAGCAGTGTCAAGAATCAGAAACAATGGTGGAGAAATTTTAGAGGAAGACATAATGGACAAACTAATGACTACATTGACAAAAGACTATGAGAGAAAGATCAATATCTTATATGAGACTATGCAATTTTCAAAAGACTTCAAAAGAGAGACCTTGATCAGCAAAATCTCTACATTTGAGATATCAAGATTGAAGACAGAACCCAAAAGTGAAACAGCTTTCAAAGCCTCAATCCATGGTAAGAAATCCTTGAGCAGCTCTAGTAAAAATGAGAAAGAAGTGGACACAAAAGTAGAAGAAATCATTGCTGTGATTGCCAAGAAAGAAAGGAAAGGCAAAGGAAAATATGAAGGACAACTGCCATTCAATTTTTTTTCATGCAACAAAGTTGGTCATTTTGCATCTAAGTGTCCTACAAGAGTCAAGAAGTCCAGATCAAATTACAAGTCCAAATATACTAAGGAATGCTATCATGCTAAAGATGGTGTAACTGATGATGACTCAGGAGAAGATGAAATTGGATTCGTTTCCATTAAAGATATTGAGAAAATGCTTGAAGAAATGGACAATGAAGATGAAAAGAAAGCACAAGAGTTAGCATTAGTTTCCAAAGCAGACATCAGAACTGACTGGATCATTGACAACGAATGCTCACATCACATGACAGGAGACAAAGACATATTTGTACATTTGGACAGGTACAAAGGTGGTATGGTTAGATTTGGAGATAACACTCCCAAACCTATCATAGGTAGAGGTTCTATCATCTTAGATAGAAAGAACAAGACTTATGATGTTCTTTATGTTGATGGTTTACATCATAACCTACTAAGTGTTGGACAATTACGTGACAAAGGATATCAGATGGAATTCAAAGACAACAAGTGCATCATTAAAAACAAACAAGGAGATATGATTTCATTAGGATCTAAGACTAAAGGTAATGTCTTTCAGGTCAATTCAGAAGTAAGTTGTTTTGTTACAAAAGTAGATGACAGATGGCTATGGCACAAAAGACTTTGTCACATCAATTTTGACAACATAGTAAAGATAAGAAATGTAAAGGCAGTAAGAGATCTTCCTAGTATTGCAAGACCAGTTGATACTATGTGCATGGAATGTGTGATGGTAAAGCATATAAGGAGCTCATTCAGAAGCAAGCATAATTCAGCAGAAAACAAATTGGATCTAGTACATACAGAATTATGTGGTCCTACTCAAACAAGATCATATTATGGAGAAAGGTATTTTATTTTGTTTGTTGATGATCTTTTAAGGATGATGTGGGTTGCATTCTTAAAGGATAATTCTGAAGCTTTTGAGAAGTTCAAAATATTCAAAGCTAAAGTTGAAAATGAGTCTGGATTAAAATTAAAGTGTCTGAGATCATATAGAGGAGGAGAATTCACCTCTGACCAGTTTTATGAGTATTGTGAAGAAGATGAGATCAAAAGGAAGTTGAGTGCTCCTAGAAGCCCTCAAAAAAATGGGATTGCAGAAAGAAGAAATAGGATCATACTTGACACAATGCGCACTATTATGATAGAAGAAAAAGTTGCACACACCTATTGGAGAGATGCACTCAATACACCAATCTATACTATCAACACAATACAATTAAGGCCAGGCGCAGATAAGCCACCCTATGAACTTTGGTTTGGTAATGTACCTATAGTAAAATACTTCAGAATCTTTGGAAGCAAGTGATACATTAAGAGAGATGATGGTGCTGGTAAGTTTCATGCCAAAAGTGATGAAGGTATTTTCCTTGGTTACTCTACTAAAATCAAAGCATATAGATGTTTTAACTTGAGATTAAAGAAGATAATTGAAAGTACACATGTGAAGATTGATGAGAAGTTCATGATTCAAGAAAGATACTATGATTGTGCACCTATGATTGAAGATGAACCTAGGCCTAGCAGTAAAGAAACAATTATTGAAGAAATGTTTGATTGTTATGATGTATCATGCAATGACCCTAAAACAAGAAAAAAGGAATCACAGATTACAAATGAAGATGTCACACCTAAAGTTCCAAAATTTACAACCAGATACCATTCAAAGGAAGATATCATTGGAGATCAGAGCAGTAGAGTTTTGACAAGATCTAAAGCAAAAGGTTAATAGTTGATGAAGAGGTATGTTTAATTTCACAAATTGAACCTTTAAGTGTTGAAGATGCATCTAATGATTTATATTGGCAGAAAACTATGAAAGAAGAATTAGATCAGATAATCAAGAATGATACATGGGAATTGGTTCCTAGATCCTGTGAGAAAAATGTGATTGGAACAAAGTGGATATTCATGAATAAGATGAATGAAGAAGGTACAGTGGTAAGAAACAAAGCAAGACTGGTTTGTAAAGGATATGCACAGAGAGAAGGAATAGACTACACTGACACATTTGCCCCTGTGAGCAGACTGGAAGCTATGAAGTTGTTTTTGGCCTATGCAACATTCAAGAACTTTAAAGTATATCAAATGGATGTTAATTCAATTTTTCTGAGCGGTGACTTTAAGGAAGAAGTTTACATAGAACAACCTGAAGGATTTAACTTATCAGACAGACTAGACATGGTATGCAGACTAAAGAAAGCCCTTTATGGACTTAAACAAGCCCCAAGAGCTTGGTATGAGAGACTTGATGGTTACTTGACAAAGATTGGATTCAAGAAGGGAGCAAGAGATTGAAACTTATTCATGAGAGAGACACCTGATGGAATACTACTTGTTGCTATCTTTGTTGATGACATTATCTTTGGAGGTAATAACAAGCTTAGTGCAGAATTCGCCAAAGAGATGAAAAGTAAGTTTGAAATGAGCATGATTGGACCTATCAAATGCTTTTTGGGATTAAATGTAAAACAAATAGACAAAGGCATATTCATAAATTAGTCTAAGTATGTGAAGGAGATATTAAAGACTTTCAAAATGGAAGATTGAAAACCAGTAAGCACCCCCATGATAACAGGAAGCAAGCTTTCTAAAGAAGATGACTCCACAGCAGTTGACAAGACATTATACAAGTTTATGATTGGAAAACTCATATATCTTACTCAATCTAGACCAGATATTTCCAATGCAGTTGGCATTGTTGGAAGATTTGCAGCTGAACCCAAACAAAATCACCTAATTGCAATAAAAATAATATTCAGATACTTAAAAGGGACTATAGACTATGGTTTATGGTATCCTAACTCAGAGAATAGAAAACTTCATGTGTATACAGATGCAAATTGGGAAGGTTGTGTTGATGACATGAAGAGTACCTTAGGAGGAGCAATATTTCTTGGAGACTGGTTAGTTACTTGGACAAGCAAGAAGCAGAATTGTATCTCTCAGTCAACAACATAAGCTGAGTATGTTGCAACAACATTGAATTGTTCAACAATGGTTTGGATCAAATAGATGATTAAAGACTTTGGTATTCATATTGATTATCCTATTGTTATTCACTGTGATAACACTAGCACTATCAATATGTCAAAGAACCCTGTGATGCACGCAAAGACAAAACACATTGAGATCAAATATCATTTTCTAAGAGAAAAATTTGCAGACAAAGAAGTAAAGTTGGATTATGTGAGCACTAAAGAACAGTTAGCAGGCATTTTTTACAAAGTCTTTATCAAAAGATACTTTTGAGTATCTCAGGGAGAAGCTGGGAGTAATTCCCTTTCCTGAGTCTGATTAGAGTGTGCAACAAGAACATCAGTCCTAGGTGACTGAGGAATGGTTGACTACTCTACTTTTGGAGTAGTACCTGTGCTTAATTATTTTTGGCACCCTTTGCCATTGATGTCAATGAGGGAGTATATACTAAGGGGGAGTATACATAAATGAAAAATACAATAAAAAGAGATGCAACAGTTAAGATGAGCTTTTGATGAGGATATTGAGAAGATTGTAAAAATAAGAAGGATACTTTGGGTTGATGGTGTTTTTCATATCATATGTTGCCATCAATGTCAAAGGGGGAGATTGTTGGAGATTTGCTTCTGTGCAAATAGTTGATTGTATGTTTGTTATTGATGACAACATATAATATACAGTAGTGTCCTATCAGTAAAGATATTATGGAGCCTTGCGCATTTACATCTATGTTGTAGACATGTTCTTGATGCAATTTTCATACACACAGATTCAGATATGCACTTACAGATGAGTTATGTTACTCTATTTTTACAGTTACAGTTTCTGGAGATTATCTATTAAGAGCCGATGTATTTACATTCTTTGTTGATTTGCACCTATCTTCGGGATATGCGTGTTTGTATTCATGTTTAGTTATGAGCTAATGATGATTATCCAAAGGCGCTAAATGTGTTGTAACAAAAGCATGATGTTTGAGTTAATTTGATAAAGCCAACTATGTGAAGCGACACGTCCACTCATCTTGAGTTGCGCGGTCCTAACTTTGATTGCGTACTTAGTTAAGCCAACAAGGAAATTACTGAAGTGTTTCCTACAACCACCGTGACCTTATCCTTAGGGAAGATACAAATAGCAGTTCAATTGTGATTGCAAAGTGTGAAAATGAAGTGAAAAAGAAAAGACAGAGCAGAGCAGAAAGTTAGATAGTAAAAGTTTAAGATCTATGTGAAGAAGCAGAAGAAGATTACAATTCATTAGAACTGATCAAGACAATAGGTCTACTCAAATAGTTCATTATCAGATATAGTGTATATCTTCCTTACAGAAGGTTGCAGCCTTCACCATTTGAGCAGTGAGCTCTTGGACAGTGTGTCCTCACCCCTTACAGGGTTACTTGTAAAAGACTCCTAACAGGGTCTGACCTTTGATCAGGTCTTTGTACTTATTACATTGTAAATATCAACTCCTAACAGGGTTGCAAGATCTTCTAACAAGGATCATTATAAACTAGTACAATTATTTGTGGGTGCTAATTCCCACCAGGGTTTTTGTTGGCAAGTTGACTCCCAAGGAGTATATGACTTATTTTGTGTTGTCATTATGGCAACAAAGTCATATGAAGTTTTAACAACAAACTTAGTAATGAAAATTGACTAAGTACAGAAGACAATACAAAACAGAGATACACAAATGATCAGAGCACCAGCGCACATGCGTACAAGAGATTTAGACTAAGCACCTTCAGACATAAGCTCTATGATATGTCTTTATGCTTACCCTATAAACACATAGTATGAAATATCAGTACAGACAAGTTATAGGAAGAACAAGTACACTAGCAGTTTAGAGTACAGAGTATGGAGCCGACTTCAGGACTATGATTAGCGTGTAATATTTTGTTATGTAAAGGCCAAGCGCCTATGATAGTATGTTTGTAATCATGTCTTTATTATTTTTGTAAACATGCTTAAGCCAATTTGTTTGGAAGTGGTGTGTATTATGTTTTTGGGCCGACTATGGTCTTGTTTTGGGTCGCGTCTATTCAGGCATGAACATATCTTTATGTAATGATAAGTTATATTAGAAGTGTCAAAGAAATGAGCAAAGCAGAGTAGTATAAAGATGTCAGCATGAGATAGAGCCCTTAAATAATATAAGAGCATAAGCGCATAACCGAAACTGATCAGACATCCGTGTCATATACAACAGTTCACTTTTGGATATAGTGCATATCTATTCTCAGGAGGTTGTAGCCTTCTTTCTCATTGAGCAGTGAGCTCTTGGACAGTAAGTCCTCACCCCTAACAGGGATTTTTGTAAAAGACTCCTAATAGGGTCAGGCCTTTAACCAAGTCATTGTACTTTCATTGTAAAGACTACTCCTAACAGGGCAAAGGAACTTTAACAGGTTCATTATACTAGTGCAATATTTGTGGGTACTAATTCCCACCGGGGTTTTCCTCTAATCAAGGTTTCCCCGTAATCATATTATGTGTTATGTGATCTTGTGTTAAGCTTCAGGTGATATATAATTGATTTATGTTTAAAGTGCTGAAATTGAATAATTAGCTAAACACTGATTCACCCCCCCCCTCTCAGTGTTTCCAATAATTGGTATTAGAGCTCTGGTCCTTTGAGAGAAAAGTTTAACCACTTGAGGAGATCATGGATTTAGCAGAAGTCAAACATCTGAAAAAGAATCTTGAAGAAACCCTTGAAGATCTAGACAGATCTGAGAAAGAAAATGAGGAACTTAAACTAAAAGTTGATTGCTCACAAATGCTTATCAAAAAGTTAAGAAAAGATTTGAAAGACTGCTCTACGAATGATTTTGGGAAAATGGTCAAGAAATTGAATGAAGAAAACTTATCTTTAAAGGATAAGATAGAAGAATTGAATGATCAATTAACTAATAGCCTAACAGCTATTGAAGAGAAGAACAAAGAAAATAAATAGTTAGATGAAGAACTCATGCAAGCCAATATGAAAATCTTGGAATTGGAAAACATCAAGAATAAGATTGAATCTGAATTATCA
>MU225772.1:1832041-1853585 GCA_018584345.1 Thuja plicata | reverse complement strand
TAGTGTTTATCGATCAATCCTATTTTAGTAATGTGTAAAGAAAAACATTAAAGCAATGAACCATATACACATTTGACACATGGATTTTTAATGTGGAAACCCTATTAAGGGAAAAACCACTTGGGACCGGTAACCCATTATTTTCACTCTTCTGAAGTGAGCTTGGTGAAGAGCCAACCCTGTTAAAGGTTACAAACACACTGTTAAGTGCGACCTTGTAAGAGGATTTATCACTAACAGTTTATCACCTAACCTAGCATTCACTATGCTGTCAACATGAAAACCTTTTGATACTCCTTGGGATGTATCTCAATATATAAAGGATGGTTAAATCCTACTTTGTTAAGAGATAAATTCTAAATCAATGGTTAAACTGAATCAGTATATGATCTGTTCATAAATACAACTTAATCTTGCAGATGTTCAGATCTATTGTAAGCTCATAATACCTTTCTGATCAATGTTCTCTTCAATTCCTTTGCTCCACTTCTTTTTGCTCGGTGAATGCTGTTACTTATATGTTGCTCGGTGTCTGCAGTAATCTTAGCTCTGTTCTTCAGCTTGTATGATCAGATCTGTATGAAGATTTCTATCTTCACCAGAATTTTCCTCAACATTCCTCTCTTTTCCCTATTTCTTATGAATTACTTATCTCTTTATATAGAAATTATTTCACCGTTTCTTGTCCTTGTTGTTTTCTTCGTTGATCACTTCTTGATCTGTAAAGCTCTCCATGCTTGCTTTATTTTTATTTCGCAAATCTCTCTGTGTTTTCTAGAATAAAACATGCTTTTAAATCTCCTTCTTATCTTTAGATTTTAACTGATCGATGAAAACAAAGCAAACAATCAGTTAACTCTATCTTCAGCTCCTACCAGCTAAGTTATTTTGTCGTATCCTAACTTCAGTTCTCATCGGTCAACACTTCAGTTGTGCTCGGTGACTACTACAGATAGCTCAGGCATCAACTTCAAATTTTTTTGGTGACAACTGCAGTTAGCTTGGTAATGCTTTCTCGGGTAACACTGTCCGTCGGGTGACATAGTGAACTTATGTGCTCAGGGTTCACTTTCTGTCAGGGTTTACTGTCACTCGGTGTACATGATTATTGATGACAAAAAAATTTTCTGTTCAAATCTTTAAGTGTTGTGACAATATAAGTATGAGCAGTCATAGCATATTAAGTTGACATCAATGAAAATAAAATACATTAATTGATTTAATGTCTTGCATTAACTTTCTGCATCTCGGTGATCATCAACTTTGTCATCTTCAAACATTCAATCAGTTATAGTTCATCAAATCTGACATACACTATGCAATCCTAAATCTCTTGGGGATCTGATACCAATCCGATAGGGAGATTGGATGAGCCAATCAAAAGCTCATGCTCCTAGTCTTTCTATAGAATTTTAATGTGCTTCCTCTACACTCCTATGTATCTATAGGATATTTAACTATTGTTGATCCCCTGGTCTCCTTAGCCAACCCAACTACCATGAAAGATTCATCAAACCAAGTCTTTCACTTGGTGCATACTAACTTCTTTCTCCTTGGCCCTTAAACTCTCTTAAAGGCTTGCAACCTCCTTTGATGTAAGGTAATCTTGTAAAGGTGAGGAGGCATCTTAGAACATTCCCATTTGATGAACTAGGGGTGTTATGAGTCCCTCTTAGTTCAACTAGATAGTCAATTTCTGGAAGTTGCTTCAAAATAGACCTAATGGCTAGTAGCACTATTAGGTCTCCTATTATGAGAAAATAGGGATTTCCTCTTCTTCTTTCCAAAGAAACCCTGCAACCTTTCTTGGGAACCTTGGATCATTTTCCTACCCCTCAAGTATTTTTGGGGTCTTCGGGTCTCCACTATCCGTACAATGCCTTAACTCAAATTTAGTGGTTTTAGGAGGTTTTAAGGTCCTCATTGGTTTCTTGGCAAGGAACTAAGTTTTAAGTCTCCATCTGGATTGGCCTGACCCTCTCCTCTTCACCAATTATTTGATAAACTCCTAACTTCATGTCCCAACATCTGTTAGGGCTCTAGGTTCACACCTTTGCAAATTATGCTTTCTGCAACTGTATCTTCCCTAGCCGGGCTCACCACTGACTCACCTAGGGCAAGATTTTAAAAATAGCTCCTTTGCTTTTGAGGGCCCAAGCTCCTGAACACATTATGTACATGGAGTCTACTCATTATCCCTAAGAGTTTGTACAAAATGAATGGTGGGGTAGTGAGTTAGACATCCATCTTTACAAATTACCTGATATGAACCAGTGATAGTGCACAAAAACAAATATTTACAAAAAGAAAAAAAAGAAATACCCAACTAATGGCACACAAAACTAGAAAAAAAACTAAATTAATCCATGCACGAGCTACAATGCAAAATTCAATCGATTATCTACCTACTGTTATCAAAAGTAACTAAATTTTACACAAAACAAGCTCTGCTTTGAATTTACAAAAACCCAGTCTGTACAATGGGTTTCCAACCTTGGAATTAGGTCATCTTAGGTCTTAAATAGGTCAACCATGCCTTTGGTTTTTGCTTAGGTTACTTCTCCACCATTCTTTCATAATTTAACAAAGTTGTCCGAGAAACTTTTGAAAGTTGCAAAAGTTGCAAAATGCAACTTTTACATCTTTTTACAACTTTTTCCATCTTCAACAAAATGAGTTCAAACACTCATCAAATCTCACCATAGACCCTAACCATGGTTGAAACATGGTTCTACTCTACTCTAAGCCATGCTGAAATCATCATCCCTATTTAGCCAATCAAAAGGATTTACAACTTTTTAGCCACTAATGTCAACTTTCTAAGGGCTTAAGACTCACTAGACCTAATCCCTATTGTACTCACAACTATGGTCAACATGACCTTATGCAAAACAAAACAAAAATGACATAGAGGGCTTCACACAACAAAATAAAGGATTGATTCTACCAACCCATGGGGTGCTCCTACACCACACCATACACAGATGAAGAAGTTTCTAATGTGTGCTACAAAGCTTTTGAAAGACTCTTCCAAGATGATGAAATGCACAAAAAAGTTAGGACAAAATTTGGCTTATTTTCCTCAGGAGTAAACCTTGGTTCAATTGCAATAAAGGACCAATACGACATGGGAGATATCACATAGTGGTACCTCTATGGTCAACCGTTTAAGAATCTACAACCTCTTGCAATTAAGGTCCTCTCACAAGTAAGTTTTTTTTTGTTTTTTGTTTTCCACTTATATTCTACAATTTAGTGCTTAACATTCTTTAATATTCTTTTAATTTTTAATTTTTTATGTTTAATTTTGTGAATACTGTATAGGTTGCAAGTTCTTCTACTGCTGAGTGGAATTGGAGTACATACTCCTTTATCCACTCAGTGAAGTGTAATCGATTGGGATAAAAAAAGCTGAAGACTTGGTTTACATTCATACCAACTTGCATCTTTTGTTACGTAAGAAGGAACACTACAAGAAGGGACAACCAAGCTTTGGGATGTAGCCCCTTAGTGTGCAAATTTGGATGCAACGGTTCAGGATCTTACTACAATCATTGATGATGATGATAACATCATGACACATGGTGCATCTAGCACAAGTGGAACCACTTTGGGTTCAAATGATCCTGAACCTGCAGTAGTTGGAGATAATGAGAACGTGGATTATCTTGAGCATCCTTATGATTCTGAATTTGATTAGTGAATCTTGACTTTATTTGATGAACATTGAATCATGAACTAAAATTTGATTTTGTAATTCTAATGATTTTCTTATTTGCATTGGAATCGTGAACATAGACATATATGATATGTCTTATTAGTTATTTCAATTTGAATCTTTATTATTTGTGATCTATCAAATATCTTGATCAATGGTGAAGTATCATACTATCAAATGATTTAATTTTGTATATTTATTGCATTTCTTTGCATATATACACACATCCAAAACCCCCCCAAAAAAATTCACTTATCCATGCACCCAATTCTTGCACCCGCATCTGCATCCGCACCCGAATCGACAACTTGAGTTGGGTGGATTAGAGTGTAGCAAAGTCTTGTCTGTAATAGTGGCCAAAATTACTCAAGACACCCAGTAACGCCAAAATAAATAGATTCAAATTTGTGATTCTTCGTTTGAATGTACATAATCTCAGTGAGAACAATTTAAAAGGTTCCCCATAACCAGCTGGTATCGAAACCAAGGTTAAGCTTAGAAATCATATTTGTATATATTGAAAATTTTGTGTGGAGCTATAGTCATCTTATTGTTAAATTTTGACGGACTTTATGAAGCTTTTCCTGTAGGCATTTAGACTGGTTGAGAGTCAGGAACCAAATATTTGAACATCCCATATGGGAAAAAATAATTTCCCAAGTCTTTTTACTAAGAATGTTATGAGGTTAAGGTGAATTGGATTTGCCATGGAGATGAAAAGTCACCACTCTTTCTTGGATGTCACCTTTCTCAAATTTAACTTCCCATATGGGTAAAAATAATTTCTAAGGACTTTTTAATAAGAATGCTATGAGATTAAGGTGAATTATATTTGCTACGGAGGTGAAAAGTCACCACTCTTTCTAGGATGTCACCTTTCTCATTTTTATTTGGCTAATGACTAGAATATTTCTTTATATATGCTCCAAATCTACAAGGAAAAAGTAAGTTTTTCGATAAACACTCAAGTAGCTCAAGATACAGACAATATTAACATATACACGTCTTTCACGACAAACACATGTTAGCCAATATCAGACCAAGGAGTTTTTTTTTCCCTTCAGAACAAATTGATAGCAAGAGGAACTGAAAAAGTTAGTGGAAGTGGAAGTGGGTTTCATTCAAATAACCGATTATCAAAAATGGGTTTTAAATGTTGTTCCATTTGCTAAACTTATAAGGGGAATCTATTTCTATATTGATTGCATATATCTCAACACAACACACCTTAAGGATGACGTCTATAGATATAATAGTCGATCTTACTAGACATGAAATGTTATCCCTTATGGATAGAATTTCTAGATACAATCAGATCTGAATAGCTGTAGAAGGCTAGTATAAGATAGCATTTATTAGTCCTTTGGGAACCTTTTTTATCAACTAATTCCATCTGACCTTAAAATAATAGGAGCCACCTATCAACATGCATTATTTTTATATTTGTAATGTCCCTCCTAGGGCTCCACCTGAAATTTTGAAAAAAAATAAAAATAAAAATCACTAAGTTTCAAGAACATAATTCAATTTAAAACTTACATTATAAAATATTGTCGACCATAACATTAATTTTTCAACATTATATTTACATGGTAAAATCTATTCACTACTAAGCATTTTTCTTTGATAGCCATATTAGGAATTTTTAGGGAATGTGTGCAAATCACATTCTCAAGGAAGATTCCCTTGTACTATGAGAGCATGCGTAGGGCTTAGTTCATCCATTGTAGGTTGGTGTATTTGAGGGGAAACCTCAAGCCTAAGGGCACTCATTTTCCATTTGGCCCACAACATATATTGTGGGTTGGTATATTTGGAGAATTCCTGAAGCCCAAGGTGACTCATCTGCCCCTTGGCCTGTGACATATAGCAGGATCATAAGCCAAATCCATCCCTCAAGCCACCTTTGAGATATCATACCCTCCTTAATTAAGCCCAGGAGCAGTCATTTGCTTCCCAGCCCATGAATGTTGCATCTCAGGGTGGTGTGATTTCTAATATGCATCAAAATTGCCTTCCTCGACAAGCACAAAAAAAATCAATCACCTCTTAGTCAACGAGACCGCAACCTGAGGTGGTGTACTTGTTGCAAGGTAGGTCAACTCTTTCATCACTTGTGACTCAAAAGGCTGAAAACACCTTCCTATTTGCAATTCAATCCATTTGTATTCCAAATAGACTATTTCAAAAAAACTATAATATACATCATTTACATTGTGCACCTACATACAACAATTAATTATTTTAACTTTAATTTAGAATAATAGAAATATTCTATTGATCTTTAAGTTCCCTTTCCTTTCCTTTATTTTCTTGTTTCTGTTGATCTCCTTATCTACCATTCTGCATTAGTTCCCAATATGATTTGATTCTATTTGATTAATGCCATATATATTTCAACAAAATGTAAATATTGCATCTATATACTTATTGTCAACCAAGATTGTGCCTATAGAGGAATGCGAAATTCAACTATCCCTTTGGAACATAGAAACACTCTCAGTCTGTGGGTATCCTATGGCAAGAGTGAATCTTCGAGATTAAAAGGATGGTTTCTTATTAGTGCCCACCTAAACTAAACTTGGATGAGGAAATGGATAGAAGGTTGTGCATATAAAAATAGAAATCTAAAACTAAAGGGTGATGCACCAAATGAATACCAATATGACTTGCAACTGGAAATCCTCACAAAATCACTTCCTATAAACACAAAATTGCTCACAACCTTAATTAGATACTTCATGCAAAAGATATTCTTATGAAATTAGTTGGTACTTGACACCTTGAAAGGAAAACAATGATGTTTTCTCAATTTCCAGTATACAGATGGGAGACAATAAAAAACCTGCATATAAGTTACCCAAATCTTGCATTTAACACTGAAAAGAGCTTGACAACATAGAGGAATGAACACAATATCTTACCAAATACCCACAGTCAACACTTCAATGCAACAAAATTGAAAAGGAAACCTGTAATCTTTATTCAGTAATGATGGAAACTCTGCTACAAATCATCAATCTGCTCAAAACATTCTACCCAAAATTTGCAATGTGTAAAATAATGGGCAAAAGCCTGAACCTTTTTCTAAAAGAATAGAAACTAAATCATTATAGAAAGGCTTGCATAAACTCCAAAGTGAACTCAAGAAGGAAATGAGAAGTAAAATCCACCACAATTGAAGATAACTCCCTAAAACCATGCATGAATTGAACCTCCATCCCTTTCCCCTTCAAATCCTCAAAATAAAGCATGGGGTCAGATTTGAAGAAAATATACATGAAAAGAGGGTCTACCTAATAATAACTAGAGTCAATCTGATTCAAACTCACTCTCATATGATAACTGTCCCAAAGGACCCTCAACTGAAGAAGAACTTCTCTTAACTCCTCAATGAGTCATCCATAATCTATGCAAATAACTCCATGTGGTACTATTTGATTTTCTCGCACATCCACATCACCACCTGCTTGACTGTAGTCTGTCTTGATAAACCGCGATCCAGTGACTAGCTACTTGCGGTTTAATCTCCAACTCTCCACATTTTTCACTATCCGCCAACCAACCTCGTGACTTGGCGACCTCTGCCAGTCTCTAGCTCTCTAATTGTTACCGCTGACTGTCTCAGACTATTTTTCAAAATTTTTGGAATCACCTTCTTGTGCTTCCATTCCAGATGATATCTTAGAATTCAAAAATTTCCTTCTTGTGCTTTCACTCCCGATCACTTCAGAATTTCAATCTTTCAGGAATTACACTTCCATGCTTCCATTCCCGATCACTTTTAGCACATTGAACTTAATTTTCCTGAAATTTCATGATTTTTCCTTCCATTTAAATTTGTGACCTCATGACCCCTTACTCGCCAGCTCGTGAATTATTTTACTGACTACCTTCCAACCTCACAACCCAACGACTAACTATCACTCTCTAGTTCGTGACTTGAATTCCTAACCATTTGCTAACCTTGCGACTAACTGCTACCAGTTCAATCTCTAACTCTCCAACTAAAAATGCTAAGTCCTCAAACACTTGCGAGCTCACAACAAGTAACCACAAACTGTTAGTTGCCAATTCTTGAATATTTCATGTTACCTTTACTAATAGTCGCAAGCTGGAGACAACCATTAAATTTAACATCCTAGACATGTGGCAATCATTCGCCAACTCTCCAACTTAACAATAGAGTGTCTTGAGAACCTGAGAGCTAGCGACAACCAAAAAACTTAACCTTTATCACTGTAGCATATGAAAACCTCCATGTGGCAATTGCCGCTAACTCGCGACTTGAAAATACTTAACTGCTCGCTAGCTCGCCAGTCATTACTGCCCATTGCCTCAAATCGGTGTGACTCGACGACTAATGTTTTACTGACTGCCATAAAATGTCGCGAGCTCTCCACATTATTCATTCATCGATGCTAACTGCTGCGACCCAATGACTACCCATTGTCCCAGCTCTCGGCTTGCTTTACTGACCGCTTGCTAAACTCACGAGCTGGCGACCAAAATTTCATAACTGCCACTCTAGAGGTTCCATTCTTTAGAGTTTCAGGAATTACACTACTAGGATTCCATTTCTGATAAATTCGAACTTCAAATGCCCTTTTCCTAAACAAAGGATTCCACCAAAGTAAAAAGTCCTTTCATCATTAACCAATCAGGAATATGTTGAGTCAACTACTTCCACCATTTTTTAATCCACTCATGACTTCACACAGTTTGGGTCCCAACAATCTTTCAGAATCTTGGGATTTCCCTAACTGGCCTTCCATTTTCGATCACTATCCAAATCCTAAATTTTCGATGGGTAGCCAGTTCTTGAAAATCTTGACATTTAGAGATTTAAGCTTAAGAATGAGCCTTTAACCAGAATTACAATTTTTCACAACTCCCATTTTGTGAGGGTAACAACATCTAAAAATGAAAACCAATGAAACCAAATGTGTACCTTAATAACTATTGAACATACATAACCACCTCTGCCATTTTGAGTTGTGAGAAAAATTGGTAACATTTCTAGTGACCTCTTAGGGGTGTTATCCTGCTAAACAAATAGACCAGTAGCCTTATTCAATCCATTGGGCATAGAGTCATCATTCAAATTTTGAAAAGTGAAACCTTCTCAACTGAAGCTGAAAACTGCAAACTGAAAATGAAACCATGAACATTTCTGTTGCTTTTCATTGTCTTTGCATGATGAAATGCTTATGATAGCGGGCAACTGAATGGATTCCATGCCTTACATGATAGGTATCTTTTTCATTCCATGATGGTGTTGTATAACAGTGTTTTACTAGGCTTCTCCTGCCACACAACTGAAACTGAAACTAACTGACTACTGTGCTCAACCACACTTGGAGAAAGCAAATCTCAAACTGGAAACTTCTAACGTACCCTAAGCTAATCAATCATCAAAACCTCAGATACATCCATTAACAGACTGATTGAAATAGCTTCCTTTTCTCATAAAAAAAAATGAGATGCATGCATACAGACAACTAGAAAGATATGCAATATAACTAGAAACACCAGCAAATGATAGACCATATCACATACCTCATGAATTTGATAAAAAACCAAACAGATTTGAGGTGAATTTCTGGGTTTGATATGCTCTTCAATGTTTGAAATTTCATACTTAGAATTCGTTCTTGAAAGATGCCTGGTTGGGTAGCCTCGTGTAATAAAAAATTATCGCTTTCTATTACTGATCTCTATGATTTCAACTATTTCTTCAACGATGACATTAAAGCGATCATAAATTTCAAGCTCTAGAGAATCAAGAGGGTGGATAACTGTATGGTGTACCTATGTGGCTGATTGTCATGCTCCATGTTCCAATAATTTGGCTCAATCTCATATTTTTTATACTCCTTCTACATGACATATTTGCTTATCTAATCTTGAATCATCATTCTGTCAACTTCATATTTAGGGTCTTGCTGATCTGAATCGAGAATTACCTCTTTATCATCTTCAATTAGCACTTCTAAATCTAAACAAGTATCCCTTTGATTTGTGGTTTGTTGTTCAATACTTATTTCAGATGCTAAAACAAGCATATGATCTTCTCTTTGATCAATAAATTTAGGGATCTCTGTGAACAAATCAGATTTAATTTCCTCCTCTTTCTGAATATAATCAAGTAGGTCATTGAACCAAGTAGAAACAACTTCCTCTTTCCCACAAACCTGTAATTCATCATTGTGGCCCTTTCCAGTTTCTAGTATATGATCTGTCTTACCATATTGAAACTTATATATATATATGAGCGTCAACAATTGGCATATATTATTTTCCTAGTGTCTGTACATCTCTTTCTGTTCAACGCGAGGAATCAACATATCATTGAATTCTTTAGGCTGCACTAGATTTAGAGAAGGTTGTTCTTTTTTTGGTAGGAAACTTTCAAATAGCTTCTCATAGGGTATCACTTTCTCTAAGACATTCTCAATACAACTTGGGAGCACATACACTAGAGCCTTGATTTTATGACCCTCTCTTTTGGCAAATAAAAATTGCATTCTTTCATGCTCCTTGTTTAACTCCTCAATGGAAAGAGATAAACTATTATCAAGATTGACACAAAAACTTTCTGAGGTATTGGGCTGTTACTCCCGTTCTTTCACAAGATTTGGCATAGCATTCCTCTGATCATGAATCATGTAATTACCCAATCCAGCCACCGCCATTGAAAGGCTATTCATTATGTGGTTGCAGTGCAACTTGAACCTGATGAGAAATCAACTACTCATCACTCTCCTGAGATACATTCTATTGTGACCTCTTATTGTTCTGAAGTGCGAGGACATGAATCATCATAGATTCTAAGAAACTAGTCCATTGATGTGGTAAATTGCAAGCAAAACACTTCTCTTTATCCTGTGCTAAATTATTTTGGGAAACTGCAAATCTCTTTTGATGAATTTGGAACGCTGGGGTTGTAGGGCTGAGTGCTTCTTTGAGTAAAATTTCTTCTTTGTTCTTGCTGATCAATCTAATAATTAGTCTTATTTTCCTGATATGATGTTGGATAAGGCATATTTCGATGACTTATATTCTGACATTTCTCTAAATTGATCAACTTATTGCCAAAATTTTGGAGCATACCTTTAATTTCTTGCTTAAATCCTTGAAGCTCCTAAACTGGGATTGTTGCAACATTCTCTTGAGATTTAATTTGATTGTTGAAGGTTGGAACAATGGGAACAACAACTATAACATGAGGTACAATATGTGTATTTGGTTGTATCTCTGCAAGATATGGTGTTGGAAGCCTAGGAGGAATCTTACCATCATGTATCAAACCATTCTCCGCTCTGATTGCAATGTCAAATGCAACTATTAAAGTATTACCTCCCATTGATTGTATCTGCATTGATATATCACTATCTAATGCATTAAGACAAAACAAGAAAGAATAATCACTAGAAGGCTTTACAGATACTCAAATTTTGTCCCAAGTCCTTTGAAAAATGGTAATTGAAATCTGTCATCAACTCATTTGGAACCCTCTGGATTGTTGTTAACTTCTCTACCAATGAAAGATGATCTGACTTCTTGTCAAATTGACGATTCAATTACTCTCACAACTCATCCGATATTGCAATTGAATTCAAAGGTAACCCTCTGAACTAGACTTAAGCTTTTCCCTTGAATGAATCTGCCAAGAGCTTCAATGCAATGTCCTGATAGTTATCTAATGTATACCACATAATGAAGTCACGTCCCTGATGTTCTCAATAGCTGAAATTTGATCTTCCCCTGTGAAAAGTGGAAGACCCTTAAGAAATGCTCCTGGAATATCATGATGTTGGGATATATTCAAAGGGATTCCTTGATTAAAAGATACAAATGTATAATTTTTGGGCTGAGCAATATAAACATAAAACACCGATCTACTGATAAAAAATAGGACTCAGAGTTACCAGGTGCTAAATAATTACCTTCTTAAAGGTTAAAAACCAATGTTGACACCAAAACAACAACAAAATTCGTAGCTCTTTCGAACTATGATCAGTTTGAGTCCTATCGAGCATGCCAAAAATTTTTGTCAATAAGGATTACGCCTATAGTGGAATGCAAAATTCAGCTATCCTGTTGGAACATGGAAACACTCTTAGGTTGTGGGTATCCTATGACGAGAGTAAATCTTTGGGATTAAAAGGTCGGTTCCTTATTAGTGCTCACCTAAACTAAACTTGAATGAGGAAAGGGATAGAAGGATGTGCGTATACAAATGAAAATCTAAAACTAAAGGGTGATGCACCAAATGAATACCAATATGATTTACCGCTAGAAATCCTCACAAAATCACTTCCTAATTACACAAAATTACTGACAATCTCAATTAGATACTTTGTGCAAAAGATATTCTTATGAAAAGACTCAGTACTTGACACCTTGAAAGGAAAACAATGATGTTTTGTCAATTTCTAGTATACAATGGGAGACACAATCACAAACCTACATATAAGTTACCCAAATCTTGCATTTAACACTGAAAAGAGAAAATCTTGCATTTAACAATATCTCACCAAATACCCACAATCAACACTTCAATGCAACAATATTGAGAAGTAAACCTGTAATCTTTATTCAGTAATGATGGAAACTCTAGTACAAATCATCAACGTGCTCAAAACATTCTACCAAAAATTTTCTATGTACAAAATAATGGGCAAAAGCCTGAATCTTTTTCTAAAAGAATAGAAACTAAAGCATTATAGAAAGGCTTGCATCAACTCCAAAGTGAACTCAAGAAAGAAATGAGAAGTAAAATCAAGCAACTGAAGATAACTCCCTAAAACTATTCATGAACTGAACTTCCACCCTTTCCCCCCCTTCAAATCCTCAAAATAAAGCATGGGATCAGATTTGAAGAAAATATGCATGAAAAGAGGGTCTAGCTAATAATAACTAGAGTCAATGTGGTTCAAACTCAATCTCATATGATAACTGGCCCATGTGACCCCCGACTGAAGAAGAACTTCTCTTAACTCCCCAATAAGTCATCCATAATCTATACAAATAACTCCATGTGGTACCATCTAATTTTCTCGCACATCCAAATCACCACCTGCTTGGCACTTGTTTGTCTTGATAACTCGCGACCCAACGAATAGCTACTGGCAGTTCAATCTCCAACTCTCCACATTTTTCACTATACGCCAACTAACCTCGCAACCTGGTGACCACTGTTAGTCTAGCTCTCTAACTGTTACCATTGATTGCCTCATACCATTTTTTGGAATTTTAGGAATTACCTTCTCGTCTTTCCATTCCTGATGATATTTCAAAATTTTGGGAATCACCTTCCTGTGCTTCCATTCCCGATGATATTTTAGAATTTTAGGAATTGCCTTCCTGTGCTTCCATTCCCGACCACTTCAGAATTTTCAACTTTTAGGAAGTGCACCTCCATGCTTCCATTCCCGATCACTTTAAGCACTTTGAACTTAAATATCTTGCAATTTTAGGAATTTTACTTTCATTTAAATTGGCGACCTCATGAACCCTTACTCAACAACTCATGACTTCTTTTCTTAACCGCCTTCGAACCTCACAACCCAATGACTAACTGTCACTCTCCACCCTGTGACTTGAATTGCTAACCATCTGCTAACCTCACAACCTCACGACTAACTGCTAGAAGTTCAATTTCTAACTCTCCAACTAAAAAATCTAAGTCCCACTCTTGCGAGCTTGCAACAAGTAACCACAAACTGTTAGTCACCAATTCGTGAATATTTCATGTTACATTTACTAACAATCACGAGATGGAGAGAACCATTAAATTTAAAATCCTGGACAAGTGGCAGTCATTTACTATCTCTCCAACTTAAGAACAAACCACCTTGAGAACCCGAGAGCTAGCAACAACTAATAAAATTAAACTTTATCACCATAGCATATGAAAACCTCCACGTGGATATTGCTCGCTAAATCATGATCTGATAATACTTAACCACTCGCCAGTCATTATCGCCCATTGCTTCAAACCACCACGGTCTGACGACTAACCTTTTCACTCACCTCCATAAATTGTCGCAAGCTCTCCACATTGTTCATTCACTACTGCTAATCCCCATGACCCGATGACTAACCGCCATCTCCTACTCTTGGCTTGCTTTACTGACCGCTTTCTAAACTCACAAGGTGACAACCAACATTTCATAACTGCCACTCTAGAGGTTCCATTCTTTGGAGTTTTGAGAATTATACTACTAGGATTCCGCTTCTGATGAATTCACAATTCAAATGCCCTTTTCCCGAATAAAGGAGTCCACCAAAGTAAAAAGTCCTTTCATCATTTACCAATCAGGAATATGTTGAGCTAGCTTCTTTCGCCATCTTTCTGTCCACTCATGACTTACGTAGTGTGGGTCCCAAAAGTCCTTCAGAATTTCAGGATTTCCTTTACTGGCCTTCCATTTCCGATCACTATCCAAAAACCAAATTTCCAGTGGGCAACCAGTTCTTGAAAACCCTGACATTTAGAGACTTAAGCTTAAGAATGAGCCTTTAACCAAACTTTAAATTTTTTCACAACTCCCATTTTGTGAGGACAACAATAACATCTAAAAATGAAAACCAATGAAATCAAATGTGTACCTTAATAACCATTGAACATACATAACCAACTCTACCAATTTGAGCTGTGAGAAAAATTGGTAACAATACTCATATCCCATTTTCACACATAAACTTACTAATTTCAGATTGATAATATTGCACCATATTTTTCTATTCTTTGTATTATTCTCTAATTATAGATCAAAATGCTTAATTTCATCCATTTGATGCCCTTTCTTGGATGACTTGTTCTCCCTTTTATATCTCCCATTTGGAGGGAGTCATAGCTCTTCATGAAACCCCTCACCCTAGGAAAGGGTCACACCTTTTCAAATTTGGGCGCCATCTTAGCGAATTCCAGCTAGCTCCCTTAGAGAGATTATAGCCATTTGAATATTGTTTATAATTTTCCCTTAGCCTAGTTCCCCCCCAATCCAAAACACAGTTTAATTAGTCTTAGTTGACATTATTTTAATTAATCACCATCAACCTTTATTTTGGGTCAACCCCTAGCATTCATTTAATCACTTAAATTTAATTATTTAAACTTGCAACCAGGGTCTATGATGTGGGCGTGTCAACCCACCCTTCTCAACATTGCTTGTTCTCAACTAAATTTTAAAGTGGGATGATTAAGTTGATTTTGTAATAGGAAGATGGATTGATCTTCACAACTTCTATCTTTTAATTAAAATTTATCACATAATTTTGTTCTCTGGCGCTACTTTGATATTATCACAAGTTGTTAATTTGAACAACTTAATCAAGGTATTAAAAATTTGAAAGGTTTGGAATTTTTTTAAAAAAATTTCTTCCATCTTTGTTTTATCATCACTTGTAAATGTAAAGGACCAATTTGGATTGACCCAACATTTTCACATTATCATGGATATCTCTTTGCATCATTAACACAATAAATTTAACGTAAATGTTGATGAAGTTGTTTACAAATGATTCTCCCACTCGCTACATCTACCTTTGCACTTGTTGCAACTACTCCTCATACCTGTACCTTTGCAATGGCTATAACTACTACTCCTTCTGGTGTAGCTCTTGTTGCGCCCCTAGGGTTTGATCCTTCAGACCCTTTTTTTGGGATTTTGTGGTAGTTGGCATTGGCGCCGAGATCAGGTTGGGGACTTTTGGTGATGCTTATGTACTTGTTCTTGTCAGGAATTCTTCTGGTAGACTTTCTCTTGGCTCTTCTAACATTGTGGGTGTTGGTGTAGCCCTCCTCAAAGCCTTTTTTGTTGATGGACGAAGCTTTTCTCATTTTGCAAGATCTACTGTTGTTCTTCCTCCCAAGAGGAAATCTTGTTCACTTTCTTGTAACAAAATGTCCCCTATTGTGGTTTGTGGTCATGATGTGGCATATAATATAGATTTATACCAATGGAGTAGGTTGGTGTTTAGATTGGATGGTTTTTGGCCTTTTCTACTGAATCTTGATCGATGGTTGATGGATTCTTGGAAGTCTTTAGTTATTGGTAACATTGAGCTTTTCCCTTGTGCTAAGAGATTTTTTTATTTCTTCTTTTGTTTCTTTTGTTGATCATGATTTAGTGTTGAGAAAGTTGTGGCTCTCTCTCTCTCTCTCTCTCTCTCTCTCTATAACCTTGGACAACCTCCTTCAACCATTTTATTGTACCATTAATTATGCATCCAATGTGGGTCATCTTCCCAATCTCCCCCTTCATTTTTGTGAGAATTCTTGGGTTAATGCCATTGGAAAATCTATCAACCAATTCTTCAAGGTGGATGCTAGCACTTGTCCCATGGGTCATTCTACTTTTGCACACATTTGATTGATATTGACATCTCCATACCTCTTCATAGGGATGCAATTCTCATGGTTGAGGATAGGCCATGGACTCAATCATTGGATTATGAGGATCTCTCCTTTGATGTCATCTGTGCTTATTTACCAATCACTTGGCCACAAATTTTTCCTTCTCACATCGTAAAATAACAACCACTTGGTGGATGGTAATGGTGATTGCTTGACTGTCCTAACTTCTGATGACTCTTCACAAGTTGATGATGATTCCTCCTAGGATGATGTTTTTCCTCCTATTGATGGTATGGCCTCCTTAGGCCCCATGGATCCTACTCTACCTCTTGAGCCTAGTGTGGTCCCCTTTGGTTGTGTGGACCCTTCTCCTCCTATTTCTCCTATTGTGCTCCAACCTTTTATAGACAACATGTTGTCTCGTCAACACTATGGTCCTTGCATTGACAATCTCACTAAGGGGATCTCCCACTTGCTCCCCCTTGTGATATTTTTCCCAATGATAGTATTTCTTGAATTGTCGCTCATTGGTAGAGGAAAGATCATTATTCCTCCTCTTCCAAAACTCTTCTCCAAGTTGTGGGTGAATTTTCTACTCACCCTTGATGTGGGTTACTAGTTGTTCTGCTAGTTTGTTGTAAGTGGTATGTTCTGGCCTTTGTTGTTAGTGGTACGTTCTTGACCAATTGTAAGTTGCCTATTTGGCCTGTCTTTGTAAAGGGTCATCACCCTTGTTTTGATACTTTTATAATAAAAAAATATAAACTTTAACACATTAAAATGATGATTAGAAGCATGACGCACATCTAAGACTTTAATTGAAATGTTCTTAAAAAAAATTACATTCCTTTTTGGTTTATTTTGGTAGTGTCTACAACCCAACATTGAACTAGAAAAGATATAATTATATTGAATAATTTCTCATTTGATCCTTGGTTAACCAATCATCACTTGAGTTTATGAACTTGAACTTTCATAAGATTGTTTCTTGAATAGCTTGCTAGATCCACATGGTTGGGATACACATGATATTGTTTCACTTGGTTAATTTTGTTGCACCCATAGGGATAATAAATAAAAAATTAGGTGATTAATATGTTAATCATAATCAAACAAACTTTTATTCAATTACAAGACAATACAAAATAATAATCAAAGTATTACGATCGTATCTTTAGATAGGTCTAAAGTTTATGCTATTCATTAATGTGGATATACATTTACCTCTCATGGTTAGGTTTTAACACAAATAGAACTTTAATATGTCCATCTCAAGTCCTCAATAGATTAACTCAGCCACAAAAATCATTACCATGGGCCCAAACAAGGTCCAAACATATTGTGGTGATAATTTTCACGATCCAAAACGCGTTAAGATTCATTATTTGTCATTTAATTCCTTTAATTTTTTCTATGATGCATCATAAGTGAATCAAGATTCTTGGTCTAATTTGTTAGTCGACTTTTACACGTTCTTACCCATATCATAGAATCTCTAACACATTCTTACAAAATACACCAACAAAGGCATAGACAGAAAAATTTGGAAGTCGAATAAGGCATCATATTTCTTAAATGACAAACCTAATCCCAACAATTTAGTAAATTGGTAAAACATGATCAAGTTCATTACAAATATATAAAAATTAGAAGCTACCTAGTGGATATAAACAAAAGAAAAAGTGGGAACGTACAATAGGAACTTATAACCAATATAAAAATAAATTTCAAAGCTAAAAAATGTGTAAACAAAAATAGAATTAGTGTACTATTTATCAAGATTTATGTAAACAACTTAGTAAGTAATTGTTCAACCATTTCTTTATGCTAAATATTATATTGGATATGTTTGAAAATATTTTCAAGTCTTCAAAGAACAAAAAAACTAAGTGTATTATTTATCAATATTTTGAATTTATGTTAAATATTATTTTGGATGAGCTTTAAAATATTTTCTAATTCTACAAAAAAATAAAGTATATTATTTATCAAGATTTGTGTAAATAACTTAGCAAGTAATTGTTCAACTATTTCTTTATCTTTATGTTAAATATTATATGGAGTGAGTTTGAAAATATTTTCTAAGTACCTAAAGAAATTAAAAAATGAAGTGTATTATTCATCAACATTTGTGTAAACAACTCAACAAGTAATTGTTCAACTATTTCTTTATGTTAAATATTATACTAATGAAATTGAAAATATTTTCTTAGTCTTCAAAAAGATAAAATTAAGTGTGACGATGAATTATGATCAGGTTTTAGGAGTGCTCTACGAGTAAATGTTAGCGTCCATCCTACTAGGTTGTCTTTAGGGTTTCCGTATTGCAATTCCACCAATCCTTTCAAACCACATTTTTTGTGGGAGTTACTGAGCCATTTTTAATGGCCACGACCAACTTTGGCACACCAATTGTTGTTGGTGTTGATGCGTTGGTTCTAGGTGATCATGACTCCTCCGAGCAAAAGACCACAAAATTTTTTTCCCATGGTATTTCAAGAGGTAATGTCTCTTCCACATCTGATATTGTTTTGTCATTGCCAAATTTTGACAAATCCTGTGATTGACTTTAAAATTTTACTTTAATTGGCTATTTTGATGGTCACATTCCTTCTAAAAGTGTGCTGCGAGATTGGGTCACCAAGGCCTGGCTCCCTCATGGGGTCTGCCTTGACGGTGTACAAAATTTGACCAAAGGTTTTTTCCTATTCCATTTTGGGAACCCCACTCATATGGAGGGCTTTCTCAAAAATAACCCTTGGTTTATCCGTTCTTCTCTTCTTGTTTTCCAACCTTGGTCTCAAGACTCCACTGTCTTTGATGACAAAAAGCTTAAAGTATGGTCTGGATTGAATTTTCGGGGTTTCCCTTGCCTTATTGGCCTTTTTTGTAAAATATTGCCAAGACTTTAGGTTGGGTAGTCTGTATGGAGCTTGAGCGCTGTTTCCATTCTTGCCCTCAGTAAAGGGTTTGTGTTGAAATTGATTTAGCCCCAGTTCTTAAGGAGATAATCAACATTCAAATTGGTGGGCAATATTTTTCTCAGCGTGTCATGTATTTGAATTTTCCCAATAAATGTTTCTGCTATCAGTCCGCAGACCATAAAATTAAGGATTGCCCTTTGGCTATTCCTACGACTAAGCCTCCTTTCAAGGATTCTTTTACTTCTTGTGGACCAAAAACTAGTAAGGAAGATGCCAGTTGGACAATTGTGGTCCGTAAGGACAAGCAACATTCAACCTCTCAACCTAAACAAGACTCACATGCTTCAGCTTCACCATCAAAGGATTCTTTGCCTTCCAAGGCTTCCAAGATAATTTCCCCTCTGCAGGTTATTTTAAAACCTGTTTCTTAGGGGAAGTCACATTCAGCCATAATTTATTCCACTATTTCACTTGGCCCTAGTTTGGACTCTCGGAATCCACAACCAGCTCCATTGGTTTCTGACTCTCTAGTTTCCTTGCGTTTCTGCTCCCGTAGCCCTCCCGGGCGAGAGGATATTGACGATGAAGGACTAGGTAAAAGGCAGGTGATCCCAGGGGATATTTAGCCTTTTTTCCCTTCACGTTCAAATTTCTTGCATAATACCTTCTCCTCTCTAATGACATTAAGTTTTTCCATTAGTATACTTAAAGGGAAAAACATGATAAAGGTCATCGGTATAAGCATAATCGACGGACAGCAAGCATACCCGACAGGACAAAATGTCTAACATAAAAATGCTAAGTATAGACGTGCCCGATGAACAATGACAAGAGTAAGACCGACGACAAGCATAATCGAAGATATAGTTTTGAGAACATCACCGACGAAGCAGAAAAGGCATACTTGACGAACAGTTCAAGTAAGGAACATCAACAAAGAAGAAAATCGATAGACTAACAGAGCAACCCGACCATCAGAACTGACAGTCAATTACAGAACCCGCAAAAAGTGGATCTAACTTTACATGTCAGATAAAGTAATGTAATTCTATTTATAGAGTTTTTACTTGTTTTAAATCTTTACTTGAGGGACAAGCAAGAAGATTGTAAATGTTCTAAAGCATCCTAACGGATCTAAAACATATCTAACTAAAGATCAAGGTCAAGTTGTAAACCTTGGATCTAGAGTTAATCTGAAAAGCGTGAATCAAGAATAGAGCTAGAAACTAGTATAAATAGATGTTCAATCATTTGTAATTAGAGAGACTTGTAATCATTTGATAAATGATAGTAGCCATGGAGAACATCTAAGCTGAAGAAGAGAATTCATGCAAAGTTCAGAAATAGATCAAACCAGTTATCAAGAACACAGGAAGGCTACCGACAAGCAGAGACAAGGTATTACTCAATCACTCAAGGTGATTACATATACATTGTAAGCCATACATGATCTGTTATCAACAATCAGAGATTGCATTCACTATCAGATCAACATTTATATTGTAGTTGCATTCTAACAAGTGCATCACAATAGAAATCCTTTTGTAGAAGGTGGACTTAACCATTCTTTGATAAATCTCTTAACAGAGTGCACACGTAACAGTGTTGTAAAAGCTTCAAACAAAGTAGATCCTAACAGGTCTCCACTCCAATACTTCTAACAGGGTAGATCATCAGAGGTGATCAATTGTAAGCCTTTACCGGCTCCCTTCTTATCTGTAGATAGTGAAGTTTTGTGGGTACACATCCCCACCATAGTTTTTACTTCCTAACAGGAGTTTTTTGCGATATCATATCATGTGTTATGTGTTATTTAATTTCATGTATGTTTCTTGAATGTTTATACATGTAAAGAACTTATATTATGATTTCACATACATAAGCAAAGATGAACAGATAGATAGGAATATACAAATCTGATGACATAAAGGTTAATGGGCCAACCACATAAAAAGTTTTAGAGGTACTGATTCACCCCTCCCCTCTCAGTACATCATCCCAATAATTCCAACAATTGGTATCAGATCTAATTCTCTTTCTTGAAAATCTTAAAGACTTAAGAGGAAAGATCCACACAATGGTGGACAAGACTATTGAGAATGAACAGTTGCAAATTCAGATTTACTATGAGCTGTATAAAGAGGCAAGAGTAAGCATGAGAAAGTTGCTTGATGAAAGAAAGATCATGGAAACTAGGCTTAATGAAAAAGATTATCAAGAAGAGGAGATCCCAGATTACTTCAACTATGTTGAAACATCAATGAGAAAAGCTTCAGACACATCAGTAGAAGAGATCACAAGTCTACAAGAAGTCAATCTACATCTAACAGAGCAAATCAAGATGCTGCAAATCGGTCAAGAGACTCAAATGGTAAAAATGATTGATGTCATGAATGATTCAAGAAAATATGAATCAGAGAGAACATTGGCTATTGATGATAGGAGGAAAATAACAGAGAAGCTACAAGAAAAAGAATCAGAGATTCAAAGACTTATTGATCATCACCATGAGATTACCAACCAGATTATTCTTAT
>MU225772.1:1785382-1797420 GCA_018584345.1 Thuja plicata | reverse complement strand
GGGTGAATCAGTGGCCTCAAAAATTTATCCAATTTAAACTTTAATCCACCAATTAATACTTCTCAAATTATTAAGTCCCAACAAGATGCATGTCTTTGAAATACTTGAAACAAATAACTGTCTGTCGGTTTACCTTGTCTGTCCTTATTATCTTTGATAACTGATAAGCAGTAAACTATATTTACCGATACTCAGTAAATATGCAGAGTGTACCAATCAATCCATAAATACATATATAGAATGTAAAATAATAAAGTAATAAACCATACACATATAATACAAGGATTTTAACGTGGAAACCCTGTTAAGGGAAAAACCACTGGGACCGGTACCCCAAATTTTAACTCTTATGAAGTGAGCCCTATTTGGAGCCAACCTTGTTAAAGGTTATAAACACACTGTTAAGTGCGACCTTGTTAAAGGATTTTCAATACATAGGTTGTCACTTAGTATCTGGCATCTATGCTACCATCCTTGAATCAGTCTCATGATTGTCAATAGGCTTTACGCAAATCTTACTATCATCCTTGAATCAGCCTCCTTAGACTGTCAATAGGCTTTAGGTAAGACCGGTGCTACTATCATGAGTCAATCTTCTGGTAATATGTTAGGATATACCTCAGCTACAAAAGACTGTTAAGTTCTGCTCTGTTAAGAGACTTAATGCTTCAATGGTTAAACTGAAACAAAATGACCTGTTTCTAATGCAACTGAATTGCATATTTTCAGATCTATTTACTTACAATGTCTTTCTGATCAATGTATCAATACAATTCCTTTGTATTTAACTCTTTCTGCTCTGTGATGCTATGCTTTTCTATCCATCGATGTCTGCAGAATTCATTAGCTCTCCCTCAGCTTGATTGATTAGGACTATGTGAAGTTAATCCTTCATCAGTTTCTCTTCAGCATCTTCTATCAGTTCACTCCCCCATGTATCTGATTGATTATTGACCACCACAAAGAATGAATTATGCTTGTCTCTTAAACAGACATAATATTCCTTAATTCTTGGTTCTTGATTCTTGGCATGAAAAACAATCCAACCAAATTGATTTATGGCTTTAACTCCTAATTTATCTCGTAGTTATCTTCTTGCCAACTATATAAATCATCTTTAAATCACTTACTTAACTATGGTTGAATAAAACAAATCAAACAACCAGTTAAGTCTATCTTTTAGCTTTGCCAGCTAGATATTTTGTCATTTTTTGATCTCTCTGTTCTGTCAGTCAATTCTGTAGTTCATCGCCGGTGACAACTGCCAGTTCTGTCGGTGTTGCTTCAGTTAGCTTCGGGATCTCTGTCTATTAGGCATCATTAGATCTTGTTCGTCGGGCAACACTATTTTTAGCTCGTCGGGCAATACTGTCTTCTGCTCGTCGGGAATCACTGTGACTTTTTCTCTGTCTTTACCGATGGTGTGCTCTCCGTCGGTGTATTCTGTCACTTAGTGAATACTTGACTTTTATGCATTGCTAAAAGCATACCCTCTATTCCATTGATTCTCTGAAGTCTTTGGCATTATGTGTATGACCATACAGATGATATCAAGTTGACATCAATGAAAATACAAACCATTAAATGATTTAATGTCTTGCATCAGCTTCAACTTAATATAGTCAACCATTTAATCAGTTACATGTCATCAGGAATTGCATGCAAGAGTCAAGAGCTTGATAGGTCACCCTTTCTCAACTGAATTATAGTTCAAGGTACCAAATCTTCGTCAGTAGAAGAATGTTGCTGACAGTTCTGAAGCCAGAGGTGCTCAGATTAAGGAGCGTTTGCATTGGCTAAAAGTGTGAGATCAAGCTAATAAGGAGTTCTTCTCCTATCTTTGCCCTAGAAATTCCTCTCCAAGTATTAAAAGGATCAGAGAGGGACCTTCATTTTTCACTAAACTTCCAAATATACTTCAGGCCTTTGTCAATAATTACCAGAAAGTTTTCACTGCTGAAGTCCCTTCTCTAGCCACTCAACAAGCTCTTGAGGATTGTCTTGCAATCATCTCTACTCGACTTTCAACCTCCCAAAGGGCCTTCTGTGACCAAACCTTGTCTATTCAAGACCTTAAAGAAGTAGCTTTTTCCATGGCTGAAGAAAAATCCCCAGGGTGTGATGGCTTCCCTTCTGAATTTGATAAAGCTCTTTAGGATTGTGTTGGGTCAAACCTTCATCATGTTTATCTTGAAGCATTTCAAAATAGTTCCTTAGGAGTAGCAATAAACAAAGAAAATATAAAATTCATACATAAGTCAGGTGATCTTGAAGACATATGTAATTGGCACCCAATTACCTTTCTCAATGTATCCTATAAAATTATCGCCAAGGAACTTGCTCTGAAAATTTGCCATCTCCTTCCTCAAATTGTTCACCTTGAGCAGACTGGTTTTATAAAATCTAGGTTCATACTGGATAGCATTATAGCTTCCTGGCAGGGTATGGAATGGGCTCGCTAATCCAATCATAATGCTATTTTCCTAAAAATTTATTTTGCAAAAGCCTACAACCATATTGAGTGGCCTTTTATTCTGGCTATGTTAAAAGTTCTTGGTTTTGGCTCTCACTTTGTTCTTTTAGTTCAAATGATATTTGCATATGCTAATGCTTGCATTACAATTAATGGTCTCCACTCTGCAACTTTTGGCTTGCACAAGTCAATTTTCCAAGGCTTCCCTTTGGCGCCTTCATTATATGTGCTTGCTACCGAGGGATTTGGTTATTTTATTTCCTCCATTGTTTCTTCTGGATGGGTTCGAGGCATTTCTCTTCCTAATTCTGATGTCCAGCTTGTTAATGACCATTTTGCAGATGATTCCTTCCTCACTCTCATTGAGGATATAGAGAATATCCAAAATTCTCTTCAATGGCTTGACACCTTTTTTTCTTCTGGCTCATCCATCCAATGGCATAAAACCCTATGCTATCATCAATCATTCCTATCCGCCACACTATGGATTCTCTAGTATAACATGAAATAGATCCACCATGGCTAGGTTTTCAGCTTTTTGGGCATCTCATTTTCCTTTCACGGATCAACCATAGAGCTTTGGAATGGTGTGCTCATTAAATTTAAACTAAATTGGCATACTGGTTGACCAAACATCTTTCCTTGGCTGCAAAATTTTAAATTTGTTCCAAAATTCTCACATAAACACATTTTTATTCTTGCTCTTGTTGGTCTCCTTCTAAAGCAGCATATAGTAGGCTTGAGAAGTTGCTGCAATATTTTTTATGGCCTTCAAATATAGAGAAACATGGTTTTCACCATGTAGCCTGCCTAAGTAGTCTAGTGGTCTTGGCCTCATTTCCACCCATAATTAAGGTCAGGCCCTCTGTGTCAAATGGGTTGTTCAATGTGTATCAGGAAACAAGACTTGGATAATACTTCTTCGTCATTGTATCTCTTCTAAGTTTCCTTTACATTTCCCAACATGGAAAGAGATTGGATTCCAGACACTTTTGATGACAAAAGAACCAGTTCAAATCTAGGGTTCTTTTGTAGTAAAAAGGATTTGGCATGCATGGGAAGAAGCTAAACAATGGTTGTGATAGAATGGAGGAGGCTTCTGAGTTGGCTTGGCTTTTAATCAACACAACCTCTAGGTCTCCATTAATTCAAATGCAAGGCCAACCTCTTTCACGAATTTTGGGTCTTCATGCTCTGCGCTTTCACAAGCGTGACATTCGAACCCCTAAGGACCCTTTTTTCAGATCTAAAATGTCTCTTCATAGTTGGGAGGATGCTCAGGCTCAATTTTTCCTTACACGACAGGATCAAGACACTTTTGAATTGCTTGTTTCTCTCTTTCCAGGAGAACTTTTGTACAAAATTGGCATCACCTACCATACTCCCTGGTGGAAGGACTTGTGTTGGTACCTAGAAATTGCTTTCCAAAGATAAAAACGTCGACAGGGGTATTGCTCGCTTTCACACCACTTACCTATGGTGGATGTTTTAAACTAGCATTGGCATTTTCAATCTTCTCATTCCACACGGAGGATACATTTTATTATAGTTTCGTCTTCTTTTATTGAGTCCAAAATAACACATTTTTCCTGGTGTATTCTTTTCAAGGGCTTTCTATTAGGGTCTCGCCTCCATCATTTGGGTATCCCAAATCCTCACTGCCCTTTCTGTGGCTAATCTGAGTCCTTTCTTCACTTGTTTTGATTCTACTGTAGGGATCAAAAATATTGTGTTTGGATTCATGATATATTTTCACCATTTCGTCCATAAATATTTTCTTGGCATATGGTTCTTCTGGGAGATAACCCTAGCATTGCCTTTTCTTTTTTGCAACTTTGGCACACTTTTAGAATGAAAATTCTATTCGTAATTTGGAAAGACATAAATGTGATGATTTTTTCATGTGCCTTAAGTGATTCTTATGTATCCATATATGCTAAAGCTTGCATTTGCAATAATGTGATGTTACATACACTTTTCCAAGAAGATAAGGTGGCCCTTGAGGTAGCACACTTGTAGGAATTATTACAATATTAGGGAAATGATCTATATATGATGGTCATAGTTCCTCTAGAAGCTTCCATTTCTGGCATCCATTCCACTGCTCATGGTTGTCATCGAGGCCAGAGTTCTTCATGGAAGCATAGCAACACTTCTTGATCTCAGCCACTTGCCACCACTCACCCTAACGTCGCTTATCGCCACTTATCTCTGTTTTTCCTCCATACCACCATGGATCTCCCTCAGCATGGCTTCCACCAACAGGTCCTACTTGGGCTTAGCCAACAAGTAATGGTTGTCTAAATCAAGCAGGTGATTTAGGTTGGCCTTCATCTTCCAAATGCTATCCCATGTTGGCTTTGGCTATTTCTCCACGACGTGAAGATAAGGAGGATGACGAGGATAATGTAGATGGTTGGACATTGCGATAGCCTGAACCTGATCACGAACTAGGATGGGGAAGAAGGATGAACCTGACCCTCGTCCTCCATCGGCTATGACTTTGGCTGCTTGAGGGTGTTTTCTTTTTGGACCAGACCCAAATAGTTTTTAGATGCTTATGTTTAAGGGCAAGGCCCTTGTTTCTTAGAATTTTGGGTTTCACCCATGTGACTCTTGGGGACCATTATTTTTTTTCTTTAGATGTAATTTTGGTTTTCTAGGTTGATCTAATTGGTCAGAATTTCATAAAAAAAAAATAAGTGTACTATTTATCAAGATTTATGTAAATAACTTAGCAAGTAATTATTCATCGTGTATATAATCTAAAGACACTACATTAAAGATTCATATGTGTTAGCCCATGGTTCACAATTTACCACCATTTGTTTGAAGAACAAAACTGCAAACCTAATAGGTTAATGTTGGATCAATTCCCACAAGTCAATTGATTATTTTGTAATTTTTATATCATATTCTCATCTTAAGATTGATAGTATTGTTATTCAAATAATAAGTAATTGTAAATGCTTAAGTACTGAATTTGCGCCATCACCTAATTAAAGATCACCCATAGATATCACACAACTAATAGAAATAGTAATAGTTCCAAAAGAATAATATAGAAATATGATTTCTAAATTAAGAAAATAATCAACCACCCACAATCTAAAAATAGATACATTACAACTGAATATGAGTATACATAAACAACCATACAGTCTCTCTACAAACTCTTACATGCAAATCTACAAATTCATTTTCTATGTGTTTGGAATTCATTATAAACATCTATTGGATATCCATTTTGTGCACTGCAACTATGATTGGCATCCTGTGTTTTAAATAATGTAAATAATAATAATAAACAAAAACCCTTTATCTGAGGTTTAGGGCTTTAGATATAGGGTTTCTGAGTTATTTTGACAGTGTATAGAATTTTTTGTTAATGGAGAAGTCTTCTGCAACTAGTATTTGAAACGGGCTAGATGTCTACAAATTCTTGTGTTTATTTCATTGCTATGGATACTAATCATGCTCATCTCACAATGTGTTTTAATCGATGCATTCATTTTTCTTGATAGGTGGCTCTGGAGTATTTCCTTCAAGATAACTTTGGGTAGGGAGGAAAAGAAAATTTCTCACAAAGAAAAGGTGAATTATCAACGCCCTTTTAATTTGTCCTCCTCTGATATTCAATTTGTGATGAGACCATCATGGGGTTGCATTGCTATTCTGAGGGTTATGGAAAGATCTATATTCTTGGCTACTTTTTATTTCTTATGTGATAAATCAAACTTTAACATGCCTACAAATTCATATCATGCAGTTTTTAACATTGTTTTATCTTGTGCAAACCTTTTATAAGACTAATGGTCAAGTCACATATTATTATGGGTTTCCAAGATATCATGTCTGAAGGGCTATTGAAGACAGGACAGGGGAATTGGAAAAATATCCAAGAAATAATTATGGTAATGGATGGATTAGGTGTGGTTTATGACTTGCTAATAATAACTTGTTTGAATTTGAGTTGAGTGCAGTGGAATATTCATATCCCTATTTTCAAGTTGTTGAAATTGATCAAACTCTCAAGATTGGGAGTGTTCTTGCTGTGCAAATTTCAAAACTGTTAATCTGAGAAGATTTGATGTCTTTGGGATTTCAGAGAGGTAGACCTAGCACCAAACCTCATTGAAATGGTAAGTGAGTGATCCATTAATGAAAAGAAAAGGGTGGCAATGAAGAATCTATTAACACATTCTTCTAGTACCACCAAGAGCCTAAAATGTCGATGACTAGAACCTTGTGCCTTGTTGACGAGCTCTTCCTTGAATGTAATTATCAAAATCCCTATAAGAAGCATAGGAGACCTTATTGAGAGTGTTGCAGTGCATCAATGGTGGAGTAGATTATATGTATAAAACTTGACAATAAACATAGTACATAGTTAGATAGTTTAACACAAGGCACTCAGTTTTGGTTATTCTTTATACAAACTGATATGACTGCAAAAGTAGAAATCTCCATAATACAATATGTTTTCAATATTTTCTTTACATTTTGATAGCATTGTGGAGACAGATTTTGAGACCCAGGCTAGTGAAAATAGTTAAAAATTTGTCATGGTATGAAAAATTTAGTTCTTCACTAGAATGTATACTTTGGTGCTATTCTATGTAGAAAATAGATGCCTCCAAAGCACTCTGTATTTTGTAACTAATGTGTATAAAAAAAGTTAACTAAAATTATTTTTTTAGTTGAAGAGTTTGTGTGGAAGAAATCTATAAATGTTTAAACTGAATTGTTCATAATATTAATAAATAAAATACTATTTATATATCAATCTATTAGTCTATCTATCTATATGTTTATTTGATTAAATACTTTCATTCCAATCTATTAGTCCGCTCCCTTCCCCCTCCCCCTCCCCCTCCCCCTAGATCTTTTGATGTCGATGGATGGAACTATGCATGTGTTGCCAAATCTGCTGCTACTATTCTTCCAAAGGTGAAAGCTCAACCCATTGCCTATATTAAGACCTCCCCTGTGGTGGTGTGTGGCTAGGATGTAGTGGATAATGTGTATTTCTACCATCTTCATGGGTTGGTCAGTAGATTCGCTAGTCTCCAGCCCTCTCTTCCAGATCTACATTGTTGGGTAACAAGTTCTTGGTGATCCTTAGTCTCTTATAACATTGAGCTTTTCCCTTTTGAAAAAAGGTGTTTTTTATTGTTTCATTTTCTTCTTCTAAAATTTGTGATTTAATGTTGAGAAAGCTATGGGTTTGGGGGAATCACTCTCTTTCTGTCAAACCCTAGACAGTCTCCTTAAACCCTCTTATTGAACCACTCAATGTGCACTCAGTGTGGGTTCCTCTTCCCAATCTTCCACTCCATTTTTGAGATATTTCTTGCTTTGAGGCCATTGGAAACTCTATTGGTCATTTCTTGAAGGTGGATGAAGCTACAAATTCATTGGTTAAACGTTCTTGGTTTTGGCCCTCACTTTGTTCTTTTAGTTCAAATGATATTTGCATATGCTAATACTTGCATTACAATTAACGGTCTCCAGTCCACAACTTTTGGATTGCAGAGGTCAATTTTCCAAGGTTTCCCTTTGGTGCCTTCATTATATGTGCTTGCTACCGAGGGATTTGGTTATTTTATTGCCTCTATTTTGTTTCTTTCGAATGGGTTCGAGGCATTCTCTTTCTAATTTTGATGTCCAACTTGTTAATGGCCATTTTGCAGATGATTCCTTCCTCACTCTCATTGAGGATATAAAGAATATCCAAAATTATCTTCAATGGATTGACACCTTCTATTTGGCTTTTGGCTCATCCATCCAATGGCATAAAACCCTATGCTATAGTCAATCATTCTCGTCCGCCCCACTATGGATTCTCCAGTATAACTGGAAATGGATCCACAATGGATAGGTTTTCCTCTTTCTGGGCATCACATGGTAAGTTGTGGATGAAGCTACTTCACTGGTTAAAAGTTCTTGGTTTTGGCCCTCACTTTGTTCTTTTAGTTCAAATAATATTTGCAGATGCTAATGCTTGCATTACAATTAATGGTCTCCAGTCCGCAACTTTTGGCTTGCACAGGTCAATTTTCCAAGGCTTCCCTTTGGCACTTTCATTATATGTGCTTGCTACCGTCCAATGTTGATTGTGTAGGGGCTAATGCTTGCATTACAATTATAAATTTTGATGTTAATCATAAAGGTGGGAGCAATAGGAAAAAAAATCAACACAGGCTAAACATTAGGGCTAGAAAATGGTTTGGTTATGGGGTGAAAATGCCATGGCGCTTGTGTTTGCAACCTTCAAACAACCTGCCTTTTCCATTTCCCCCCTATTGGCTCATAATTCCATTGATATAATTTTTCTTTTAACGATTAGAAAATAAATATCGGGATGAATGTTTCCATTGACCGAATATAATTTAACTTAGATGGTATCTTGTTTGAGAAACACCAAATATAATTTGTTCTCTGAGCTCCTTTGCAAGCTGCCTCAAATCTTGTAGTACAATCAGATTTTCCATCAATATACAAAAGAAAGTTAGCACAATGCACAATACAATGACACATGTAATTAGATTAAAAATCTCCCAATTCAATTTCACTCTATTTCTCACACATACACTCACTAAAAAATCAGATTGTATTTTTTTTTTCCAAAGTCAATCCGCTAAAAACTTTTAAGATCCTTCCTCCCTTCTCCTTCCAAAACTCAGACCTCTTTTTAATTACCAAAAACCATAGTTTTTAAAAGGACATGTGACAATCACATGCATGAAATATTTCTAAAATCATTTTAGAAACATTCGGTGGAGTTATCAGACAACTTTTCCAAAATAAGGAAATGTATTTATTAGCTATTTATTTCATAAATTATATTAATGTTTAGCATTTTTTCTCAAATTCAATTTAACCAATTAATGGAAGAGTTAACTCTACCAATTTAGGAAGTAAGTATCGACGATTTATAACAGATTTATTTTTCAGGCATACAACATGATGTTTTTTTGGTGGTTTCCCATCTATAATAGCTTGTCGACTAATAAAAAATGCTAGATTGTAATTGATTGAAATTAATTTTTTTAATCCCTAATATCTCTCATTGAATGCAATAGTACTATGTCTAACACAAGTACTAGCAGATGAAAAAATGGAAACAAAACATAGGAAATTGAAAAAATCTAAAAATAGTAGATGAAAAAATTATAAAATCTTATTGTAAAAATGAAGTATAATAATGATTGTTTTCATAGAAAAAACATTAAAGATAGAAAATCCTGAAAATCGCTCCTCTAACACAAAATTAATTGAGCTAATGACATCGTAAATAAATTTTTTTTTTAATTTGTTAAATTTTAAAATACATATTTTTAACTTTAAGAAAGATAATGTTATTTTCAAAAAAAGAAAAAAGTTGCTATGATTGGTGGAAAATAATTCATTAATTGCACATAATTGAATGCAATAGTATTGCCTACAAGTACTAATAAGAAATGTTAAATTTGTATATTTGCTCTTGAAGTCACAATTAACACTGGAGAAACGAAACTAGGCTAATTCATCAATGTAGTCCACTATTTTTGAAATGGGGACATGACATTCTCACCAATTACCATGAAAACCCTCAATTTTCATAGAAGAGAATCAAGAATAGAGATAATGACACGGGTAAGACTCTTGAACTTGTGTTATAAAGTGTAGAGAAATAGTGTGTCAACGGTGAATAAACATAGGTTTCAGGTTACAAAGAAATCTTCAGATTATGTCGGGCCACATAAAATGTACCAATTTTCATAGAAGGGCCCAATTCAGGGAAACCCCCTTAGATCTGGGTGGCCCTCTGCAATAGAAGAGAACATCAAGAAATATACAGCTTCGTCTTGTATTTAAATATCAATGTATTACACAGAGAGCATCACAATATGCATAAATATTTCTTGTTTAAATATTTGCATGAAAAAGTGCAAAGAGGGTGTTAGATTTGAAGCCTACATATAGTTATCTCGGCATGGAAGAGGCTTAGAAGTCACAGAAAAACTCAAGAAAGCTCCCAATGACCTACAAAGATTTTGGAGGAGAGTGCCAGAAGATGCCCTTGATCATAGGGTTCTGATGTTTCATAAATTTACCGACGGGTTATGTTTTCTTCATCATATCTTTGGGAATAGGTTCAAAGTTTTATTTGTTTATAAAGACGTACATGTTTCAAAGAACAAAATTGTGAGGATATCTTCACCAAAAAGCTATGGCTGCAACTACATAAATAGATCCAAAGCAAAGTGAATTCCTAATTTCTCCCAAAATAGAGTGGCAGCCAAAGAAGTGGTGGCTTGTAGAGTTTCCCATTGAAATTTCCACAAAAGCTTCTCCATTTCTCCCAGATCCAAGTCTCCAATCAAGTCTTCGAACCAAATTTCTCTAGCGGCGGCCATAAGGAGTAGAAGCAAAGGAAGAGAGAAGAAAGTTTGAAGTGAATAATGGAAAGTGCTTTGAAGATTAGGGTTTCATATACCCTAGGTCACCAAAAAGTGTAAAAGGCATTCTTTGCCTTATTAGTCGATAGGCTTCCCTTGTGGAGTTGCTTGCAACCAGAAGTTGTCTCACGTCAGAAAACAACTACTAGAAAATGGTTTTCAGCTACCAAAAAATGGTTTTCAGATCATAATTTAAGATGACTTGGTTTGTATAAATGTCTCATACAAAAGTAGTGTTTACCTGTACCTACTCTACCATCCTTGTATTTATTTTCTTTCCAAGAAAGTATTGGCATGCTGGGTAAACGCAGATGTTTGGACGAAAAAACACCAATCGTATGTTGCTTATGTGTCTGCCATGATTTAACACTCTTTTCACTTCCTTTGTATGCATGAATCTAAATTACAAACCCTAATGAAGAGCTATCGCAGCTACCTTCCACAAGGCCAATCTATGTTGTATTGCCAGCGGTTGGAGCAGTTTGTTCTCAGTCAGTGTTGTCTTCGAATATGGGTGGAGGTGGCGCATCATCTAGTGGCATGGGGGAAAGCAGTGTAGGATCCATTACTACTTCCTTGTATCAAGTTAGAAAGAGATGTACAGATTCCTTTTTCTTCGCTTTTTAATCATGTCGGGTTATGCTAAACATATGTATCTCATGATTCAATAATTTTAATATGTACATCTCATGAACAGTGAGCAATCCATATAAAATATTTGGAAGCTAAGTCAAAAATGAATAGTTAAAGTTTGTGTCACGTTAGATAAGGTCTTCGTATAATAGAAACGATTGTACCATCGCTATTTCTCACCTAAAAAATTAGATGAACATTGAAAAATATTCAAAAATTGCTTGTAGCAGATTTGTATTTGCTGAGTTCTTTATATAAAAAATGGAAGTTAGATTTCAGTAGAGCATTCAAGTATTAAATATAGGGATTGGAGTCTCTCTCTCACTACTACATTTGGGGCCAAATTTTGACAGAAGTTTTCGACGGGTAACTTTTTCTTACGAATTTGGTGTTTTTTTTTGTAATAGGCCCCGATGATGTCGGTATTCTGATGGGTGTTTAATTGACCATCGAAATTCTGATAGATTCGGGGTATACATTAAAAAAAA
>MU225772.1:1728912-1741839 GCA_018584345.1 Thuja plicata | reverse complement strand
GGAGTCACATACATGACATCCACCTTGACTCATCTCAGGGAGTGGATCCACCATGGCTCATCCCAGAGGGTGGAAACAAGGGCTTTCACCTTAGACTTCTCTCTCAAAGAGAAAAATGCAATAACATGAAAATAATAGATCACAAATGTTGAAACTCCTTTTGATCTAAGGTTTCATTCTCCAACATACCAAGTTTATCTCAAAATTGTACAATCTCCTCTCTAGCCAGAGACTCGGTGAGAATATCAGCAATCTATTATGTAAAGATAATGTACCTTGAATAACATACTTATGCACTATATCTCTTATATAGTTTGCATCACTCTTGAACTCAATCTCATAATCATAGTCCTCTGACTGCAAAAACCATCTTTATTGTTGAATCCCTCTAAAGCAATATGACCAAATTCCTTGGAAATCAGAATGAATCAGATCCTCTGGATGCTCTCTTTAAATTTTAAGGTCTTGCAATAACCTCCTAACTTCCTCATCCAAGGTTGTGGTCTTGCAATAACCTCTTGACCTCCTCGTCGAAGGTTGCGTTTAGATGAACTATTAAAAAAAAATCCCTTTGAATCTAATATCAACCTTTTGCTAGCAAGTCGTGTCTTTGTTCTTTAGTCTGCATTAAGCTCTTTTCTTGAATGCCCTTTGATTCAACAACTTATCCATCTATCTACGAATATCATGATGAAATTTTGATCATAACATTATTCGTAGGAGTAGTTTCTCATACACACATGTACTTGTATGATTCCATAGTAACATGAGTGAATGTAATAAACTGTGGATTTATCTCCAGGCTTCGCAACACCAAACATTCATATTGATTTGGCTTTCCTCTAAAGTTCCAAGTACGTGCATCAACCTCTTGACCTTCTCATCCAAGGTTGCTTCTGATAGATAGTTAGTCTCCCTCTGAATGTTAATTCTTCCCTCCTTGAAGAAATGTCTTCAGTCATCTTGACTTAGTCCTATGACTGCAAGCATCAAGTTCTTTCTCCCTTGAATGCAATCTCTTATGTTTCTTGATCCGTCCTAAAATCATTTTAGAGAGATTACAAATAGTTCATAAACTAAACTATCTCAAAGAGAAATACAAAAGATAGAAACATACAAGATTTTACTAGCCAATATTATAGCATAAATTTCAAACTCAAAAATTCATGTGCAATTTTAAACATGGAATACTTATCTTAAATTTCAAATATTTCCTTTTGTAAAGTGAGCCCATGTAGGAAATATCACGCATAAATCAACTCATCATTATCGTAGTCAAAATAATTCAAATTTGTGAGTTGGCTACTATCAACCGATAACTTCCCCGATCTTGTCACTCATAAAAATTTCAACTTATCAAATGGCTTATTGCATTTGTCCAATACAGTTGTATTATGCCCCAACAGCAAAACTCAGAGTGTCCCACTCATAAGCTCTAGTTTTGTAGCAATTATTTTGAATGTGGACGTCGACTTCTTTATTATATCATCTAACCATATTCCTTTGATTTGCTTCACAACCTCATTAGAGGAACCTAGATTTATTTTGAGCTTGTCCTTTCCGTTGAACTTCACCACCTTTCTACATGAGCACCCAAAGTCACAAAGCATTTCTGGAACTGTAATCTGGTTGTCACAATTTATTTTATGCAGGCACTTCTTCTAGAACTTCAAGCTCTTCCTCGCCCAGGATACATGAAATCTCATCCCAATCGTATTGTGATAAAACAATCAAATGTCCAGAAATGCATCCTGAGCCGTGGTTGGAAGATTCAGAAATGCTATTTCCGTGGTGAAGTATGGTCATTGGACACAATAGTGCAAGTGGCGGTGAAGTCGGGAAGATGGAGGCTTCTGGTACAAAACAACGACGTCTCTCCTGAATTTAATATTTCTTCTTCCTATATTCATCCAATGTTTAGAATTCTACTAACTCACTTTCTTCTTACAACCCAAGAATTATCTTATATTTAAAATAGTGGCACACCTCCATGACAACATGTATTCTTTACATGGAAGACTTAGACATCATGTTGTAGCAATACAAGGAGCCATTAATGTCAGGGTCGAGCCGTAGACCAATCTGAATGCATCAATTTCACAAGTCGGCCATACATAGCCATGAATTTATATAAATTTCCTTGCCAGAAATACCCGCACATTGATTCAGGCTTAACGATTCACCACTCCAAGTTATGGTGTTGTGGTCTCATATTATAGATTAGATTATTGTCAAAGAGGAAGAAAAAGAATATATTTCAATCCCAATCAGCAGTAACTCGGACTTCATACTAAACAGGGATTGATTGGAATATAGTTTTAGATTACTATTTATTGCTCCCATGCACAAAACTGGCTTCTAGATCATGTGATATTGCTCCTAACAAATATTGCACTCAATAGAAAGTGACGGCCACTAGCATCCTTTCAGCATTTTATATATACTGTTAGTAAATGATGTGAAACAAAATCAGCAACTGCGATTCCCGCTCTCCATTCGGCAACTGAGATTCGCTTGGGTCTGAGGTCAAATGATTTCATTCACAATAGGGTGCATTGTTATCATTTCTCACTGATTGTTAACAGTGATTGAAGACACTTTCCTTGACTGTGATAAACATTGTTCGTTGATTTCTACCAGTTAAATTCAATTGATTACTGTCGATTGTACCCACTCTTGAATTGACAAGAATATAGGTCTTTATTGGTGAATGTCTTCCATTGTTCGATAAGATCATTACCTCTTAGAGTTTTAATGATCTTCAATTCAATATACAATACATTACTGTAATACTCTTGTTCGATGTCTGATAATTCAAAGTGTATGCGGCGTCATTTACCCACACCAATTCGATGAACCAGGGGTTGCCCATTCTCACCACTAAAAAACACCTACCCTTGTTTCAAATGCAACCAGGATGTCATGTATTCTTCCTCAGTCATAGCCCCGCCCAGCGGTGTGGCTGCCCCGTCGGGATAATACATGCTCTTCGTAGTCAATGGCGACATTCAGCGTTGCCCAGTGGCTCCAGCTCTCGTAAGTTTCTTCAATTTTCAATGTTGTGGTGGAGGGGTTCGCAATTCCTAAACTCCTCTCATTTTTGCATTTCTACATTTGCAACTTGGCTCTGATACCATGTTGAATTCTTAAGATCGCTACAAATGTAATAGAACTTTCTATATTTTTTGTCTGTTACAAATGCAACAATCTTTCTTGTATTTATATTGAGAGAGACACTAGGAGAGACATGTCCCTTCATGGGACATGTCTATTCATTATAATTGTTAATGTTTCATTAATCAATTTTATATTAGAAGAATATAAGTTTGCATAATATATATTTAATAATAATATAATATAATATATATATATATATCACACACACACACATATATATATATATGCAATATATTATTATTAGTCAATATTAAAGTATTATATGCATTCTAAATGATCATATGACTGACGCTACAAACATTAACAAACGTAACCTGGGTGGTGGAATTAAGGAGAAGTCATGTGTATTAAATGTGGGGGGACGTTGTAGTGTAAGATGTCAACAGTAAGAGAAGGCAGTGCATACAAGTGGATTTGGTGGCCATGTGGCCACTGGGTGGTGGAATTAAGGAGAAGTCATGTGTATTAAATGTGGGGGAACGTTGTAGTGTAAGATGTCAATAGTAAGAGAAGGCAGTGCATACAAGTGGATTTGGTGGCCATGTGGCCACTGCACACGAAGCCACCATGTCTAGTACTAACGAAAAGGGGAACATGACACGTTGGCAGAAATTGACTTGTTGACTTGTCAGACAAATGACTCAATGCCATAAATTTTGATTTGGGGTTGCCAACTAAGCGAAGGAAATGAAAATAAAAAATTAAGGCTTGGGGGTCTAGATAGGGTAGACTGATTGCATCAGTAAGACATCTCTGTGATGCAAGAATAGTAGTATTGAGAATTGATAACACAATCATTTCTTAATCATGGAAACTAGTATTCTTGCATGGAAGAGACATCTTCATGATGCAAGAACACAATACTGATTCAATTAGGAATAATATACTTCTTGCATCAGGAAGACATGTTCATCATGCAAGAATACTAGTTTTGACAATTGAAATCATTATTCCTTCATTACTATGTAAAATGAAAACACATTCCTTTTTCTATTAGTAATAGTGTTGATATTGTGGCGATTGATCATGTAGTGGCCCTAAAATGCATGTTATAAGCGGCTGAGATGTATAATGCATTGTAATGTTGGTGTACTATTTTGCTGGATAATAAGAAAGGTTGGACGACTGTGTAGGTGGACGTAGCCCAGATTTTGGGTTAACCACATTAAATTTGTGTGTTCTATGTGTTCAGTTTTATTCTTCTTTTGTTTCTGCATATAACTATTTATTCTTATATTGTTCTGGATTTGTCAAACCCTAACAAATAGTTTACTTCTTGCATCAACAAGACATATTCATCACGCAAGAATACTTATTTTGACAATTGAAATCATATTCCTTCATTTGTATGCAAACTGAAAACACATTCCTTCAATAATATGTAAACTGAAAACCTAACATCTATTGGACCCCTTACCTTCTGGCTCCTTTCCCCTATGAAACCAGATGAAATCGACAAATGCGAAAGCAAGCAAAGAATTTACCTTCAAAAAACCACAAGACAGTGGAAACTAAGATAGAAAGTAATGGTTGCATGGAGAAGTTGCAGGGTGTTCCTCCACTTACATTTTGGTCCCAAATAAATAGAACTCTCTAGAAAAGGCATGATAGAAAGGGATGAATGATAGAAGGAAAGGGGCCCAAACACATCCACTAGCATATCACCTATAGGACACCATACACCTTTGGCTACTTGACCCTATTCAAAATTGAAAACACATATCTTGTTCATATAGGAATACTAGACTTCTTACATCAGGAAGACATCTTGTTGATGTAAGATTATTAGTATTGACAATGGAAAACACATTCCTTTTATACTTAGGAATAGTAGACTTATTCAATCGATAAGACATCTGCAAAAAATAAGGGGACAATTCATGTTGAAGTCTAAAGCAACTATTTCTCCTATAATTGTAATGGATCCATATTAACAACGCCTAAAAATAAATGAATTGAAAGTGGAAAATGACCTTTAACACTAAAATTGCAATCAAATTTGCATAAAAAAGAAAGGCATTGAAAGATATCCAATAGCCAAGGGTGTTGCAGAATATGTAGACAATAGAGATATATGTAAGCCACTACTTCCATATCTTCAAATTTGTTCATGTCATTTTTATTTAGTATCAATTAGTATTCTTAAAATCACCTAGCACCAAAATTCATCACTGCCCATGATCTTCCCTTCCTGTATATGCCAATTGTGCATTCCACACCCAAGGGGTGCAGATTTTTTGAATGAAACAATAATGCAATTGCAGTTGAAATATTCTCTAAATCAGCATGAAAGTGCAGTGACACTCTCAACCCATGCATATCAAATACAGTGTTAATTGTGTCCTCCTCATTATATACTATATCCTGCATAAGTGCTTTCAATATGATTCTCATCTCTTTCTTTTCCTTCAGCATTGAGTGGGGGACAATTCCTGCTACATATGCCTCGCCACTATACAGATCGTAAGACTTGATGGCCTCCTCCAAAGTATTCCCTGGAAGAAATTGTTCATCAACATAAGCCTCTGCAATTCATCTTAGTTCACGACTAGACTGCAACAAGTCCACGCACTGTGAGAGATAGATACACCCTGTGATGGATATATGCATCACCTTTTTTCATAAAGTAGGTCTTTCCCGATGACTTCAACAATACAATCTTGAACATTCATGCAATGTGTGTTTTTAAACGAAACCATGGAAGAATCCTGGGATAGAACAAATTCTATAGGTTGTTCCCCTTTCCCAATAGGGATTCTGATATGGTAGTTCCTGGGCTTCAAATCCATTGATCTAGAGAATCGACCAATATAGTAAATCTAACAATTCCTTCTACACAATCACGACCATAGAAGCAACAATTACTATATATATGGTTCAAATATATGTGTGTGTGTGTGTGAGGTTCACACACACACACACACACACACACACACACATGCAAAAATATGCATACATCCCTATTGCTCTCCAATTTTAGTGAGGACAAGTGCAAATGAATTGAATAACAAGGGTAGTATAGAGGAAAGGGATAGGAAAATATGACACACGCCCGAGTGAACTTACTCGTACTCACTTCTATTTCCCTACATGAACACATTACAAGTGACCCTCATGTTCAAGTGTATGATGTGTGCGAGAACAAAAACTATAAGAATTGAAATTGTAAAAACTATAATAGTGAAATTATAAGGTGTCTATAAATAATCCAATCCAAACACTAATTTATACACATGGTTGAGAAATAGTTTAACGCTAACCAACAATCATTTATTTCTCCTATAATTTAAATTGACCCATAAACACATCTCCTATAATGAAATGAAATCAAATTGGAAGCTGACCATTGACAATAAAATTGATAGTTATTTTGCATATGACGGATTTGTATTGATTTGCACAATACATGCAGATAATGTCAATTTGAAATTGAAAATTGAAACTATTCTATACAATTATGAAATAATTTGAAACCTGCACACACCAATCATATGCATTCTTGTTTGGTTTGAGTGAATTATGGATGGTTACTTATTTTAGAATGACATTACCAAAATTTCTATGTTCAAGCATTCTTTTTGATACGCGGTATGCTCATTGTGCACAACTAATTCGATACACAAAGTGAAAAATGTAATATGATGATTAAGACTAGATGTCAACACCTTTATTGGTTTTGAAGAACTTTTGTGTGGACTTTACATATGGTTTACATTATATCGAAAAAGGAAAGTGTTTTCCATTTACATATGCTTGAAGGAATGTGTTTTCAATTTTCATATTAATGAAGGAATGTAATTTCAATTATCAATACTAGTAATCTTGCATCTTTGAGATGTCGTGGTGTTGCAAGAAATCTACTACTTGTAATTGTAAGAGGGAATATGTTTTATATTTTCAATTTGTTTGGTAACTGTATTGTGTTTTACTAGGGTTATTGTAATCAAATCCTTAACACACAATTTGCAGACCCAGAAGGGTGTTAGTAATACAAACTCAAGCACATAACAAATACTTTACAAAATACATCTTTTTGATAGACCGAAAACTGAAATATGTTAAAATTCAATGGTACCTTTTTCACTTGGACTTGTGTATCGAAACACAAAAATAAAATACATTAGGTTAATGTATTCAAATCCATAGTACACAATTTGCAGACCCACAATTTTCATACCCTTAACAGAATACCAAGTTGGACAAGGGTTATTGTAATCAAATCCTTAACACACAATTTGTAGACCCACAAGGGTTTTGATAATACAAAGTCAACCACAAAAGAGACACTTTGCAAAATACATCTTTTTTTTCAGAACATGATACATCTTTTTAACGGACCCAAAACCAAAATATAGCTTTAAGAAATCGTTATTTACATAATACACAAAATGGGGTTTACTAATCCAAAACAATTATATTCAACTGTTATTTACCTAATAAAAGAACTTGGGTTTACAAAATCGTAAAACTTATCAATAAAAGCAAGAACCCGAATAGGGTTTTGTTGAAGCAAAATCTTAAAAACCTTTTACTTTCAAAGAAATAGAAAGAAAACATTACTGGAAGCAACACCAAATTACTAGTCATCCAAAACCCTCATTACAACTTCCATTTTCAACTTTCATTGTTTACATAACACCAATTACTAGTAACCCAAAACCCTCTTCACAAAAGCATTTGATCAAAATTCCATACATGAAACTAGTAATCGGCAAATCGTATATGACTATGACAGACAAGTAAGTTTCCCTTATCGACATTAAAGTATTTATGAACAGTATAGATGTTGTTCATAAACACAAAGACCCATTACAAAAGTTGTGGAGAAACCAAAATGCAGATTAGAAAAATCAAATAAAGAAAAGCATAAACCCAAATTTTACTATTATTTCTTGTTAATGGGTGACCTTGTTGGAATTAATGGGAAGTATGTACTGAGAGGGGAGGGGTGAATCAGTACCTCTAAAAATTTTGTATCCTTTAATCAATTAACCTTTGTATAATCAATTTTTTATCCAACCATCTGATCTATACTATCTTGATGTAAGATATATCAATTCATAAACTTAACATACATGTGAACATTCATAGAAACATTCATGAAAGTAATTGACACATAACACAAGATATGATATTGCAGAAAACTCCTGTTAGGAAGTAAAAACTGCGATGGGGATGGCACCCACAAATTCTTCACTATCTACAGATTGGAAGTGGTCGGTTAAGGCTTACAATTTGATCACTTCTGATGATCTACCCGGTTAAGAGTATTTGTGGAGACCTGTTAAAGTCTACTCGGTTAAGATCTTTAGCAACACTATTGAGTGTGCACTCAGTTAAGAGATTTATAGTTGGACTGTTAAATCCACCTTCCTTGAAAGGATTTTTACACTTTGCTTCACTTGTTAGAATGATAGAAAATTATAATTTGACCTGGTATATGCAATCTCCTATTTCTGATTACAGATCCATTTAAGTTTACATGAATAAATATATCACCTAATGTGATTGAATAATACCTCTGATTCTCGGTAGCCTATGTTCTTGGTTCTAATATCGAAATTCACCTTTTGCTGTTCTGGTTCTTGAAACTTTCAATCTGATCCATAAATGTGCTCGTAGGCTTCATTCATCCTCTCTTCTATATTCACACATGTATAATGAATAATTGCATCATCTATTTATAAGATGGATTGACTTCATCAAGTTTCACAAAAAAAATGTTAACTCTAAGATCAGGTTTACAACTTTTACCTTGATCTCCTAGTCTACGTGTTTTAAATCAGTTAGACTAATTAAAGCACTTACATTCATGTTTCTTGTCCCTAAAGAAATGGTTTTAAAAACAAACCAAGATTCTATAAATAGAATAAGACTAATTTATCTAACGTGGAAGTCAGATCCAATTTTTGCGGGCTGCAACTGACTTTCAGTTTCTGACGGTCGGTTATGCTCTAAAGTTAGTTGAATGTCTTTCGGGTTCCTTGCTTGAATTATTCTCTCGGTTTTCTCTTTGACTGTCTCTCAGGTTGCAATATATCTTGCATGTCGGATTCCTCTGTTAGGTTCCTCTTTATCCTTTCCACTTTGAATTTTTGGTGTACACACAAAATTATGTCATCGGTTTTCTTTGTACTTAGCCATTTTTGGGCGATCTCTTGTATCTTCATTTTCGGTTTGCTCTTTGTCCCGTCTTTCAGTGTATGCTTACCGAAAGTGTTGTTTGCATACTAATGGAAAATAAATGTCATTAGACCTTAGTTAGGAAGTAATCCTCACCTGGATCAAACAACGTGCTTTTGAAGCCTCCTTCGTAGTCCCTGTGCCACACTGCAAAAATGTCATCACCGCAACTGCAAAGGAAGCTAGGAATGCGAAAGAATGGCTTGCTTCTATGAATGAATGAATGGAAAATATGAAAGATTTGATGTTAACTGAAAATGAAACCAACAAATGTGAAATGAACCCATTCATATACCTACATGCAACCAAAAAACTAGATGAAACTGACGAATGCGAAAGCGAGCGAAGATTTAACCTTCAAAAAATTGAACGACAGTGGTGATGAAGATAGCAACTAATGGCTGCATGCCAAATTTGCAGGGTTTTCTTCCACTTACGTTTTGGTTGCAAACATATAGAACTCTCTAGAAAAGGTGGAATAGAAAGGGATGAAAGATGGTGCAATCCACGATGAGGCTGGCGTAGTAAATGCTTTGTGCATCGTTTAACGTTACTAGGGCGGTGGAATGAAAGAGAGGTAGCACATATTAAATGCGGTGAGACATTCGAGTGTAAGGTGCCGATGGTAAGATAAGGTGATGCATACAAGTAGATTTGGTGGCCATGTGAACATTGGACATGAAGCCAACCTGTCCAATACCAATAGAAAGGAGAACATGACCCGGTAGTGTGCCCAAGCACGACCTAGTCGACGCACCGAAATGTGTCATTTTTGACACATTTGCAGAAATTGGCTTGTTGATGTAGAAAATAGATGATTCATCAGAATAAATTTTGATTTGGGGTTGCCAACTACACGAAAGTTTAAAAAAAAAAAAAAATTAAAGTTTAGGGGGTCCAAGTGGTGACCCACGTGGACCAAGAAGGTTAGGGTGCACACCCTCTACTCCCCTCCCCCTACTTAAATTCTCCTTTGTTCCAATACACTATGAAAAGCTTGGTCCTCGAGAAAAAATTATCTACTGCAATTTTTTAAATAGTATATTCATATTTAATCTTCGATGTTCTACCGTTGATGGCCTATACCATTTGTTTGGTATCTATTATTGGATATAAACTTGAGTTATTCATAATTATTTGTACTCTTGCAATCATCTTCTCTTTACTCAAATTGCACTTCACCGAGGGCCCGTTTGTTTCGCGAAATTGACCAGGAATTGGCATTCCCAAATTCCCAAAATTTTCAATACTGTTTAGTTCCAAAATAAGAAATTGGAATAGGTTTAGGCGAATTCTAATTTTGGCCCATTTTGAGCATTCCACAATTCCTTCTCAGAGCTGGAATTGGAATTGAAAATTAGAATTGGGCTAAATGTGTGTAAATTTGGGAACCCTACCAATTCCCATTTGTCGGGGCCTTTGTGTTTTTTTCTTCATCTTTCGCTGCTGTTGTGAGAAGAAGGGTTTCACAGGGAAAATGGTCTTCTTTTTTTGTGCTCGGCTCTGCTATTCGTCTAACCCACTCTACTGTTAAGGGTAAGTCTTCTCCTCCAATACACTCACTGCGAGATCTCTATTGTTCAATTTATTGTGGTTTTTGAATGTTTCTGTTTGGCCCTATTTCTGTGATTCTTCCATACATGACGTTAGGTTTAGAAAGGAAAAATCGATACATCCCAGACTTTTAGCAGCTATATCAGACTGCACTCAAGCCATGCCTATATATATACACACACACTTGCGTACATGTATCCGGTACCAAATTAAAATATGTTTGGGAACCGAGAAGATGTATTGTGCGACTGTGGCTAAGCTTCACATGCCATTAATGTAAATACCCTGCTATGAAATAGTTGCTTTCCGACTATGATTGTCAATAAGATAGCAAGCCCTTTAGGTATATGTACTAAAAATTGAACCTCATAACTGTGCAAAACAGGGAAAACTCCTACTGAAACAAAGCCTTTCTTAACATAAAAGGAGAGATGTGTGTGTCCTATCAACTGATCAGGAAGCTCCAAAGATCACATGTCCAATGCGTCCAATAATCTAAACTTCCCACTCTTCTTATGGACATACAGAAATACAGAGTCGCATTCAGCTGTGAGGCACCAATTGTGAAACCCAACAACATCACATTGTGTATGCGTATTTGTATGTTTCCAATTAATATGAAAGTGGGCATAAGGAGGGCTTAGCATTTGACGCCATGATCGACACACACTCTTAACCTGGAAAAGCTTCAATGGCGGAAACCTCCACATAATTTCTCCAACTATTTCTTCTGGAAGGACCTCAAAATGGTTTCTCATTCTTTTGCTACGCCTTTTACTTTCCCATGCTGATTGGTTACAAGCCATTTATGATTTTGTATTTATGCTTTCTTTCTTTTCTCTATCGCTCAACTACGACTTGTTATTGATCTTTTATAGATTTTTTCAGTTTTCAGAGTGACGTATCTCATGCTTGCTTATCTGCATGCAATAATATAAAAGCATAATAGAACAACTTTTCTATTTTTAATTAATTAGAACAGCGTTCTTTATTTGAAGTTGAAGTGCATGATCTTGGTAGTTCCTGGTGGGGAAGTATAGCAAAGGTCCATTTTTTAGTACATATACATAAAGGGCTTGCTAGGAGCTGAGATCAAATCTGAGCAGTTAAACTTGCAAGAGCCAGTAAGCTGTGAGTCTGCATCTGATTGCTAAACCTCACAAGCTAAAAATAAAGATTCAAATTACATCACAACTCCCATGATTAATTATTGTGAGTTCTATAGACATAATTGAATTTTTATTCTGTTCTCATTCGCTGTAATATAAAAATTATTTTTCTATTGTCTTAGATAGAAGGTAAAATTCTAGTTTAGTGGCAAAGAGAAGTCTCGCAGTCATTGACACATCCTTTGTTTAAAAAGGCTCATGTTGGTGATTACCGTTTTGAGGCGCCAAGGATAGTTTTCAGTTTACAAAACTTCACACTGTACATAGTTTCTCCATGTCCCATCAAACAAACCTCTCATTTACATTCACAACCTAAATCTGTGCAAAAGCAATCTAGTAAGGCAAAATATAAACACAAAATGGACTAGCGACCAACATTGAGGTCCCCTGGTTCATTGATCATGGCGACATCTTCTTTGGTCTCTCCCACGCCTCCCGGAAACACTTGGGAATCAGAAATCCATGATGTCTTCAGTTTTCAAAGCCAATGCTCAATGCTTTTGTTTGTGGTTTGAGGTATTTCTTCACTATAAAAAGATTATGCCTTGCAAATGATATGTTATAGACAAAAGATTACAAGACCACATATTCATTACCTTGTTGTATTCATAGCCAAAGGTATGATTGAATTCATTGGGTGTATTTTAGCTGCTGCTGCTTTAAATTATCGTTGTGCAAGATCTTTGGCTACCATTTGATGTTCTTGGTTGGTCAACCTGTGTGTGAGCTCATTTTCATTACTGATTTTGGTGTTTCATTTTTAGCTTGCATGTATTTTCCCCCTTCATGCATGCAAAACAACCTTTTTCTTGGTAGAATTGATTCCTAGATGAGAGGATGAATT
>MU225772.1:1685965-1706009 GCA_018584345.1 Thuja plicata | reverse complement strand
TGACAACACAAAGTCTGTCAATCTCTATTCCTTTATTCAAACGCTTAACTCTCTTACAAAGAAACACAAAGTTTTCAGAACTCAAGAGTTTTGCCTATAGTTTATTTGCACAAAACAAAAGATGATGAATTACAATGAGCTCTCTCCTTTATATAGGAAAAGAGGAGAGAGAAAAGTGGAGAAGGAAGGGGAAACCCTCAACCACTTTGACTTATTCAATCCTTATCGCTAACTAACAAACTTTGACTTATTCAATGCTGCAGGACCTAGTGTCCTTGCAACACGATTACATGAAAACACTTTACATATTTTTGCGTAATCTGTCAAAGATTTTACACTTTACAAAATGCATAACGAAAGCATCTAAATGTCTGACAAGACACGACATCTATTTGCATCATCCTTTTTTGGTCTTCATGCTACTACAGGATGTCTGATGACTGATGTGTTCCGATTTGGTGAAAACATCTCGAACCGGAACATGAAACTGCATACCACTCTGCATCATAATGGTGATTGTTGGGAAGCATCTTTGTTTCTCTCTATTTCAGTTTTGAAAGCATTCTGTGCCTGGAGTCATTTCATACTTTCCACCTCCCTGTCTGGCTCCATCATATGATTGCTTCTCGCTTTGTATCCTTGTGCCATGGGAAGAACATGAGAAGATCTTTCTTCAACTTACAACCGTATTGGAAGTACTTTTCTTCTTGCAACACGCCTCTTCATTATTTGAGGAGAAGAACGTGCATCTCATTTAAGGACACAAAAAGGTGGACTTTTTGTACCGTTATGCATACTTGAAAGTTGAAATCCTTCTTTGATATGTAGTATGAACATTATGGAAGAAGTGGAGTTTTCAATCCATAACACACACACACACACACACATATATATATATATATATATATCAGCAAATGTTCAAGGTGGAATTTTTTGGAAACACTTGCATTTCACAAAAGTCATGCATGAAGGTGGGTTTTCAGATGTAAATGCACATCTTGGGAAGTGAAGGCAAGAATGAAATGCAATTTTCTCCTCTTAAGGCATGGTGGACTTCTTAGGCAAATCTATATATTTGGATCAAGGAGTGGGTTTTTCCGGCTATATTGCACATTGGTGGTTTACTTTTGTCTTTTAACACATAAATGTGGAAAAGGTGGGTTTTCATCACATTTTACATACTAGAGGAAAAGCACATGCCTTGGCATTTTCTCTTTATGGGAGGAACTCATGTTGCCTTTTGGGAAAGATCTTGCATGTTTGAGAATCTCCTTTTGTTTTACTCGTAAATGAGATGTTTATGTCTCATCACGAGTCTTTCCTCTTTGACATATAAGCATGTAGGTGGTCTTTTATTACATCTTGCATACGGGCAGCACCTTACATCCTTCATGTATTTTTGAAAGTCACCATCAAGAATGGGGTTTTTAATCCCGACTGCATATGAGGATAAATGACATCCTCATACGTAACTTTAGAGAAAGAAAAGAGAAGAAGAAAAGGGTACAACATATACAAACTCAAAACAAAAATGCAAACAAGAAAGAGAAAACTAATCATTTTACCTTCCTTGGATGCAAGAAAAAAAACCAAACTTCTCTTTCAAAGCAAATGCTGGAAATAAAATGAATTTCGAATTTGCAGATTAAGGGAAGTTTACAGAGTTATATAGACCCTAAAATTGACCTGTTCTTGTGAAAAACAAAGCCAACTTCATTGGTCATGGATTGGGGAAGGACAAGTGCTTATCATGCATAAAAAATTTGCATGAAATTAGTAAGTATGAGGACTTCTTCAAAAACGTGCCCTAAATCATAGCAATTCCTTCCTTATCATTGAATGTAGCAATAAAGAATACATTTCGAATTGAAATGAGAAGGAAAATTTTTTAAATAACTCACCGAATCTGCCCAAAACTAGGAGTGGAAGTTGCAGATATTAATGGCGAAGTTCTCTGAGAAGACAAAGTCTGGAGATTGGAGAACAACACAGGCAAATTCCTTAATGAAAAACGCACTGATTCATGGTTGCAAATCGTTTCAAAAAAACTTACCACACTCTCCCTGGAAGATTAACACAACAAAGCATGGAGGGAAAACGTTTTAATGAAAACGTTTGATGCATTTTTAATGAGAAACGATGCCATATACTGCTGTGTTTTAACGGGCTTTTACAAAGTTTATTGCATATGCAACGTCCTAGTTATTTGACGCCATATTTTAATGAAACCATGACTTTATCATAAGACTCGCGGGTTTTAATAAGTCATAACATATGCTATGTCAAATGTATCCGCCAAGCCATGATTGGAACGATACTCCCAGCCGCGGTTTTATACGGGCATGTGATAAGGGGTAACGCTTTATTGTTTTAAAGCAATACGAATACTAACATTTGGAAACCGATACCATGCGTTTAAAACGATATGTTTTAAGTGAAAGACAAAAACAAAACGCGGGCTTTGATAATAATACATGTCTTGCATTACATGCCAGTGCAGCGGTTGAGTTGTTCACGCCTCTCACATATTATCGCGGGTTTCAATATATATGCCATTTAAATTGTTTCAAACTCCAAACAATAGAATTTTATTGGATTTTGAAACGCCAGGTATTAGAGATTAAACCGCCACTTTAATATAATTTCATTAGAAATTAAAACGCTATTTTATGCGATAAGAAGCACTTTAAAGAAGACAGCTATGCTTTACTCTCTTTTTCTTTAAAAACAATGTATTAATATTAAAATAAAACTTATTATAATAAGTATTATAATTAGCTTATTATTTTAATATTCAATGTTATTATTATTACTATTTTAAAATAATAATAATAAATTGTTTTTAATTAAAAGAAAGACGTTAAATGATAATTCGCAATGAATTATAAAATTTATCAATAAAATGACGTTTTTTAATAAATCTTATCTTTATCTTCGACATTTATAAATAAAGAAAGAATTTAATAATTTTATACGCGACTTCAAAATTTTAAGGTCTGATATGCAGGTTTAATGTAAAAACCCACTACCATTAAAATTTTCAAGTAAAACTTCACATAATGACGTGAAACTTTAGGATGAAGTTGGTATGATGCCTGAGCTCAAAACTAAGCGGGAAGACGACAACAAGAATGGAGACAAAACAAAACGCAAAAAAGAGAAAAACAAAGAAAGAAAAAGGACTTGATGTTAATCAGAAGCTAAAACAACCAGAAATCAAGGGATGACTGATTCCATTGAAAAATACTCCTGCCGTAACATCGACACGCTTAGAGAAAAATGCATATCAACCTGACTAGGAAATGCGTAGGGTTGCCCAATTTTGGGGAATGCAAAATTAGGGACAACAATTTGAAAATTGGAACTGGAATTTAGGGACTTGAATGTCTTCCTTGAACATGTGGGAATGAAATTCTTCCTCCTGCAAATTATAATAATTGACATAAGAATTGTGCAAGAAATTTAAAATACAACACATAAAAAACTCTTCCATATTTTCTCTCTAAAAATCCTTCGCTTCAAAATTACTTTTCTTCAGAATTCCTCTCTGATTTTTCTCTCCCTACAAATGCAACGCTTCCTTCTTAAAAGCTCAAGCCCTCTCTCTAGAAACTCTTTCTCTCTCTTCAAAATTCTTGTGCTTTTCTCCCAATTTTTCAAATCGGCTTCAAAATTCCTTTCTTTAAAATTCCACACCTCTAGAAAGTCTTCCTCTCCAAAATCCGCACACCTCTCGCTCTTAATTTTTTTAGAAAAAATTGCTTCAAGGCGTTTAACTTCATCAACAAGCTTCAATCATGGGCGCACACTTGGAGAGGTTGGAATTAAGCATGTAGGCAATTGAGTTATTTCTAACTTTTGATTAAATTCCACCACCTTACCTTGGACTTCCCACATTTAACCAATTTTAAATCAATCTTTGCAATTTAAATTTTTTATTTTCCACACTTTGCCCAACTCTAAATCCATTCTTGCAATTTCTCCCATGGGTGTTGATGAACTGGTGCAGGAGCATCTTGGGTTCTTGGCAAATCCTATATCAACCAAAGCTATGTTTGTTTTGGTTCGTTAGCTTGTTGGAGACTGCTCGGTAACTGCTTTGTTCGCTCGGTTGAAGACTTGTTTGTTCTTCACTCGGGCTCGGTTACTTGTTTCGGTCTTTCTTTACCGACGGGTCTCGGTGGTCGTTCTGACTTCTCGGTGGCGTGTTTTGCCGACGAGTCTCGGTAGTTGCTTGGCTACTCGGTGGGTTTCACCGAGTTGTCTCTGTGCTCGGTTGACTTTTCACCAAGTTGTTTCGGTGCTCGGTTGGCTTTCTTACCAAGTTGTGTATTTCGATGTTGGATCTTCTGGCCGACTTCTGCATTTAATTTCCATAGCGTAATTAATGTGGGATCTCTCATTGGGATGTGTGTGGACCTAAATCTGGGTCTTTGTTGTTTCCTATGTTGGATCTTTAGGATCTGAGTGCCAACCTCTTTGGTGGACTCTTGTATATATTTGGTTTTCTATTCATAGATTAGGGAGGAATTGGAATAGAAGATTAGGTGTTAGCAGATTTGGATCGCAGGTCTGTGACCTCGCATGTATCGAGATTATTCTGTAAAGATCTGAAAGTGAATGGCCGAAACCAGGAAGGCCTTACAGCCCGACATGCATAATGTTTAATGAAATAATATAAATGTTCTATTGTTTCTTCTCCCTTTCTGTGTTATTTCTTCCGTGTTGTGTTCTGCAAGCTGGTTGGATAGCTGGGAGTGCCTTGGGCTTTGGTCTTCCTACCCTGTAGATTCCTTCTTGTAAGCCCTAACCCGAGTTGGTTGATATTGTTGTGGGGTAGTAGATTGCGATCTGACCTACAATTGCAGAGGGTTTCAAAATGGTTTGCGGGAGAGGAAATGCAGATCTAGGTTAAGCTGATATGCTAAGACAGATCGCTGCAAGATTGGAAGCTGTTGAGACAGCCCAACACAGAGGAAGACATCTTGAAGATGTTAGTGATGATGAATTTGAAGAAGTGCAAGGAGATGTTGCACCTGCACCTGTGATGGATCAGGAAGAAGAGAGATTCCTGGGAGCTTTGACAAGTTTGATTTCCACACCTCAATTTAATCCTCCAGAGTATAGTGGAAAGTTAGATTCTGATGAGTTGATAGACTGGATAACCGAGATGGAAAAATACTTTGAGTATGAGAATGTATCAGAGGAGAAAAAGGTAAAGATTGCAAGTACAAAGTTGAAAGGTCATGCATCCTTGTGGTGGGAGCATCTGCAATTGGATCGGAAGAAGGGTAAAGACAATATCAAGCTATGGGATAAGATGATAAACAAATTGAAAGGCAAGTTCCTCCCTTGTGATTACCAGATTAACCTAGTTAGGAGAAGGCAAAGTTTGTAATAGAAAGATAGCTCGGTAAAAGATTACACTGAGGAATTTTACAGGTTAGACATCAGATCTGGACATGCTGAAGATGAAGTGGAAAGAATAGCAAGGTATCTGAATGGATTAAGAAGTTCTATACAAAATGAAATAAGCTTGGTAAAGATCGAGAGCATTGAAGAGACATATCAATTTGCCCTAAAAGCTGAGGAGAAATTGAACAAAAGATATGAACAAAGGCAAAGAGGAAGAGGTGGTAGATTCCCTAAAGGAAGAGGTAGATCTCATGGTGAAAACAGTAGATTTGAACCAGACAAGACAAATCCAGACACATATCAAGACAAAGGAAAGACCAAATGGAAAGGTGAAGTTCATTCTGAGGAAGAGGCAACTACTCCCGAGGTGCATATAGCAGAAGAGGGTTCCAAGTAACTTCTTACAATTGTGGTGAGGAAGGACATAAGGAAGGACATAGATCTTTTGAGTGCACACATGCAAGCAAGAAAGTCAGTAGTAGCAAAAATGCTTTGATGCAAGAGGAGTCACCGAATGAACCTAAGAAGGAAGGAAATTTAATGATCAAAATGATACTTTGGAGTGAAAAAGATAAGCAAGATCTTGTAAGGAAAAGTGTGTTCAAGACCAGATGCAGAGTTGTAGACAAAGTTTGGAAAGTAAATGTTGATAGTGGAAGCTCAGAGAATCTGGCATTAGAGGAAATGGTCACAAAGTTGTAGTTGGAAAGAATCAAGCACCCGAAGCCCTATCAGATTTCATGGATCAAGGATGAGCATACATTAATGGTGAGTGAGCAATGTTTTGTGAATCTGAAAATTGGGAAGTATTATGATAAGGTGTTGTGTGATATTATGCCAATGGATTGTTGTCATATTTTGTTGGGTCCTTGGCAATATGATAGACATGATATACATGATGGAAGAGTGAATAGATATACTATTTGGGTTGATGGTAAGAAGCAAATCTCGTTACCTTTGGTTTAGGAGTCTGTTGGTGAGATATGTACATCTGTGAAAGTTTGTTTGATGGAAGGTAGACAATTTGTTAAGGATTTGAAAAGAAATGATATTTGTTATGCTTTGATTCCTAACAAACCGAGTAAGGATACAGAAGATGAAGTTCTTGCAGAAGTTGAAAAATTGCTTACCGAGTACAAGGAGATCATTTTAGATAATGTACCTGATGGTTTACCACCGATGAGAGATATTAGTCATTGTATGGATCTGATTCCTAGAGCTAGTTTACCAAACAAGGCACCACATCGGTTGACACCAACCAAGAATGAAGAACTCAACCGACAAGTTCATGAGTTGATGAACAAAGGTTTAATCAGAGAAAGTTTGAGTCCATGTGCAGTACCAGTTGTATTGGCACCTAAGAAGAATGGAGAATGGCGAATGTGCACTGATTCAAGAGCAATCAATAAGATCATAGTTAAGTATAGGTTTCCTATACCGAGGATGGATGATACAAGGGATTGTTTGAGTGGAGCAAAATATTTTACCAAAATTGATTTGAAGAGTGGATATCATCAGAGAAGGTGATGAATGGAAGACTGCTTTCAAGACAAAAGAAGGTTTGTATGAGTGGTTGGTTATGCCTTTTGGCTTCACTAATGCACCGAGTACATTTATGAGATTGATGAATGAGGTTTTGAAGAAATTCTTGAATAAATGCGTGATTGTATACTTGGATGATATTTTGATATTCAGTAAGACTAGAGAAGAGCATTTGATGCATATAAGACAAGTATTGCAGAGATTGAAAGAGGAAAAGTTGTTGATAAATTTGAAAAAGTGTTCCTTTATGAAAGAAGAACTTGTGTATTTAGGTTTTGTGATTTCAGTAGACGGTTTGAAGATGGATCCCGAGAAGGTTGAAGCTATACTTAGTTGGCCTACACCTGAGAATGTCAGTGAGGTAAGATCGTTTCATGGATTGGCAAGTTTTTACAGGAAGTTTATCAGAAATTTCAGCTCTATTTGTAATGCTATGACGGAGTCAATGAGAGGAGACAAAAGAGAATTCAAATGGACACATGGAGCTGATAAGAGTTTTGAGACTTTGAAGCAGCAGGTTTTTGAGTTACCTGTATTAGCCTTACTTGATTTCAATAAGGTATTTCAAGTTGAATGTGATGCAAGTGGAAGTGCAATAGGAGCTGTGTTGACTCAAGAAGGTAAACTTGTTGCTTTCTTTAGTGAAAAGTTGAATGATGCCAAAAGGAATATTATGTCTATGATCAAGAATTCTACGCTATTGTTCAAGCTCTAAAGAAATGGAGACATTATTTGATGCCGAATGAATTTGTGTTGTATACTAATCATAAGGCTTTACATTATTTGGGTGGTCAGAATAAGTTGAATCAGAGACATATGAAATGGGTAGAGCATTTGCAGAGTTTCAAGTTTGTGATAAAGCATAAGAGTGGAGTTTCTAACCGAGTTATTGATGCATTGAGTAGAAGATCTTTGTTGACTGAAATGAGAATTGAAGTTCTTAGTTTTGATGACATGAAGCATTTATATGAAAATGATCTTGATTTTTCTGAGCAGTGGAGAGTGTGCAGAGCACCTATTCCAAATCAACTGAGTAAGTATGAAGACTATTTCATTCAAGAAGATATGTTGTTCAAAGGTATTCAGTTGTGCATACCGAGAGGATCAATGAAAACTAATTTGATAAAGGAAAAACATAGTAGTGGTTTGGCTAGACACTTTGGTATTGATAAAACATTAAGTTTACTCAAGGAAAGGTATAGTTTGGCCTCAGTTGTATAAGGATGTTCAGAAATTTGTGAAAAGTTGTGGAGTTTGTCAAGTTGCAAAAGGAGTAAGTCAAAATACAGGATTGTATACACCGATTTCTGTTCCTAAGAAACCTTGGAGTGATATCAGCATGGATTTTGTTCTTGGCTTACCGAGGACAGCAAGAGGTAATTATTCCATATTTGTTGTTGTGGATAGATTCTCTAAGATGACACATTTCATACCATGTAGAAAAACATCAGATGCAGTACATATGGCAGATCTTTTCTTTAAGGAGATTGTCATATTGCATGGATTACCGAGGAGTATCATCTCTGACTGAGACAACAAGTTTGTCAACTATTTTTGGAAAACACTTTGGAAGAAGTTGGACACCGAATTGAAGTATAGTTCTACGTTTCATCCAAAAACTGATGGACAAACAGAGGTTGTACACCGAAGTTTGGGTAACTTGTTAAGATGCTTAGTTGGAAACAGACCGGGTAATTGGGATTTGATGTTGGCACAAGCAGAATTTGCATATAACAGTTCAGTGAATAGAAGTACTGGAAAGACACCTTTTGAGATTGTTAATGGCACACAACCGAGAGGTATATCAGACTTGAGAGATATTGTTGGAGAAGAGAAGAGGAGTGATGAAGGAGAAAGATTTGTTGAGTTTATGAAGAAATTGCATGAGGAAGTGAAACATAAGTTGGAGCAAAGTAATAAAAAATACAAGGATAGTGCAGATAGATCAAGGAGACATAAAAATTTTGAAGTTGGTGATGTAGTTATGGTTCATCTGAAGAAAGGCAAATTTCCTATTGGAACATATGGTAAATTGAAAATGAAGAAATTTGGTCCTTGCAAGATATTGAGAAGATTTGACAGTGGAAATGCTTATGAAGTAGAATTACCCGATGACATGGATATATCACCTATATTCAATATTTCAGATTTGTATGAGTATCATGAACCTGATGAAGTGACAGTACCGAGTGATTATCCTAAGAAACATATACAGGAAGTTGAGCAGATTTTGAAACAAAGAGTTGGCAGAAGTACAAGAAGAAAGAATTACATGGAATATCTGATAAAACAGAAGAACAGACCGATTGAGGACTCATCTTGGATTTCTCAATCCAAGTTGGATTCAATTCAGGTTGTACCTGACTCATGATTCGGAGAATCATTTCTTTTAACCCCAGGTGACTGAAGCAGGAGCATCTTGGGTTCTTGGCAATCCTGTATCAACCAAAAATATGTTTGTTTTGGTTCTTTAGCTTGTTGGAGACTGCTCAGTAAAGTGCTTGGTAACTGCTTTGTTCGCTCGGTTGAAGACTTGTTTGTTCTCCACTCGAGCTCAGTTACTTATTTCGGTCTTGATTTACCGATGAGTCTCAGTGGTCGTTGTGACTTCTCGGTGGCGTGTTTTACCGACGGTTCTCAGTAGTTGCTTGGCTACTCGGTGGGTTTTCACCGAGTTGTCTCTATGCTCGGTTGACTTTTCACCGAGTTGTTTCAGTGCTCGGTTGGCTTTCTTACCGAGTTGTATATTTCAATCTTAGATCTTCTGGCCGACTTCTGCATTTAATTTTTGTAGCATAATTAATGTGGGATCTCTCATTGGGATGTGTGTGGACCTAAATCTGGGTCTTTGCTATTTCCTCTGTTGGATCTTTGGGATCTGAGTGCTGACCTCTTTGGTGGACTCTTGTATATATTTGGTTTTCTAATCTTAAATTAGGGAGGAATTTGGAATAGAAGATTAGGTGTTAGCAGATTTGGATCCCAGGTCTGTAACCTCGCATGTATCAAGATTATCCTCTAAAGATTTGAAAGTGAATGGCCGAAACCGGGAAGGCCTTGGAACCCGGCATGTATAATGTTTGATGAAATTAATATAAATATTCTGTTGTTTCTTCTCTCCCTTTCTGTGTTATTGTTTCCGTGTTGTGCTCTGCAAGCTAGTTTGGATAGTTGGGACTGCCTTGGGCCCTGGTCTTCCTACCCTCCTTGCATCATGAACATAGGCATATAGTTCTGACACTTAGATAAATTTCCACCTCTTTCAATTTTCCTCAAATTAATCTTTGCCATATCACCTTGGGCGTAAATTACACTGGGTGGTGAAATCTTGAATTTCAACCCATTTTCCTTGAGGTTTGTATTTCAGCACCCTTGGGCACACATGTGCCTTGGTAGTGGATTTTGTACCTTGAAGAATTTTCCTTAACCACAATAGAATTTGCACTCGAGGGCATATTTGAGCTCATGGGTGGATTTCTCACTTAGAGAGGGAATCCATGATCCCCATGGATTTGCGCCTATGAGCAACGTAAGCCTTATGGAGGATTTTATCCTTTGCGACGAATTCAATGACCTCCTTGCATTAGCGCTCTAGGGCGCAAGTTGATTCCTGAGGAGGATTTTCCACCTTGTACATTTTCCTTGGTCATCATGAAATGGCGCTCTAGGGCACAAATTAGACCAAATAGAGGATTTTGTTATTTTTGAACATTTCCATGAGCTGTTAAAATTAGAGCTCTAGGGCACATCTCAGGCCTAGTGAGGGAATTTGTGCCTTGGGCATGAATCCATGACCCTGTTGGATTAGTGCTCTAGCCACAAATCCATGGCAGTGGTGGATTTTGTTCATGACTTGGTCATATTTTTCAACTTTCCTTGCATATAAAATATAACATTTAAGTATAAGTCACATACTTTAAGTTATATTTTATATAATACTATCAGGATGTTTGAGAGTGGTTTCAAATCTCTAGGAGTTATAATGGAGATTCTAGGTTTTGGAAGATCCGAAAAAAATTTGGACTCAACCAAATTTTAATAATTAGCACGCTTCCATTAGTGTTCTTTTGCACAACTTTTTTTCAAGATTTCTAATAAATTTGATACTGGAACAAGGATTTTCCTGGATTAGAATCAGGAATCTTCACAACTTTCTATGCTTTTTCCACCTTTTGATGCTTCAGACTTGGTCATTTTCGCTCATTCTTCTAGAGATGGATGTTTTTCTGATTGTCATGACGGATTTGGAATTGGATGCCTTTTCTGATTTTTTCTCTTTTAGGTGTTTTTTCAACGCTTTTTACTTTTCCTCAAGAGTTGCCTTTTCAGGAGATTGTTTTTGGGTGTCCATTTTCAAAAGATGCTTTTTTAGACTTAGTAAATTTTCAACCAACTGCCAGACTTGTTCAACTTTTCCGGATATAGAACTGGATACCCTTTCTCCTCTTCATCAGCCAATGCTCATCTGACCTACCAAAAATAGACTTACTATAAATAGTAAGTTTGTTTAAATGCAAAATTGGAGGAAATCGGGACAGTGAAACTTACTAAAATTAGTCACTACTAAAAATAGAACTGGATACCCCTTCTCTTCATCAGCCAATGCTCATCTGACCTACCAAAAATAAAATTACTATAAATAGTAAGTTTGTTTAAATGCAAAATTGGAGGAAATCGGGACATAGTGAAACTTACTAAAATTAGTCACTGCTAAAAATAGTAAGTACTTCAAAACTCAAAATAAGGCCATTCCGAGATGCGGTGAAAATAAAAATAGAAATTTCCAAAACATGTCAAAAAATTCAAAATTTCACTGGTATTCTTTCCGAAAGATCAAATCTCATTCACACTTGACCTAATTCACTGATAAACACAATTTCCATTCTAGGAGCCAATTGGACAACACTTTTCTTCTAGACTTAGGCAATTTCACCAATTCTCATTTGAAACACGAGGAACCTTAGGGAACTAAGCCAAAAACTACCAAGAATGAAAGCCAAAAATACAAGGCCTACAACAAAAAGAGGGGGTCCCCATTTGCAATGGGGCGATGTGTAGAAAGGTCACAACATCTAGCACCAATTCGAATAAATGTTGAACATTTCAAGGATAAAAATTACTCCATACCCGAAATCTTTGGTAAATTCCTTCCAACCTATGAAAAGTCTAGGAAGAAAACTCAAAAAGGGAGAAAAATCAAGCATTGGATTAGAACCTCTTCATCTGCAATTACCTAGGTGTGTGCAAATGAATTAATTCACGCTCGACAAGACCACTTAGAATCCTTGAGATTAGCCATGACAAGTTATATATCCCTCTTAACTCCAAAAGCATCCTAGACATTGCCTCGTTGCCAGTCAAGCATCCATAGCCCCAATGAGGTTGTCACTGTAATCCCCATGGAGATTGCTCTACTTTTGGCAAATTATTCTTTGGAACACCTATCGAGATTTTCACCTACCCCCAAAGCCAATTATTTGATCTTTTATCTCATTTTTCTTTTCTTTTTTGTTTCTTTCTTTTGATGTTGCATTCCTTTCCTTTTACTTGGCTCGTAAGCAATGAAGCTCACTATAGGTTAGGGAAATTGCAATGGTGTTGAAGCAAGGTTTAAGATTTTTACAAGCCATGGCTTCACCCAAGGAATCCAAAATGATTCAGAGCAATTGATTAGGTGTGAAAAGTTATAGTAATCACAGAATCCCCATGTTAAAACACAATAAATGATTGAACTTTCAAATCGAGGACACGTCCTAACCAAATGATAAAGTCAGAAAAGAACCTCGAATTCTAAAGCACTTCATAAATAGTTATCCAATAAATAGACTGAACAAAACTAAGTACAGATGCTAGAATGTGCTTGAGATGCACCACCTTTCTCACAAAATGGGAACCCTCTAAAGCAAACCAAAACTAAAAGGAAACCTACTCTAACCAAACAACAAATTTCAACAAACAAGACTCAAAACACCAAATAAAAACAACTCCTAACATGATTCCTCAAGTTGTGTAGGAGCAACATGGCACTGGTCATAGTTCCCAGCCTTGCAAATTCATCCTTAAACTCTGAAAAGCAATCCTTCACAACACAAACCTCAAACTCAATCAGACTTTAGGAAAGATTAGGAACTAGGGTAACTCCTCCGGACCATGATTAATCCATAAACAAGTTGTTCTTCCTAAATTTCCACAATCAAATTCATAACCTTCAAAATCAATAGTAAGGAAAGAGACAGCCTGGTGTTCTTCATTCTCAGGCAAGAATTTTTGCGTGTTGTCAAATATTGCATCAGGAGAACAAAGTTGGTGATGTACCATCCCACTTGCATTTGAGATATGCTTATCATCTTCACATTCCATCGTGGGCTTTTTGTGATGTGAGCCGATTTCAACTAGAGATTTGGGAATGTGGAACACTCCATTTGCTAATTCTTCTTGTACCTTTAGTGATGGGCGTAGCACCAACCCGAATCATTCTTCATATTTTGCTTCTATCATATCCATTTGGTCATTCACCTAGTATTTCTTCTTGTGCAATCTCTTCTAAAAGATCTCCTTGGATCTTGAGTAGTGGACCTAACACCAATTGAATTTTTTTGTCCAATTTTGAATGCATTGTGGTGGCTTGTCCATAATTTGACATTCATCTTGTCTCAAGACACTCAACATATACTGCATCTTAGCAATATGTGAATGCACTTCCTTGTCAAGGATTTCTACTTTTGGATACTCATGTTGCAAGATCAAACATTGATTAGAATTTTCTCCTTCACGAGGTACTAAAATGGTTTTCTTTGTCCTGTGGTTGTCTTTCTTCACTTGCAACAACCATTTGATCCTCGTGTTCTGATACTTCCAAGCGTTGAATATGACTTGTTATTTTTTGAAGGTCTTTTATGGCTTCTTTGATCTTGACTCCAATAGCTTCTTCAGGTGTGATGTAGGAACAATCTTCGCCCGCTGGAATGCTTGATTCAATTATACTATCTTCTAATTTTCTTCCTCCATAACCTAATGACATTGCAATTCTTTGTTCTTTTGTTGCAGGACTAAGATGCTCATTCCAAATGCATTTCCATATTAATTTCGATAATTCGAGATCACATCTAACTTGATTGATGACCTCTCTACAAATTGGACAAGTGACTTCTCAATGAGGTGAATTGTGAATCTGACACCAGCGAGGAAGCGACATGCCTTCGAGTTGTATATTACCAATCTCAATCTAGTTTTGAATTCTCAACTTGAACCTAGAGATGGGATCATTTCCATTGTAATCATCGTCAAGCCTTACGCACAATTCAAGCTTCGGAACATCCCAAAAGAAGATCTTCCCTTGAAACACTAGCTCTATCCTTAACAAGGTGGTCAAGCAATTCATCTCCTCATGCTTGGTAGTCTCATGAATTCAGCACCTCCCTAGTATGGAAAACTGAGACAAATTCCTAGGGTGTAACTTGTTATGGTAAATCAATGTTGTATTAAATAGTGGAGGTGAAAGCTCCTCATATAGATTTACAAAGACGATGTTTCTAAAAGAAACAATCGTGAACTAAAGACGAAAAATAGAAACTACATAATAAACTAAAGACTAACTAAGATGGCCATTAGAGGAACATTACAAGATTCTAATACCCTCCCTTAATGGTCATCGTCTAACTACCTTGCAGAAGACTGTACATGTCTTGTGGTCATAAATTCTTCAGAACATTCTGCTACTGCTGAGACCCTCCTTGGATCTGCAGAATGTCAATGACCAAGAGTAGCCAAATCCGTCCAAAAAAATAGAGAAGGCTGCCCCTTCTTTAGAATGCTCCGCAACAAGAGACAAGAGTTTCCCACTGAGACGAGTCTGCAACTAACCCTCCCAGAATCTACAAAACTTCTAACTAGAAATCATCACAAAATGTCCAACCTGATGTTGGATAATAGAGTTGTCCCTCCTTGTAGCCAGAGACACACCGAGAACAACTACCACAATTTTAAGGAAAATGGGCAAACCCTCCAAATTTTTGCAAAAGACCACAATGCGCCAGAACAAACTACAAAAGGTCACGAGTTTTGAGGAAAAAATCCCCAAACCCAAGCTAAGTTGTCGGTTCGGGTCCGCGTTCAAGTTTGGGTTCGAAGAACCGGTTCGCCGGTACGACAAAATTTTGAAATGGGGTTTGGGTTTGTTTGGGTTCGTGAGTACAAAAACATGTAAAAATTATATGTGTGTGTGTGTGTGTGTGCGCACATGTGTGTGCAGCCTAGAAGCATGAATTAAGATTAGAATGTCACACAGTATCATAAAAACAACAAAAACACCATAAAATTGTAATCAAATTATTAAAATAATAATATTGAGTTCAAGTATCATTGTTTTGACTTTCAACAATTGGAACTTTATACTAAGTTTCAATCGTCTAATGGATTATCTAAATCTTCTTCTTCTTCATCATCAACGGCATTAGTTGATTCAGTAACAGTGCCAATGCCAATGGGATCAGATCCATCAATAACATTCTCGCTTTCCAAGTCCTCAAATGCTTATTACTTTTTCACTGTACAGAGAGCTTGTTTGTTTGTAATTAACAAACTACTTGAAAAATGTTAAAAAAGTAGCTTGCAACTCCCTTCACCTATTGAAGATATTGTTTAATGTTTAAAATATGATTTATCACTATGGAGAGCTTCCAATCAATTGGGCAGCGGTCATTATTAGCAATTGGATATAAAAATTTCACTAGAAGAAATCTTGACGGCTAGTTTAATTTGATGTAATAAATATCTAAACTTCAGCAAATTTTGTTTTGTAATGTTAAAGATCTTATTCAAATCCTGTAATAATTGTTTTCCACACTAAATTATTGAATGTTTCTCAGTGGAAATGTACCTGGTTCACACTAGGTCTACCCTGGTTCGACCTAGGTTCGGCCTGGACGAACTAGCCTGCCTGGGTTTGAACCTTGGGCAAACCCACAGACAAACCGAACCAGAACCAAGTACCAGTTTGTACCATGGCTGGTTCGGGGGCCTAGGGGGGCGAACTGGACATCCTAGAACCCAAGATTACAAATCATCATTTTTTCATAAAACAAACATTAAAAACCCACAAAGGAATCCCATGCAACTTTGCGAATTACAGAATCAGAATTTTTTTTAGTGGAAAAAATTATGAAAACCCATAAAAAAAATTAAGGGAAAAAATTATGAAAACCCATCAGAAATTTTTTGAAGGAAAAAATTATGAAAACACATCAGAGAAACCTTCATGGGGCAAAACACAAAACTTCGCATGGTAAACTACATATGCAAGCAACATGCAACTCACAAAAAGCACATGCAAGCAACATGCAACCTTCGAAATCACAAACTTTTGCTCAAACAAGGAAATCGTGCGATCAAAACCCTCGACCAAGCTCACGATTTTCAGCAAAAATCTTCGAGGACTATTGGTAAGCAAATGTCACTGTTGTTGTTTCCTTGAAACTGACCTTGTTTGCCTTGTGAGCAATGACAACCGTGCCAACAGTTGGAGAGATCGCAATTAGATTGCAATCCTCCTCTACGTTTGAGAGGGGCATTTCCCTCATATGATTGGGGGATTTGTTCTTTTTGTGTACTTTTCACCTAAAAGTACAAAAAGGATACATGACAAAACTTACGGAAATAGATAATAGAAACCTAAACAGCAGACATATGAATACATTCGAGATTCCCACCGGATAATGATAACAAAGGGGATTTAAGCACCTAATGCAATGATGACAAAATATGGATAACAAATGCTGACATACGAAAAGATAGAGTATTCAAACACATTCACATCAAGATACCAAGAAATGAATGCATTTTGTCCAATCAATTACGTAGTATAAATAGACCATCAGATTCGATCAATACATAAAGAGATTACTAATTTGACATACGAAAAATTGATAATAATAACTGATGAACACATTCAAGACATACGACTAAATGCATTCTTCATTATCTCTTTGAAAATATACAAGTTCAAAAACCCTTTTGTACATAGTGTAAAGCCAAGAGTCCCTTCCAAGTTAGTAACTAACTTATCTTTGCACAAATCGAACAAGGTTATTAACCTTACAAATTTTGCGTAGAAAGAGTCAACTACTTAACTTTGACCAAAAGTGACAAAAGTCACCATTTATAAAATTCTAACTTGAAACTTATAGACGTTGATAAGAAAGTCAAATAAATGATCTTGATGAAGTAGCCACTGAGTCTTCTCTCAACCTGCTAGTTATTGATTTGCCAAAAACTTTGCTTTCAAGCACATTCATTGTAATAGTGTCTGGTGACCATCCTTTTCTTTCATGAACATTCCATTTTCTTAGAGTGATGAAGAAGAAAAGCTCGAGTATGTGCTAATTCCGAAAATGCAATAATCTCCTTTAGCTCACCATCAGGCTTCCATGATCATGAAACTCAAACAATTTCTTGAACCAGATTGAGACAATCATTGTGCATATTGATAGTAGCTTGACTTAAGGTGTTCAAATCCTTAGTTATCTTTAATGGAACAATAGCTTTATAGAGTGCAGCATAATAAATCTCTAATACTATCTTTCTTTTTGACGATCACACATCCTTCAGTGATTCATGCATTGTCTCCATTCACATTATTACTAATATAAGATCAATCCCTCTAAAACTTGTCAACAACTTATCACATTCCAAATGCGAATCCACATAACTTTGAATGATAATTGTCAACTCGAACTGCATTGATAACTTGGTTTTCAAGCAACTCTTGCAATTTCACAATCTCAACATTCCGTGATACATATTCCTTAAGGTATTTTTAACAAATGTTTCATGCCATTGACAAATTTTCATAACATATTCCAAACTCGTCACATGCATTTTCCTTGAGAGTTTACCAAGTAACAAATTCAATTTGTGCATATTATATACAATCTTTACATGTCATGAAATCACGTACTTGTCAGGTATTCAGTCAAGCAACGAACACGCTTTGCATCTACATTCATATTTAGCTCAAGTGCCAAGCAAAGTGATTGCAATTAAAATTTATGACCAAAATACTCCTATCCTTTGTACTTTGAGGTTGCTCACGTACTGTTTTAAAGCTTGTGTTTGGCTTGGACTAGAAGGATATTGGCACAATGTTGTGGAGTTTGGCTCAACACATGCCTATCACATTGGCTAGAAAAATTTTGAGATATTTTGAAACAATTCTAGACCATAAATTATGTATTCATTGTATTCGATGAGAAGACATCATAGGCATTTGATCAAGCTATTCACACGCCTTTCACATTTTCATTCATATTGAGCAGAGTACTTTTTGAACCATTGCATTTGATAGAACCATATCTCTTAACTGCCTTTCATTAAATAATAACATGACTTCTTTATGATTCCACATTTCACACGTAACTTTACCAGAACATTTCAAACTATAACATTAGATAAAAATATCTTTGCCAATATGCTTTGATGGATGTTCCTACATTTTTTTAAAGCTCCCATGTTGTTGCGGTAGTATTGTGAGGTCTACACACAATCGCCCCATTGCAAATGGGGACCCCCTCTTTTTGCTTTAGCAGTAGCAGTAGTTTTCTTAGGTGGTCTTAGGTGGTAACAATTTTTAAGTCTCTGAGTCCGAGAGTGAGTTTGAGCAATTTTGCCCTGTTGGGAAGTCAAGTATGTCTGGGGTGTGAGCGAGAGTTGGGCTAAGTCTGCCAGGGATATGTAATTGAAATCAAAGGATTTGTGATGTAATGATTTGAAATCATTAGAAAAATATTTTTCCAGCTTCAATTTGACCTTAGAAAGCCAAGATAGGTTGTGGGAGGTAACATTGTTGAATCCTGAAATTTGAGGTAACATTGTTGAATCTTGAAATTTGGCTAAGTCTGGAATTTTTTGAAAACCCCCAAAATCTAGAATCTTTATTATAACTCCTATGAAGATGAAACCTATCTCAAACACCCTAATAATATTTATATAAATACAACTTAAAGTATAAGAAAGGAAATAAAGTAACTTAAAAGTATAAGAAAGGAAAAAACAAAACTTAAGTGTTGAGATGGGAGTTACCTTGCAAATTCAAAATCCTGGCACTAGGTTGGAATTTGACCATGTCCAAGAATGAAATTCCTCTTACCCCCAAAATTTCCGCCCCTTGCATGAGCGAGCTCCAAGACCAAATCGGTTGCAAGTTTGAGAAACAAGGCAAGATAGTAGGGCGAATTTGAAGTGTGAGATGAAACAAGATAGTAAGTAGAAGGAAGAATCCTTAAGGCATGGTGGAATCACCAGCCTTTGAGGATTTCGAAATCCTCTAGGCACCTCAATTTCCGCCCAAGCTTGAGAGTGAGTATAAGACACAATACCCCCTCCACTTGCATTGTAGTGAGAAAATAAAAGGAGATAAAAGCGATAGGATGGAGTTTGTGATGACCCTATTTTTAGCAGGTTGTGGCAGTGACTTAGTCAGCTCATCATCACGACCCTCGTGAGCTGATGCAGGGTTTTGAGGGTCCCAGTTGGCAGACTTGCTATTTTTAGTAAGTCTAGACTTACTATTTTTAGTAAGTCAGTGGTCAATTTCCACTTCTGACAGGGCAGTATCGGCAGTGGTCAATTCTCCGGACGATATTCAGTTATGCAGTCTCTTGGATTGGGGACTTACTATATTTGGCAGTTGCTATTTTTGGCAGGGCAGTGATGAGCTTGTTGGTCAGCTAGTATGGCAGGTGTTGCAAGAATTATCATCAGAATTATATTTGATTATTGCTTGTATTAATTAATAACAATATGTTATTAGTTAATATTAAGACGATATTATAATAACAATAATACTTTATTATTATTATAATGTTTTGGAAGTTTATATTATAAAGGAGCAGTTAACTGATGATGGTTTTTGTAAACTATGGAGACCAAGGAGTTATAAATACAGGCTCATTTGTGAAGTGGATAATCATCTATCGAATATTGATTATTGAATTTGTTCTTGGGAATTGTTCCTACTTTCTGTGCCCTAGCTGAAGGGTCAAATTAGTTGATGGAAGACTGATTCTTCCTGAGCTAATAATCAATTGATTGC